>OV816024.1:254909556-255265360 GCA_929113105.1 Agrypnus murinus | reverse complement strand
AATTAAGCAGCTAGCGTACCGGGCATTTCTGAAGATCTATTACCATATCGTAGGCTTTTTGAGTCGTAACAAATTAATTAGTGCTGCAATGACTGGCATTAAATCCAGAACGTTAAACAAGAAGCATATTGATGCTCTGACTAAATCTTCACACCTATATGTAAATTAAGCAGCTAGCGTACCGGGCATTTGTGAAGATCTATTACCATATCGTAGGTTTCTTGAGTCGTAACAAATTAATTAGTGCTCCAATAACTGGCATTAAATTCAGAACGTTGAACAGGAAGCATATTGATGCTCTGGCTAAATTTTCACACCTATATGTAAATTAAGCAGCTAGCGTACCGGGCATTTCTGAAGATCTATTACGATATCGTAGGCTTTTTGAGTCGTAACAAATTAATTAGTGCTCCAATGACTGGCATTAAATTCAGAACGTTGAACAGGAAGCATATTGATGCTCTGACTAAATCTTCACACCTATATGTAAATTAAGCAGCTAGCGTACCGGGCATTTCTGAAGATCTATTACGATATCGTAGGCTTTTTGAGTCGTAACAAATTAATTAGTGCTCCAATGACTGGCATTAAATTCAGAACGTTGAACAGGAAGCATATTGATGCTCTGACTAAATCTTCACACCTATATGTAAATTAAGCAGCTAGCGTACCGGGCATTTGTGAAGATCTATTACCATATCGTAGGTTTCTTGAGTCGTAACAAATTAATTAGTGCTCCAATGACTGGCATTAAATTCAGAACGTTGAACAGGAAGCATATTGATGCTCTGGCTAAATTTTCACACCTATATGTAAATTAAGCAGCTAGCGTACCGGGCATTTCTGAAGATCTATTACCATACCGTAGGTTTTTTGAGTCGTAACAAATTAATTAGTGCTCCAATGACTGGCATTAAATTCAGAACGTTGAACAGGAAGCATATTGATGCTCTGACAAAATTGTCACACCTATATGTAAATTAATCAGCTAGCGTACCGGGCATTTCTGAAGATCTATTACCATATCGTAGGTTTCTTGAGTCGTAACAAATTAATTAGTGCTCCAATGACTGGCATTAAATTCAGAACGTTGAACAGGAAGCATATTGATGCTCTGGCTAAATTTTCACACCTATATGTAAATTAAGCAGCTAGCGTACCGGGCATTTCTGAAGATCTATTACCATATCGTAGGCTTTTTGAGTCGTAACAAATTAATTAGAGCTCCAATGACTGGCATTAAATTCAGAACGTTGAACAGGAAGCATATTGATGCTCTGACAAAATTGTCACACCTATATGTAAATTAATCAGCTAGCGTACCGGGCATTTCTGAAGATCTATTACCATATCGTAGGCTTTTTGAGTCGTAACAAATTAATTAGTGCTGCAATGACTGGCATTAAATCCAGAATGTTAAACAAGAAGCATATTGATGCTCTGACTAAATCTTCACACCTATATGTAAATTAAGCAGCTAGCGTACCGGGAATTTCTGAAGATCTATTACCATATCGTAGGTTTTTTGAGTCGTAACAAATTAATTAGTGCTCCAATGACTGGCATTAAATTCAGAACGTTGAACAGGAAGCATATTGATGCTCTGACAAAATTTTCACACCTATATGTAAATTAATCAGCTAGCGTACCGGGCATTTCTGAAGATCTATTACCATATCGTAGGCTTTTTGAGTCGTAACAAATTAATTAGTGCTGCAATGACTGGCATTAAATCCAGAACGTTAAACAAGAAGCTTATTGATGCTCTGACTAAATCTTCACACCTATATGTAAATTAAGCAGCTAGCCTACCGGGAATTTGTGAAGAACTATTACCATATCGTAGGTTTTTTGAGTCGTAACAAATTAATTAGAGCTCCAATGACTGGCATTAAATTCAGAACGTTGAACAGGAAGCATATTGATGCTCTGACTACATTGTCACACCTATATGTAAATTAATCAGCTAGCGTACCGGGCATTTCTGAAGATCTATTACCATATCGTAGGTTTCTTGAGTCGTAACAAATTAATTAGTGCTCCAATGACTGGCATTAAATTCAGAACGTTGAACAGGAAGCATATTGATGCTCTGGCTAAATTTTCACACCTATATGTAAATTAAGCAGCTAGCGTACCGGGCATTTCTGAAGATCTATTACCATATCGTAGGCTTTTTGAGTCGTAACAAATTAATTAGTGCTCCAATGACTGGCATTAAATTCAGAACGTTGAACAGGAAGCATATTGATGCTCTGACTAAATTTTCAAACCTGTATGTAAATTAAGCAGCTAGCGTACGGGGCATTTCTGACGATCTATTACCGTATCGTAGGTTTTTTGAGTCGTAACAAATTAATTAGTGCTGCAATGACTGGCATTAAATCCAGAACGTTTAACAAGAAGCATATTGATGCTCTGACTAAATCTTCACACCTATATGTAAATTAAGCAGCTAGCGTACCGGGTATTTCTGAAGATCTATTACCATATCGTAGGTTTTATGAGTCGTAACAAATTAATTAGTGCTCCAATGACTGGCATTAAATTCAGAACGTTGAACAGGAAGCATATTGATGCTCTGGCTAAATTTTCACACCTATATGTAAATTAAGCAGCTAGCGTACCGGGCATTTCTGAAGATCTATTACCATATCGTAGGCTTTTTGAGTCGTAACAAATTAATTAGAGCTCCAATGACTGGCATTAAATTCAGAACGTTGAACAGGAAGCATATTGATGCTCTGACAAAATTGTCACACCTATATGTAAATTAATCAGCTAGCGTACCGGGCATTTCTGAAGATCTATTACCATATCGTAGGCTTTTTGAGTCGTAACAAATTAATTAGTGCTGCAATGACTGGCATTAAATCCAGAATGTTAAACAAGAAGCATATTGATGCTCTGACTAAATCTTCACACCTATATGTAAATTAAGCAGCTAGCGTACCGGGAATTTCTGAAGATCTATTACCATATCGTAGGTTTTTTGAGTCGTAACAAATTAATTAGTGCTCCAATGACTGGCATTAAATTCAGAACGTTGAACAGGAAGCATATTGATGCTCTGACAAAATTTTCACACCTATATGTAAATTAATCAGCTAGCGTACCGGGCATTTCTGAAGATCTATTACCATATCGTAGGCTTTTTGAGTCGTAACAAATTAATTAGTGCTGCAATGACTGGCATTAAATCCAGAACGTTAAACAAGAAGCTTATTGATGCTCTGACTAAATCTTCACACCTATATGTAAATTAAGGAGCTAGCCTACCGGGAATTTGTGAAGAACTATTACCATATCGTAGGTTTTTTGAGTCGTAACAAATTAATTAGAGCTCCAATGACTGGCATTAAATTCAGAACGTTGAACAGGAAGCATATTGATGCTCTGACTACATTGTCACACCTATATGTAAATTAATCAGCTAGCGTACCGGGCATTTCTGAAGATCTATTACCATATCGTAGGTTTCTTGAGTCGTAACAAATTAATTAGTGCTCCAATGACTGGCATTAAATTCAGAACGTTGAACAGGAAGCATATTGATGCTCTGGCTAAATTTTCACACCTATATGTAAATTAAGCAGCTAGCGTACCGGGCATTTCTGAAGATCTATTACCATATCGTAGGCTTTTTGAGTCGTAACAAATTAATTAGTGCTCCAATGACTGGCATTAAATTCAGAACGTTGAACAGGAAGCATATTGATGCTCTGACTAAATTTTCAAACCTGTATGTAAATTAAGCAGCTAGCATACGGGGCATTTCTGACGATCTATTACCGTATCGTAGGTTTTTTGAGTCGTAACAAATTAATTAGTGCTGCAATGACTGGCATTAAATCCAGAACGTTTAACAAGAAGCATATTGATGCTCTGACTAAATCTTCACACCTATATGTAAATTAAGCAGCTAGCGTACCGGGTATTTCTGAAGATCTATTACCATATCGTAGGTTTTATGAGTCGTAACAAATTAATTAGTGCTCCAATGACTGGCATTAAATTCAGAACGTTGAACAGGAAGCATATTGATGCTCTGACTAAATTCTCACACCTATATGTAAATTAAGCAGCTAGCGTACCGGGTATTTCTGAAGATCTATTACCATACCGTAGGTTTTATGAGTCGTAACAAATTAATTAGTGCTCCAATGACTGGCATTAAATTCAGAACGTTGAACAGGAAGCATATTGATGCTCTGGCTAAATTTTCAGTCCTATATGTAAATTAAGCAGCTAGCGTACCGGGCATTTCTGAAGATCTATTACCATATCGTAGGTTTTTTGAGTCGTAACAAATTAATCAGTGCTCCAATCACTGGCATTAAATTCAGAACGTTGAACAGGAAGCATATTGGTGCTCTGACTAAATTTTCACACCTATATGTAAATTAAGCAGCTAGCGTACCGGGCATTTCTGAAGATCTATTACCATATCGTAGGTTTTTTGAGTCGTAACAAATTAATTAGTGCTCCAATGACTGGTATTAAATTCGGGAGTTCGAGTAATAAGTATATTGATTCTGTGACCGAATCTTTACACCAATAAGTTGATTAGGCAGCTAGCGTACCGCGATTTTCTTAATGGTTGCTTGTTTATTTAATTAATTGTCAATAATATTTTTCCAATTAAAGCTATATTATTGAAAGTATGATGGATGAGAAGCATTAAATTAGCATTAAATTATAGTTTATGAATTGATTATTTGTAATCGTTCTACACTAACGGGTGTGCTAACTATATCTATAGCCAGCACAGCCGTATCATAGTTTTCTTTAAGTTTCAATAACTTTGTTCCTATTAGAGTTACAAACTTGAATGCATGATATATGAGAAGCATTAAATTAGCATTAAATTATATCATCTTATTTATCTTTATATACCCCTTGTCTTGACTTTTACGCTAACGTGTGTGCCAACTATATCTATAGCTAGCACACACGTTGGTATTTTTTTAAAAAAAGGAGCAATAAATTTTTTTTCATGGCATTAAATTAGCATCAAATTAGCATTAAATTATGCAACTAGTTAGGACCAGGTGTGCCATAAAGGCTGTGCCTACTTTAGTAGGGTACCTATAAAGACCGTAATTTTATAGGTGTCGCATCGGTTAGCATTTGGTACTAACGTTAGTCATTAGCTTGTAAGCCAGGAATCTGTGTGTGGGGTTCACAGGTGATTAGCTCCAGCTGATGAGAATGCAACAAACTCAAAACAGTCTGTCCTAGAGTATCACTTGTGAATTCCACACATTTCATTTTTACTCTGGGTTAATCGTCGTGAATAGTCTTAGTAAATCTTTTATATTTTAAATTGTCAATTCCTATACGATGTTTTGCCTTTGCTGATTCACTAGATTTATAAATTGCAATTTTGGAGTTTTCCGGAGTTTTTAGTTAGAATCAGGAGCCGGGAGAGTCTGGAACATTGGCCACCTTTTTTAATAACATCAATAACAACCACAATTAACCCTTTTTTTATAGAATCTGTTACCATTAGATAACAAATACTGTTTTTACTTCTACACCATTGCATTCTAGAACTGAAAAAAATAAAATTATAACAAAGATTTTGGAGTTGGAAGAATTTAAGATAAAAGTGGCCACTGTACCTACAGTGATGGTACAGTGGCCATTAGAGTATGGTACTGTAGCCACTACTGTGTAGAAGATGGGAATAGTAAAAACAAGTACACAGGCATTTACAGAATAATGATTTATTTTGTAAAAAATAGTTTGTATTGAAAAAAAGGCAACTTAAATTTAAAAAACCAGGCAAAAGCTAACAAACATTATACATAGATAAATTAATGGAAAAAACAGATTTGCTGTTCTAGTAGTGCCGCTACGGGGGACTCAACTGAGGAGACGAATCGGCAATGGGCGTTCCAAACATTTGCGTACCCAATGGCCTGTATTTTAAAAAATTTTCGTTAGAGGGCGCTTCGGTCCTTGACAACGCTCAGACCACGCTGGCCATTGTTGACAGTTCGCTGGAGTGCCATATGGGTCGCAATGTTTCATAAAAATTAGCCAGATTTGCGATAAAATTTGCGATAAATCGCATAATCTGTCAACACTGTCAGCGTTGTCCAGAATCGTAGCGCCATCTAGAAGTAACGTTCAAACTTGAATTAACGTTCAAGGTCGGGGACGCTTTATTTGACTCGTTTCGTCTCCTCAGTTGAGTCCCCCGTAAGTGCCGCCTATTTTTACAGGTTGATATAAATAATGTACAAATCATCAGGAACATCTAGGAAATAATATCTGAAATAAATAAAATATTGTACTAAATAATAGTACAGGGACCTACATAACAAAGAAGTGGCCACTGTACCTACACTTATGTACCAACTACATGTTTTTAATCATTTAATAATAAACTGTTTTCAACATCAACTTCATGTTTTTTAAAAACTAGAGAAAAACAAAAACTACCCAACACAATCAAAATATTATTATACCAATAAATATTTACATGAAGTAGGTATAAGCGGCCAACGCTAGTTCCTTTCGACGTTTATTTATTTAGCCACTAACAATTATTATTTCACTTGCCTGTTGTAGTTTACTTCAAGTACAAAATTTCAGGTTGTTTGTTTTAAAATAAAAATTTCGAGATTTAAATGGAAATACTTTGTTAATATACTTAGTGTCCTATTGGTACATTCTGTGCTAGATGACAGCACCTAATCTTGACCAGCACCTAATAAATAAGAAGATGGCGGGAAGGTGGCCACTGTTCCTGCATGGCCAATGTTCCAGACTCTCCCCTACTTTTTCTTTTTAACAATCCCTGTCTTGTAGTCTCCTTATTTGTACAGCGAATTTCTTGTTTACAATATTCATGCTATTGGTTGATTTATGGAATTGTCAAAAAGTTGTACCGGTTTATAAGAGTAACAAACCTTTTAGTAGGTATTTAATTGTAATTTGGTATATATTTTGGAGTTGCTAATGACAAACCTTACCAAACATGTACATTCGCTACAGATACGACTAGAAATATATTTCTATCGTCGTTGCATCTAGTAGGGTACAAGAATATTTTTTCTAAGTGTGTGGGGAGAAAGAATCTGCACAAATTTGAAATATGAATAATTCCTTTACTATTGAGTTTAGATAAGCTGCATTTTTAAACAGATGATGAGATGTTCATACAACAGAATCAGCACCTTAGAAACTTTCGGTTATCTTCTCTTTGACAACCTATAGAGACCGTAATTTTATAGGTGTAGCATCGGTTAGCATTTGGTACTAATATTAGTCATTAGCTTGTATATAAGCCAGGATGCTGTGTGTGGGTTTCACAAGTGATTAGCTCCAGCTGATGAGAGTGCAACAAACTCAAAACAGTCTGTCCTAGAGTATCACTTGTGAATTCCACACATTTCATTATGTTTCTGGGTTAATAGACTTAAATAGTCTTAGTAAATCTTTTATATTTTAAATTGTCAATTCCTATACGATGTTTTGTCTTTGCTGATTCACTAGATTTACAAATGGCAAATTTGGAGTTTGCCGGAGTTTTTAGTTACTTTTTCTTTTTAACAATCCCTGTCTTGTGGTCTCCTAATCTTTACTGCCAATTTCTCGTTTACAGTATTCATGCTATTGGTTGATTTCTGGAATTGTCAAAAAGTTGTACCGGTTTATAAGAGTATTTTTACAAACCTTTTAGTAGGTATTTGATTGTAATTTGGTATATATTTTGGAGTTGCTAATGACAAACCTTTCTTGTTGTAAATCCTACCATGCTTTATTGCAATACTGAATCTTTGACCGAGGATTTGTATTGTTTGAGCAAGCTTTCCAGAACCTGCATGTTTACAGCAGAAAAGTTTTTCAAAATTCCATGCCAAGTATAACATTTGTCAATTTTATCGTCGAGTTAATTCTTGTTTAAATTCTTGATTATTTATGCATTAGAAACTAATTCTTCTAGCTAAGTAAACTACACTTTAAATAAAAAAACCCAGAAAGTATCATAGCATTCTAGATGAATGCAAGCAAATTAGAGTTGCAACCAAATTTTGCAGATTTTTCCCCACAACCTTATGTATGGATATCTTGTATACCTTTGAGATTTATATTCACATGCAGTCATCCAGTAGGTACCTGTCAGAGATTCTGTTGAATTTAATTATTTTCTAAAGCATCTTTTTGTCTTGAATAATCGTGTCATTGTCATAGAAATATCCGACTTGGGCGTCACAGAATTTATGCAGAATGGTGTAATCAACAAACAAAATCTTAGTCATTGGACAGGTGAAAATATTGGTAAGCGTTAACAAAAAACCTACATAGCCCGAAAGTCATTGTTTGGTACAGTGTAGGATCGTTTGGAATTATAGGTCAATACTTTTTCAAACACGAAAATGACATTCCGTTACAGTTACCTTCCAACTCGACTCACATATGTTAAAAACCTATGCTGTTCCCGGATTAAGATGCCGGGGACTACTAAATAATGGCCTCTTGTTCCAGCAGAATGTGACAACTCATACAGCTGGATATTCAATGAAGATCCTCAGGCAATATTTTAATGGCCAAATCAATTCACCTTTTGAATATTTACCGTGGCACGTGTGGTCGATCGATCTAATTAGAATTTAATCTATTTGAAAGCGAAAGAGTCTTCTTAGAACCATTGAGGAACTAACAGCATGCATTTTTAGAGAAGTCGCTGTAATAAATGAAGGTTCACTCCACTGGGTAACAAATGTTGGTGAGGGTCACTCAGATGATCTAATCTTTAGAGATTAGGCAAATATCCACCCTGAATGCTAAGTTTCAAAGAATAGGCTTAATTCCATCCAATAAATTTTAAGAAAACTTATGGGTATAAGCTAATCGCCAGGTATGTGGTAGCTACCGTTTCTCTTCTTTCTTGTCCGACATAGGCCCAGAAATCCCTGCTTCGGATATCCACACCAACATTTTATCCGGAATAGCTTTTGCCTTATAGTTTACATTATCTGGTAGTTCATTGATGTTATCAGATGTTATCAAAGAAACCTTAATTTCCTTTTATTCAGGAATTACCAAGAGTAAAAAATGTCTGATCATTCTTAATAATGACTCTATTTTCGGAAAAGTAGTTTCTGCTCAGTGAACAATAACATACAGGTATCCGTTGTAGCTGGATTTGGATGTACTTATTTGGACATTTTTCCTTTTTCTGTATTTTTGACCATGTCTGGACATCTGGACAAATTGTTGACCTTGAAACATTGAATTGGTGAAATCATTTTACGACTTGAGATGACGATCCTGCCTTGGCTCTATTCATCATTCTGTTTACCACAGGTTCTTCGTAATATATTAATTCGCAGAGAGTAGTATAGTTTGAGGTTTGGGCATCCGTCCAACAAGATCTTATTTTATCTTATAAAATCACAGTTATAAAATTTAATGACAAATTTAAACCCCAAAACTGAAATGACGTAACAACAAGCTTGTTTCGTTTCCGATAACAACCTGTTAAAAATAAATTACAAAGTCCTAAACATTGTGCCAAAACTTTTGAGACATTCGTAAATTACCTCTTTTTTGTAGATCTAGAGCTTCCTATACCGTCAATGCAATTTAAAATTTAACGCTAAAGCATAATTTTAAAAGTCTACATAATTACAATACACATTTAATTAATAGCAATTCTAATACAATGTTGGGCTGAAATAAAATTATGATAATGTTCTAGTAAAATAATTTTAGATAATTTGAGTTTGTAAAGACGATGCGATGAATTGCCATCCAAAAACTAAAATAAGATTTATCTGGATGCATGATTTGCATGTGTTTTACGTGGGGTTCCCATATCAACATACCCCCACGTTCCTTCCAAAGGAGGAAGCAATTGAGATACGCTCAATCAGCGCGCAATCGCACAGCAATTGCTCCCAGTTACTCGCTGGTCAGAGCGAGGTTGCCTATCCACCCTCTATTAGCTAACCAGGCTAGTACCGGAGCGATTAACATATACGTGCTCATGCGCCGGCATCTTCCCGTCCCCTTTCATACGGGGCTAAGTACCTAGTCCAGCAATAGGACTATTCCCCCAACTTAAGTCAGTTCAGTACAACCGAGCCAGAGTTGGGGCCACTGCCCGATCGAATCCAACCTCAAGTGTGGCATGACTTGGTTTTTAAATGGGTTTGCCACCCCGATCTCCCAGTTATAGGCCTGGTATGCCCCCGATAGAGCTTCGTTTCGAGGCTACTTTATAGGGCCCATCAAAGTAGCACCCCGGTGTGTGCCCGTTAAGGTGAAGTTGTCTTGAACGTGTGAGGCTATGCATCTTCGCATCAGTATCCTTTAAGTGTAGGTCTCTAGACAATTTCTCATTTTCAGTTTTTCATGGGTTAGCGAGCGAACTCCCTAACCGAGATAAACCTCACTTGAATCTCTTCCATTCGTCTAGGCCAGACATGAAATGTCAAGGTTGTTTTACGTGGGGTACCTGTGTAAATTTACCCCCACGTTCCTTCCAGAAGGAAGTGATTGGGATACACCCAATCAGCGCGCAAGTTGCATAACCGGCAGTCGTGCAATTGCTACCAGATTGACTCACTGGTAAAAGCGAGGTTGCCTATCCACCCTCTACTAGCTAAGTCGCGCATAGTGACCGAGCAGTTGACTTAACACGCTGCTCACCCGCCAGCACCCTCCCGTCCTCTTTCATGCGGGGTGAAGTCAGGCCCCCACATTATTCCCTGGGCCCCGTTGCTAAAAGTCATGATGGGCCCCCCTCTTACTACCAAAAAAAGAAATTTTGGCCATTTTTTACAATATACATTTTTTAACCTTTATTACAATTATTTTTCATCAAACACACATTTAAACTAGTTTTAAGAGTTTAGACAGTGTTTAGTTACTCACAGCTGTTGTAGCTTCAGACACGTTTTGTACGCAACGCACTGCATATCCAATGAACCAATTTATATTACTCTGATGTAATATTTGATTGATACACATAAATCTAGTCCTAGTGATTTAATTTTTGTTTTCTTTCTATGATTTATTAAAAATGTTCTACTTTTTAATTTTTTTCCCCGTCCTTGCGAGCCCCTTGGCCCACAGGCCCCGTTGCCGTAGCAACGGTAGCACCGGGCATGTGGGGGACCCGGGTGAAGTACATCGTCCAGCAATAGGACTATTCCCTAACTTGACGCTGTTATCAAGAGGGACCACTGCCCGATCGAATCCAACCTCAAATGTGACAGGACTTGGTTTTTAAGCGGTTTTGCCACCCCGATCTACCAATTTTAGGCTTGGTGGGCCCTCGACAGAGCTTCTTTTAAGTCTACACGTTATAGACTCCCGGTGCGTACCCGAATTTGGTGAAGTTGTCTTGATAGTGAGAGGCTATGTATTCGCTTCAGCTATTCTTAAGTGTAATGGCTTCTCCCAATCACTGTACCCGGCTGCAGACCGGATCATAGGGTGGTCAGGATAGCTCCTAAGCACATTTACCTGGCGGCTTGCAGTTTCCCATTGCCCAAAAGCGGGATAACCTCACTTCTAGTCACCGCACTAGAGATTCAGTCAAACAGCGGGTTCATTTGGTGACCATACATGACCTCGGTCATGCAGCGGGGTCCTTGGTGACCATAAATGACCACGGTCAAACAGCGGGTTCTATTGGTGACCATAAATGACCTTGTCCCTTAGGCGAGATTCGAGTCCGCCCACACCGGTCTCATCTACCAGGGCTCCCCCTGATCGGTCAGAGTTACCGTCGAGAATTCTCACGAATTTCTCTACCACACGCTTTATTCTAACAGCTTCATCCGTTTCCCGTCAGCAGGATAGGGTAGAAGACAGCCAGTTCTAAGGGTGAACGTCGTGTGGTCTCCCGTCCACCCAATAGGCCAACGTCTAGGCCAGACAGCGGGATACTTAGCTCCTTAAAAGACCCCGACGTCAGATAAGATTCAATCCACCCACACCGGACCCCCTTGTTAACAGAGCTCCCCCTGCAACATTTTAGGGTCATCGTCGAGAAACACTCCGGTGAAACGTAAACGCAACACCTCGGCATAACTCTACCACACATTTGATTCTGATCGCGTCATCCGTTACCCAGACAAGCCTGGGATGGGGTAGACAACGACCAGTTCTAAGGGTGAACGCCGTGTGGTCTGCCCACAAGCTAGTCTCGAATCCTAGTGCTTCCCGACACCTCTAACAACTGCCCTCCCTCTGTCTTCGGGCTAGTCTCGAATACTAGGAATGAAGTCCGACATCTCAAACGACTGCTTGACCGTTCACCCAGATTTATCTGGATGCAGTCGAAACAAAGCATATACCACATTTTAAAAGAAAATCTGGAACATTGTCTGTACTAGTGTAGTGAGGCGACGTTACTTTTTAAACCTCGACTGTTTATCTGATTCTATCATTTTGCCAATTCGTGGGGGCATGCAATGTAAAATCTATTCTGTTTTGAAAACGCATTGGTTTGACATCATCATTCAGCGTAGATTCGTTAAAGATATGACTATAAATATATTTCTATTGTCGATACATTTAGCAGGGTACAAGAATATTTTTTCATATTGTGTGTGGAGAGAAAGAAATCTGCACAAATTTGAAAGATAACTAATTTCTTTACTATTGAGTTTAGTTAAGTTGAAATTTTTAAACTGATGAGATGTTCATACAACAGAATGAACACCTTAGAAACTTTCGGTTATCGTCTTTTTCACAACCAAAAGAGACTGTAATTTTACTGCATGGTGCGGATGGCTTTTTATTTATAGGTGTCGCATCGGGTACCATTTGGTGCTAATGTTAGTCATTGGTTTGTAAATAAGCCAGGATGATGTGCTTAGGTTTCACAGATGATTAGCTCCAGCTGATGAGAGTACAACAAACTTGAAACAGTCTACCCTGAATTATCACTTGTGAATTCTAGATATTTTATTATTACTGTGGGTTAATGGTGTTATAAATCTTTTATAGTTTAAATTTTCAATTTCTTTAAGATGTTTTGTCTTTGCTCCCTACTAGTCTTACAAATGGCAAATTTGTTGAGTTTGTCGGAGTTTTTAGTTACTTTTTCTTTTTAAAAATCCCTGTCTTGAGGTCTTCTAATCTTTACAGCCAATTTTCGTTTGAGATTTTTATAATATTCACGCTATTGGTTGATTTATGGAATTTTCAAAAAGTTGTACCAGTTTATAAGAGTATTTTTACTAACCTTTTAGTAGGTATTTGATTGCAATTTGATATAAATCTTTAAGTTGCTAATGACAAACCTTTTTTGTAGTAAATGCTACCATACTTTATTGCAATATTGAATCTTTGACCTAGGATTTGTATTGTTTGATGGAGCTTCCCAGAAGCTGCATTCGCCAATACCTCATCTTTTTTTGGAAAGAGGTTATATGTCTTTCAAAATCTCATCTTTTCTAGTACGTATCTTTTTCTAATACAATACAAATATAACATAATAAATGTTGTTTCCAGAATTTCAATTTCAGAAAAATTTACAATAGAGAAGTCGCTGCAATAGATGAAGGTTCACTCCACTGGGTAATGAATAATTTTATATCCAGACGTAAAAAGTGTATTGAAGTTGGCGAGGGTCACTTAGATGGTCTAATCTTTAAAGATTAAGCAAATATCCACCCTGTTTGCCAAGTTTCAAAGATTAGGCTTAATTTCATCCAATAAATTTTAATAGTACTTATGGGTATAAGCTAATGCTCATGTATGTAGTATTTCGTACATTCGGAATAAATAGATGATAATGATTTATTATAGCGGAAAACAACTTGAGTTAGGTAACATTACTTGGTAGTGGCACTTCCAGAATCGCCTTTTTTCTCGATTCCCCGTGAATTATGCTTTTATCGATACCTATTTTTTCCTAAAATTTCAAAAACTTTACACAGTCTTTCAATATGTAACTTTTTGTTTGGCGTAGATTTCAAAATACCATCCCAAAACAGATAACTCAGGGAATATTAACAAATAAATGATCAATATTTCTTTGAAAGATTGAACCCTGGTATACTTTATGTGTTTGAAACGAGAATGTGTTTTCTATCTAGATTTAAAACCTTTTGGAACTTCGTCCATGTTTGTTTGTTTTTATTTTTAATATATGTATTTCAACGATAATGATTGATGTAATGGTAATGGTTGATGTAATTTTTCGGTTAAATTTGATTGTCGTTTTTAAAATTAAATTGCAAGAGACCTTTTAATGCTGTAAACGCCTTAAAAACCCTGATGCTACACTGTTTATATTTTGGTTATTTACGAGCTGGATCTGTATTTTCAGACCAAATAGTTTTGGTTCAAAATTGACATTGATATTTGCAATAATTTCAAAACTTAACAGGTGTACAGACAAAGACAAAAACAACAGGATTTTTTTCCTCCAGGGATGTCTGTCGTGTTATTTAGGTCATATAACGTCGAGAAATGAAAAAAGGTATTTTTTACAAAAACTCGTTCTCATTCTGTGGACTTGTACATATATTGTGAGAAAGCAAAAGCAAAGAAATGGGTTTAAAGAATAAACTTTAATTGTTTTCAACCACTTTGTTGTTAGAAATGTAGTTCTGAAATGATTCTAGCTACTTACCACATCGCACATACTTTATACAGTAAGGAATGTCATCCTTTGTTAATTATTTAAAAATACAAAAAAATTGTAGGCGTGACATTATATTATTTAATAAAATATTAAACATTTATGATTTTCTTCTATTAGAATATAAACGAAACAAATTTACATTATTATACTCTGAAAATTCGTTTCTAACAGAACTATATCTTATATATATATAAATTTAAAGGTCCGTTTTGTTTAACGGCATACTTTCAGCAGGTGTCCTCGAACTCAGCAATTATAGCAGACATAAACACGGACTTGATAAACAGAATCTGCTGAATAGTGATAAGTACCATAGTTTTATACCTTGTAAACTTGACAACGTCGATGGAGGCGTACTCGAACGCTTGATTTGCCAAAATTATATACACGGAGGTGACTACGAGCGGTCTATGTACGGAGGCTGACACGAACGCGCACTATACAGAAGCATGTATATCTAAAAAATTAAATAAAATTACCCCTCTTGGTGGATTTAGGAGTGCTAGTTCAAGAAAAAGTCTGTGACAATAGAATAATTAATATACAATCATTATTAATGGCGGAGTTGTGGTCGTCTGTTCAGTATACGGAGGCGAACACGATACAAAAGCACATATATATATATATATATATATATATATATATATATATATATTGCTGTGGATGGTAGTTTCAAAATTTTGGAAAATTTTGAAAATTTTGTGAAAATCTAAAATCTTTGCTAATACTAACACTTTTGAAATATTTTTATCAACTTTTCCAGTTAAAAATAAATTTGAGCTATTTTATGGTGTGTCATTGATTATACAATCAATGTGTATACTTTTTAATAAGGTTAAATAATACATGTTTCTTTATTTATTATCAAACAGCTTACTCACCGATTACTTAAGTGTACGTAACATCCAGTTGTTCGAAAGTTTTTGTTGTGATGTAATTCAATTATGTATAATTTCAAATGTGTATATCGACGGGTTATGTGATTCTTTAAGGTTTGTTAATGTAAATGGATCGTTATTATTGCGTAAAAGTGTTGTATAATAGATGTGTCACTTTTATAAAGA
The DNA here is from genome assembly GCA_929113105.1 of Agrypnus murinus. Classification (NCBI taxonomy): domain Eukaryota; kingdom Metazoa; phylum Arthropoda; class Insecta; order Coleoptera; family Elateridae; genus Agrypnus; species Agrypnus murinus. Next base: position 255,249,673 of record OV816024.1, on the reverse strand, counting down.
GTATTAATCTGCTATTATGTATTATATGTTGTAAATAGTGTGGTCATTGTATTAGATGATAAGGTGACGTCAAATTGTGTAATATAATTATGTAAATAGTCAATAGTATATAAGCTTAGAAAATAATAATTTAAGGCACTTACTGATAGAAAGCGACGGAGTAAAGTCGTGTAAGATAAGAGACACTTACTGTTAAACGACGAAAGAGTAAAGAGACTTCACTAAATAAAGCGACAGAGTAAAGTCGTGACACTTACTGATAGAAAGCGACGGTGTAAAGTCGTGTAAGATAAAAGACACTTACTGTTAAACGACGAAAGAGTAAAGACACTTACTGATAGAAAGCGACGGAGTAAAGTCGTGTAAGATAAAAGACACTTACTGTTAAACGACGAAAGAGTAAAGATATTATAGTAAATCAAGCGACAAAGTCGTGGCTGATAATATTGTAAAAATTTAAATAGTCTAGAATTAAATAGACAAGTTAAGTTAGTTGGTGATTTGAATACGGCGAAGGTGTAAAAAGTATAAATTGTAAAAGTGTATATGATTATAAAGAACCACCTTTAAGATAAATTACTTGCTAAAGTTAAGCAAGATAATAAATTAACGTTAAAACCATAAACGGGTGTTTTATTTAATTAAACACAAAAACAACTATAAGTATCTTACGAAAAAGGGAAATTGAACCCGCAGTTAATAAACAAAAGTGAGTTCCAAAGTCAAGTGTGTGGATGATATTATATGGAAAATCCATGCAAAAGGAAGAAAGTCAACCCTGAATTGGAAACCAGCCCTGGGTCAACATAAAGTGATCTACTCTGCCTATGGTTTGGGAAAGAGGACATCTATACTAAAAGAAAAAAAAAGAAGTATTATAAAAAGGTAGGAAGTTATTTCCTTTTTGTATTGGCATTTGCTGAAGAAAAGACTATCGTTTGTAAAGTGTAGTAAAGTGATTTGAACAATTTAGTAATAGTTAAAATTAATTAAGATTTCAATTTTAAAAGTGATTTCAAACTTCAATTTGTATATTTTTAATACCACAAGAAACCACATTCACCCTGAGATGAGTCTTTATTAAATATAATTCTGTTAATTTAAGTTATTTAACTGGCGCCCAACTCTCTTACGTAAACTTGAGTTAATCAAGAACTAACGTAACATTAATTTTATATAACCATTGCATTATTAAATCTATTAAAAGGTAATTTCAAATCATATTAGAATTTATAAAAGAGGGAAGTTGAGAAGCGTTTCCAAAGTTCACAGTCATTTTAAAAAATCAATTTAATTATAAAGTAATTATCTACGATCGAACGGCAATTATTCACAGTTTCAAAATATATAATAAAATTTATTAAAAATAATTTATTATTTTTAATTATCCAATATTACAGCATTTATATATGGCGACCGGCAACGTGGGACCATTTGTGGTACATATAACCTTTTGTGGTTTATATAATCTTTTGAAAAATAGTAGGCTTATAGTAGCTTTTAATAGATTATTTGACTTTTGAGATTATTTAGTTTTTGTAGGTTATTTGCTTATAGTAATTTAATTGGCTGATTAGGATTATATTAGCTTGTTTAGATTATAATAGCATATTAAAAGATATTGAGAAGATTTGTAGTGATTAATGTATGACGTCCGTTAAAAATATATATTCTGCCGCGGAAAGTAATATAGTATTAAAAAAGAAGTATACAGATAAAGAATTAGTTGTGTCTGAGAAGCAGAAAGCTTTAACCAGTTCAGTAATGGAGGGGAACGGCGAAGAAGGCAAGCCAGCGCAATCTGAACTTTCGCAAATGTTGGCACAAATGCAGGAAATGATGAACAAACAATCTGAAGAAAGAAAAAAAGAAAGGGAACAAGACAAAGAAGAACTGAAAACAAAATTTGACAAACAGTCTGAAGACATGAAAGAAATGAAAGAAGAAATGAGAATTCAATCAGAAACTTTGAAACAAGAAATTAAAAATGATATAAAGGAAATAAAACAAGAACTAAAAGATTATACTGAAACAATTATTAAAGAAATAAGAAGTAATACAAAAACATTAGAAGAAGATAGGCAACTTGTAGAATTAGGAAAATTAGATGCAGGCAATATTCAGGATAACATTGTGAAAGATGAGTTAGAAATTGTAAATGTAAGTTATAATGTTAAAGAAGATGAAATTTTAAAGGAAGAAATAATTAAAAAGTTAGATTATAGTAGGAAAGATAAGAAAGGGGTGGTTATAGGTAAACAAATTAGGAATAAAAAAGTAAAATTAAAATACAGACTGAAGAAAAACAGAAGTAAAATTATGTTATGTAATTTTAAAGCAAAAGAGAAAAATAGGAAGTTTGAGACAGGTAGTAGGAAAAAGATTAAAATTAGAGATAAATTCTGGAAACGACAAATTTTACCAATTCGTAATTTTCATTTAACAAACTATAAAAGCAGAAGAAAGAAATAAAGATCTTTGTAGAATATTATTGTAATTAGAATTTACATAACCAATTTGTGACAAGAAACCCAGATATGACGTAATTTAAAATGATTCAGACTTAATAACTGATTTGACTTTATATAATAAACAGGCTTATGGAATTTTATACTCAATTAGGACTTATGTATTATGTTATTAAAAATGAAAGAGGGAAAGTGTATGAATAAATTGAAAATTAAAATTTAGATGAAAAATGAAAAAATAAAATTATAAATGAAAGATTAATGAATAATAAGAAGATATAAGTTTATAAGGTGAATAGTGATGAATTTGATTATGATAAGTATAAATCTTATGAAAATGAAAACAAAAGTAGAATTGTGGTATAGATAAAATAAAAAACTATGATTAAAATATATTATTATATGATAAGCAAAAAGATTAGTAAATTTATTAAGAGTGCATTTGTTAATAAAAAGTACTACGGAAATTTGATAATTAAGTAGAAAATATAATGATTATGATACAGAGAAAAAGGATTATGAAATAATTAGATGAATAGGATGGAGATGAGGAATGATAAGATGTAATTATTATTGTAAATATTGTAGATAGTTTAGTTAGCAGATTTAGAATAGGGCAATTCTATTGGGATAAAAGATTAAAATACAAAAAGATTTTTGGTGTTTAAAAATATAAAATTATCTATTGGTATAACTTATATTGTTATTATGGTTGTTTTAACTTATATTGTGTTTAAAAGTAAAATTGCATATTTCAATTTTATTTGAAACAGGAGGGGATAAATGCTGTGGATGGTAGTTTCAAAATTTTGGAAAATTTTGAAAATTTTGTGAAAATCTAAAATCTTTGCTAAATACTAACACTTTTGAAATATTTTTATCAACTTTTCCAGTTAAAAATAAATTTGAGCTATTTTATGGTGTGTCATTGATTATACAATCAATGTGTATACTTTTTAATAAGGTTAAATAATACATGTTTCTTTATTTATTATCAAACAGCTTACTCACCGATTACTTAAGTGTACGTAACATCCAGTTGTTCGAAAGTTTTTGTTGTGATGTAATTCAATTATGTATAATTTCAAATGTGTATATCGACGGGTTATGTGATTCTTTAAGGTTTGTTAATGTAAATGGATCGTTATTATTGCGTAAAAGTGTTGTATAATAGATGTGTCACTTTTATAAAGAGTATTAATCTGCTATTATGTATTATATGTTGTAAATAGTGTGGTCATTGTATTAGATGATAAGGTGACGTCAAATTGTGTAATATAATTATGTAAATAGTCAATAGTATATAAGCTTAGAAAATAATAATTTAAGGCACTTACTGATAGAAAGCGACGGAGTAAAGTCGTGTAAGATAAGAGACACTTACTGTTAAACGACGAAAGAGTAAAGAGACTTCACTAAATAAAGCGACAGAGTAAAGTCGTGACACTTACTGATAGAAAGCGACGGTGTAAAGTCGTGTAAGATAAAAGACACTTACTGTTAAACGACGAAAGAGTAAAGACACTTACTGATAGAAAGCGACGGAGTAAAGTCGTGTAAGATAAAAGACACTTACTGTTAAACGACGAAAGAGTAAAGATATTATAGTAAATCAAGCGACAAAGTCGTGGCTGATAATATTGTAAAAATTTAAATAGTCTAGAATTAAATAGACAAGTTAAGTTAGTTGGTGATTTGAATACGGCGAAGGTGTAAAAAGTATAAATTGTAAAAGTGTATATGATTATAAAGAACCACCTTTAAGATAAATTACTTGCTAAAGTTAAGCAAGATAATAAATTAACGTTAAAACCATAAACGGGTGTTTTATTTAATTAAACACAAAAACAACTATAAGTATCTTACGAAAAAGGGAAATTGAACCCGCAGTTAATAAACAAAAGTGAGTTCCAAAGTCAAGTGTGTGGATGATATTATATGGAAAATCCATGCAAAAGGAAGAAAGTCAACCCTGAATTGGAAACCAGCCCTGGGTCAACATAAAGTGATCTACTCTGCCTATGGTTTGGGAAAGAGGACATCTATACTAAAAGAAAAAAAAAGAAGTATTATAAAAAGGTAGGAAGTTATTTCCTTTTTGTATTGGCATTTGCTGAAGAAAAGACTATCGTTTGTAAAGTGTAGTAAAGTGATTTGAACAATTTAGTAATAGTTAAAATTAATTAAGATTTCAATTTTAAAAGTGATTTCAAACTTCAATTTGTATATTTTTAATACCACAAGAAACCACATTCACCCTGAGATGAGTCTTTATTAAATATAATTCTGTTAATTTAAGTTATTTAACTGGCGCCCAACTCTCTTACGTAAACTTGAGTTAATCAAGAACTAACGTAACATTAATTTTATATAACCATTGCATTATTAAATCTATTAAAAGGTAATTTCAAATCATATTAGAATTTATAAAAGAGGGAAGTTGAGAAGCGTTTCCAAAGTTCACAGTCATTTTAAAAAATCAATTTAATTATAAAGTAATTATCTACGATCGAACGGCAATTATTCACAGTTTCAAAATATATAATAAAATTTATTAAAAATAATTTATTATTTTTAATTATCCAATATTACAGCAATATATATATATATATATTATATATATATATATATATATATATATATATATATATATATATATAAAAAGAACTATTTTTTTTTATATTATTTTATTATTTTATCTTGGGAATTGGTCGGGGCTTTAACAAAACACCTTTTGTTATTTTTTTCTAAGCTTTCGAAATAAATTTATTTCATCGTCAGAGGTAATAACTAGGTGTGGATGCATTTACAAATTGACATTATAATGACAGGACTGTTGAAAAATATTTTTCAACAGTCCTGTCATTATAATGTCAATTTGTAAATGCATCCACACCTAGTTATTACCTCTGACGATGAAATAAATTTATTTCGAAAGCTTAGAAAAAAAAAATAACAAAAGGTGTTTTGTTAAAGCCCCGACCAATTCCCAAGATAAAAAAATAAAAAAAAAAAAAAAAAAAAAAAAAAAAAAAAAAAAAAAAAAAAAAAAAAAAAAAAAAAAAAAAAAAAAAAAAAAAAAAAAAAAAAAAAAATAGTTCTTTTTAAAATTGTTTTTGGTCGTTATTCTAACCAATTTATATATATATATATATATTGCTGTGGATTTTAGTGTCAAAATTTTGGAAATTTTGGAAAATTTTGGAAAATTCTAAAATCGTTGTTAAATACTAACACTTTTGAAATATTTTTATCAACTTTTTTCTGTTAAAAATAAATTTAAGTTATTTAATGGAGTGTCATTGATTTTGAAATCAATGTGTATACTTTTTAATAAGGTTAAATAATACATGTTTCTATTTATTATCAAACAGCTTACTCACCGATTACTTAAGTATACGTAACATCCAGTTGTGCGCAAGTTATTGTTGTGATGTAATTCAATTATGTATAATTTCAAATGAGTATATCGACGGGTTATGTGATTCTTTAAGGTTTTGTTTTTTTAAATAGTTCGTTATTATTGCATAAAAGTACTGTATAATAACCTGTAATAGATGTGTCATTTTTATAAAGAATATTAATCTGCTATTATGTATTATATGAGTGTACAGTTTGTATTAGTTCGTAAGGTGACGTCAGATTGTGTAATATAATTATGTAAATAGTCAATTGTATATAAGCTTAGAAAATCATAATTTTAGGAGACTTACTGATAGAAAGCGACGGAGTAAAGTCGTGTAAGAAATATAGTATTAATGTAATTAGACACTTACTGTTAAACGACGAAAGAGTAAAGACAGTTCCTGAGATAAAGCGAAAGAGTAAGGTCATGTAAATAACATAGTACAAATGTAAATAGATAGTTAAGTTGGTTAGTGAATGGAATTCAGCGAAAGTATTAAAAAGGTTATAAATTGTAAAAGTGTATACGTTTATAAAGAACCTTTTAAAGTTAATTTACTTGCTAAGTAAGCAAGATAATAAATCTTCGATTAAAACCATCAATCGGTGTTTTATTTAATTAAACACAAAAAGCAAATACAAGTTCTTCGAAAAAGGGATATAGTAACCGTTATTAAAATAAAACAAAAGTGAGTTACCAAAATCAAGAGTGTGGATGGTGTTATGTGGGAAAGCCATGCAAAAGGAAGGAAGTCAACCGGAATTGGAAATCGGCACTGAGACAACATAAGTGACTTGCTCTGCCAATTGGTTTTGGAAAGAGGACATCTATAGAAAAAGGAAGAAGCATCGCTTTATAAAAAGGTAGGAAGTTATTTCCTTTGGTATCTGATGAAGAAAAGACTATCGCTTGTGAGGTGTAATTAAGTGATTTGAACAATTTAGCCATTAAACTTAATTAAGATTTCAATTTTAAAAAGTGTTTTCAATTTCAATTTGTATATTTTTAAAACCTACAGGAATCCACATTCACCCTGAGATGAGTTATTTTTATAAAATTTAATTCTGTTATTTTAAGTTATTTAACTGGCGCCCAACTCTATTACGTAAACGTGATTTAGTCAGAATTCACGTAACATGATTATGTAACTAGTGCATTATTTAAAACTATTAAAAAGTAATTTTGATTCATATAAGAATTTAAATAAAGAAAGTTGAAACGCATTTCCAAAGTACACAGTTTTTTTTTAAATTAATTTATTTATAAAACAATTTTTCTACGATCTAACAGTAATTATTCGTTATTTGTAAGCATGTAATAAGTGAATATAAAAACAATATTTTATTTTTAATTAGCGGAATTCAACGCTTATATTTTTATTTGCTAGCCGAGGTGGGGCAAAAGAAAATCAAAATATTTCTTTTTATGCGAAGTTACCGCATATAAATTTGTCGCTGTCAACGTGGGGCTTTTGAATATTAATAGGCTTTTGTAGGTTATAATAAATGATTTGGCATTTGATTATTAATAGGCTTTGATAGGTTATTTGGCTTTTATTAGCTTATTAGGTTTATATTAGAATTTTGTAGGCATATTACTGCGTATTATAGTAAATTTTTAAAAAAAGATTAGGCTTATAATAACATATTTAAAAGATATTAGAGTAAATTCTGTGTAGTGATTAATGTATGACGTCGGTTAAAAATATTTATTCTGCCGCGGAAAGTAATTTAGTATTGAAAAAGAAGTATACAGATAAAGAATTAGTTGTGGCTGAGAAGCAGAAAGCTTTAACCATTTCAGAAATGGAGGGGAACGGAGAAGAAGGTAAAACAGAGAAATCTGAATTTGCGCAAATTTTGGAACTAATAAATGCCAAATTTTGACAAACAGTCTGAAAACATGAAAGAAATGAAAGAAGACATGAAAACTAAATTTGACAAACAGTCTGAAGACATGAAAACTAAATTTGACAAACAATCTGAAGATATATCAAGAAATAATATAAAAATGGATGAAATAACAAGCAGTATAATAAATCTAAAAGAGGCAATAATTAGAAAATTAGAATTTAGCAAAGAATATAAGAAAGATCAGGAAGTTAAACAAATTAATAACGATGAAGTACATTCAACAGAATTAGGAAAAGTAGATGTAGGGAATACTGATGATAAAACTATAGAAGATGAGTTAGAAATAGTAGATGTAAATTGTAATAGTAATGAAGGTGAAATTTTAAAGAAGGGAAGTTTGGTCAAGGTAGATTATAGTAGAAGAAATTATAAAGAGGTTATTATAGGTAAACTAATTAGGAATAAAAAAGTGAACTTAAAAGGCAAGCTAAAGAAAGACAGGAATAAAATTATATTGTGTAATTTCAAGACAGAAGGGAAAAATAGAAAGTTTGTTACAGGCAGTAGGGAAAAGATTAAAATTATAGAGAAATTTTGTAAAAGACAAATATTACCATTTAGTAATTTCCATCTATTAAATTTTAAAAGCAGACGAAAGAAATACAGATCTTTTTAGGATAATTATATTAAATTAGAATTATATAACCGATAGTGACAATGAACCCAAAAGTATGATAAATTAAACTGATTTAAACTTTATGTAACGATTTGACTTTATATAATAAACAGGCTTATGGAATTTATACCCAATTAGGACTTATGTTTTTGTATGTGTTATTAAAAATAAGAAAGGGAATAGTTTGAATATGATTGAAGAAAGATATTTGAAATATTTATTAAAATAGGGGAAAATGGGGTTTAAATAATGTTTAAAACTAAACATAAAATTTAATTTTTTTTAATTTCTTTCAAAAAATAATGTAACATTAAAAGGTTAATAATTTCTAGGCCAACTCATATTTCAAAATATGACAAATGCTTTCTTGCAATATAAACACATTTTTTCTAATAATTGCAAGATATGCTTACTAGTTAAAAATAGTAGGTTAGTATAAAATGCTATTATGCTAAAATAATCACTTACTTAAAGAGCTAACTAGACAAACCAGAAAATAACAAAATGTTAGAATAAAAATTTCTTGTCAATTAATGTAATTAATGTAAATGTTTTAGCATCACAGATTTATAAAAATAATTATAATTTGTATATAAACAAAGGGAATTTTCAAATAAATTATTAGTAACGTATACTGATCAATCAACTATTACCTCCTTTAGAATCTGATACCAAGCGGTATTGATTACCTAAGGAGGTAAAAATAACAGTCACCCTTATGAAGAAGTGGTGACCACAGAAAGGTCGTAGTACCAATCTGCTTTAACGTAAAATCTACCAAGAGATTTTACATTTTGGTCTTTCTAACTCGGCAAGGCGGTTTATTTCTAACTCGGCAAGGCGGTTAGAGATTTTACAATTTGGTCCTTCGAGCCACAGCGACCTATGGATCTACAGTCCACCGGTCCACCATGGGCGGATTAGTAAATCAATACTGATCACTTCAACTATTACCTCCTTTAGAATCTGATACCAAGCGGTATTGATTACCTAAGGAGGTAATCATCCTACCACTCCGAGAACAATGGACCACTGTACTTAAGTCAAAACTAACCTCGGCGTATGAGACTGTACGTCTGCAGTGGTCCAAAACTAACGACGATCGCCAGTCACACGGACTGAAGAATTACCTACATTTCGGAGTGGTAGGAAGCTGGATCTTGCATTTGGTGTCCGGCAGGATGTTCTACGAACATTGTTAACGTCAACAATTCCTGGTACCACCATCATCCTGAGGACATCTAACCAAGACCAAAATGTAAAATCTCTTGGTAGATTTTACGTTAAAGCAGATTGGTACTACGACCTTTCTGTGGTCACCACTTCTTCATAAGGGTGACTGTTATTTTTACCTCCTTAGGTAATCAATTCCGCTTGGTATCAGATTCTAAAGGAGGTAATAGTTGATTGATCAGTATACGTTACTAATAATTTATTTGAAAATTCCCTTTGTTTATATACAAATTATAATTATTTTTATAAATCTGTGATGCTAAAACATTTACATTAATTACATTAATTGACAAGAAATTTTTATTCTAACATTTTGTTATTTTCTGGTTTGTCTAGTTAGCTCTTTAAGTAAGTGATTATTTTAGCATAATAGCATTTTATACTAACCTACTATTTTTAACTAGTAAGCATATCTTGCAATTATTAGAAAAAATGTGTTTATATTGCAAGAAAGCATTTGTCATATTTTGAAATATGAGTTGGCCTAGAAATTATTAACCTTTTAATGTTACATTATTTTTTGAAAGAAATTAAAAAAAATTAAATTTTATGTTTAGTTTTAAACATTCTGGCGGCTCTCGGAATGGGGAGATTGTGATCTTAACGGCCGGAGCTCCGGTGGTTAAGGTGGTTTGAGGCTTCCTTATAAATTGTTTCGATCTGGTTGACGTATTTTGTTGTACAGTAACTATGTTGAGGAAGATCGAGGGACAGGATTATCTCGTTCTTTTCCTGAACTTCTTTCCATAGTTTTTCTAACTCGGCAAGGCGGTTAGAGATGTAGGCTTCTGTTTTTCGGGATGTAGCATCCTTCTTGGAGTTGGTTAGAATCTGAGCAATTTTTTGGCCCAATTGCTCTTGCTGGCTGCTGAGTTGATTCATTTGTTCCATGTGGGTGGTGGACATCTTGACGTCTGTAGATTTCAAATGAACTACCCACAGGTTCGAAGGACCAAAATGTAAAGTCCTTCGTGGTGTGTTCTAACGCGGCAGTGCGGTTAGACTAATTGTAAATGTTTGTAAGACATCTACTTGATAGGATCCTTCTTGGTTCGAAGGATCAAATGTAAAGTCCAGCGTGAAGACTTTATTTCTAACTCGGCAAGGCGGTTAGACTAATTGTAAATGTTTGTAAGACATCTACTTGATAGGATCCTTCTTGGTTCGAAGGATCAAATGTAAAGTCCAGCGTGAAGACTTTGTTTCTAACTCGGCAAGGCGGTTAGACTAATGATAAATGTTTGTAAGACATCTACTTGATAGGATCCTTCTTGGTTCGAAGGATCAAATGTAAAGTCCAGCGTGAAGACTTTATTTCTAACTCGGCAAGGCGGTTAGACTAATTGTAAATGTTTGTAAGACATCTACTTGATAGGATCCTTCTTGGTTCGAAGGATCAAATGTAAAGTCCAGCGTGAAGACTTTATTTCTAACTCGGCAAGGCGGTTAGACTAATTGTAAATGTTTGTAAGACATCTACTTGGTAGGATCCTTCTTGGTTCGAAGGATCAAATGTAAAGTCCAGCGTGAAGACTTTATTTCTAACTCGGCAAGACGGTTAGACTAATTGTAAATGTTTGTAAGACATCTACTTGATAGGATCCTTCTTGGTTCGAAGGATCAAATGTAAAGTCCAGCGTGAAGACTTTATTTCTAACTCGGCAAGGCGGTTAGACTAATTGTAAATGTTTGTAAGACATCTACTTGATAGGATCCTTCTTGGTTCGAAGGATCAAATGTAAAGTCCAGCGTGAAGACTTTATTTCTAACTCGGCAAGGCGGTTAGACTAATTGTAAATGTTTGTAAGACATCTACTTGATAGGATCCTTCTTGGTTCGAAGGATCAAATGTAAAGTCCAGCGTGAAGACTTTATTTCTAACTCGGCAAGGCGGTTAGACTAATTGTAAATGTTTGTAAGACATCTACTTGATAGGATCCTTCTTGGTTCGAAGGATCAAATGTAAAGTCCAGCGTGAAGACTTTATTTCTAACTCAGCAAGGCGGTTAGACTAATTGTAAATGTTGGTAAGACATCTACTTGATAGGATCCTTCTTGGTTCGAAGAATCAAATGTAAAGTCCAGCGTGAAGACTTCACTGGTAATGTAGTAAATGCGTGTAAAACATTTACTAGTGCACGATCCTTCTCGATTTGAAGGACCAGATGTAAAGTTGTTGATGGTTGCTTGGATCTTGGTTGGTTGGAGCTTAGTTCACGGTCCCTTGGTGATGTTACCGCACAAGAGACCAAATGTTGAGTTGTAGATGGTTGGTTAGATGTCCTCAGGATGATGGTGGTACCAGGAATTGTTGACGTTAACAATGTTCGTAGAACATCCTGCCGGACACCAAATGCAGGATCCAGCTTCCTACCACTCCGAAATGTAAGTAATTTCTTCAGTCCGTGTTGCTGGCGCTCTTCGTTAGTTTTGGACCACTGCCGACGTACAGTCTCATACGCCGAGGTTAGTTTTGACTTAAGTACAGTGGTCCATTGTTCTCGGAGTGGTAGGATGATTACCTCCTTCGGTAATATAATCAATACCGCTTGGTATCAGATTCTAAAGGAGGTAATAGTTGAAGTGATCAGTATACGTTACTAATCCGCCCATGGTGGACCGGTGGACTGTAGATCCATAGGTCGCTGTGAATCGAAGGACCAAAATGTAAAATCTCTTGGTAGATTTTACCTTAAAGCAGATTGGTACTACGACCTTTCTGTGGTCACCACTTCTTCATAAGGGTGACTGTTATTTTTACCTCCTTAGGTAATCAATACCGCTTGGTATCAGATTCTAAAGGAGGTAATAGTTGATTGATCAGTATACGTTACTAATAATTTATTTGAAAATTCCCTTTGTTTATATACAAATTATAATTATTTTTATAAATCTGTGATGCTAAAACATTTACATTAATTACATTAATTGACAAGAAATTTTTATTCTAACATTTTGTTATTTTCTGGTTTGTCTAGTTAGCTCTTTAAGTAAGTGATTATTTTAGCATAATAGCATTTTATACTAACCTACTATTTTTAACTAGTAAGCATATCTTGCAATTATTAGAAAAAATGTGTTTATATTGCAAGAAAGCATTTGTCATATTTTGAAATATGAGTTGGCCTAGAAATTATTAACCTTTTAATGTTACATTATTTTTTGAAAGAAATTAAAAAAAATTAAATTTTATGTTTAGTTTTAAACAAATTATGATAATTATATAATGAAATCATGAATGAAGATGAAAATAATGATAGGATATAAAAGTTTATTGAATAATGATTTTTAAATTAATTAAAGATAATTGGATAATGAGAAGATAAAAGATTAGGAAGTAAATGAAGGTGAATTTGATTATGATTAGTATGTTTATTAAAAATGAAGATAAAATAGAATTGTGGTTAGAAGAAGTTAGAGGGTTAGAAGTATTTTTAGAAATGAATAATATTGAAAATTATGATGAACTATTGATATTGATGAGGAAAAGATTAGTAAATTAGTTAAGAGGACATTCATTAATGAAAATGAATATGAAAACTTGATGATATGAAGAAATAGGATTCTGAAATAATTAGATGAATAGGATTGGGACGAGGATTAATAAGAAGTAATTATTATTGTAAATTTTGTAGATAGCTTGTTATGATAGATTAGACTAAGGAAATTTATTGGGGATAAAATATAAAAATACAAAAATATGAATTGGTGTTTAAAAATAAATGTATTTTAACATTTGTTGTGTTTAAAAGTAAAATTGCATTTACAATTTTATTTCAAACAGGAGGGGATAAATGCTGTGGATTTTAGTGTCAAAATTTTGGAAATTTTGAAAATTTTGGAAAATTCTAAAATCGTTGTTAAATACTAACACTTTTGAAATATTTTTATCAACTTTTCCTGTTAAAAATAAATTTAAGTTATTTAATGGAGTGTCATTGATTTTGAAATCAATGTGTATACTTTTTAATAAGGTTAAATAATACATGTTTCTATTTATTATCAAACAGCTTACTCACCGATTACTTAAGTATACGTAACATCCAGTTGTGCGCAAGTTATTGTTGTGATGTAATTCAATTATGTATAATTTCAAATGAGTATATCGACGGGTTATGTGATTCTTTAAGGTTTTGTTTTTGTAAATAGTTCGTTATTATTGCATAAAAGTACTGTATAATAACCTGTAATAGATGTGTCATTTTTATAAAGAATATTAATCTGCTATTATGTATTATATGAGTGTACAGTTTGTATTAGTTCGTAAGGTGACGTCAGATTGTGTAATATAATTATGTAAATAGTCAATTGTATATAAGCTTAGAAAATCATAATTTTAGGAGACTTACTGATAGAAAGCGACGGAGTAAAGTCGTGTAAGAAATATAGTATTAATGTAATTAGACACTTACTGTTAAACGACGAAAGAGTAAAGACAGTTCCTGAGATAAAGCGAAAGAGTAAGGTCATGTAAATAACATAGTACAAATGTAAATAGATAGTTAAGTTGGTTAGTGAATGGAATTCAGCGAAAGTATTAAAAAGGTTATAAATTGTAAAAGTGTATACGTTTATAAAGAACCTTTTAAAGTTAATTTACTTGCTAAGTAAGCAAGATAATAAATCTTCGATTAAAACCATCAATCGGTGTTTTATTTAATTAAACACAAAAAGCAAATACAAGTTCTTCGAAAAAGGGATATAGTAACCGTTATTAAAATAAAACAAAAGTGAGTTACCAAAATCAAGAGTGTGGATGGTGTTATGTGGGAAAGCCATGCAAAAGGAAGGAAGTCAACCGGAATTGGAAATCGGCACTGAGACAACATAAGTGACTTGCTCTGCCAATTGGTTTTGGAAAGAGGACATCTATAGAAAAAGGAAGAAGCATCGCTTTATAAAAAGGTAGGAAGTTATTTCCTTTGGTATCTGATGAAGAAAAGACTATCGCTTGTGAGGTGTAATTAAGTGATTTGAACAATTTAGCCATTAAACTTAATTAAGATTTCAATTTTAAAAAGTGTTTTCAATTTCAATTTGTATATTTTTAAAACCTACAGGAATCCACATTCACCCTGAGATGAGTTATTTTTATAAAATTTAATTCTGTTATTTTAAGTTATTTAACTGGCGCCCAACTCTATTACGTAAACGTGATTTAGTCAGAATTCACGTAACATTGTTATGTAACTAGTGCATTATTTAAAACTATTAAAAAGTAATTTTGATTCATATAAGAATTTAAATAAAGAAAGTTGAAACGCATTTCCAAAGTACACAGTTTTTTTTTTAAATTAATTTATTTATAAAACAATTTTTCTACGATCTAACAGTAATTATTCGTTATTTGTAAGCATGTAATAAGTGAATATAAAAACAATATTTTATTTTTAATTAGCCGAATTCAACGCTTATATTTTTATTTGCTAGCCGAGGTGGGGCAAAAGAAAATCAAAATATTTCTTTTTATGCGAAGTTACCGCATATAAATTTGTCGCTGTCAACGTGGGGCTTTTGAATATTAATAGGCTTTTGTAGGTTATAATAAATGATTTGGCATTTGATTATTAATAGGCTTTGATAGGTTATTTGGCTTTTATTAGCTTATTAGGTTTATATTAGAATTTTGTAGGCATATTACTGCGTATTATAGTAAATTTTTAAAAAAGATTAGGCTTATAATAACATATTTAAAAGATATTAGAGTAAATTCTGTGTAGTGATTAATGTATGACGTCGGTTAAAAATATTTATTCTGCCGCGGAAAGTAATTTAGTATTGAAAAAGAAGTATACAGATAAAGAATTAGTTGTGGCTGAGAAGCAGAAAGCTTTAACCATTTCAGAAATGGAGGGGAACGGAGAAGAAGGTAAAACAGAGAAATCTGAATTTGCGCAAATTTTGGAACTAATAAATGCCAAATTTTGACAAACAGTCTGAAAACATGAAAGAAATGAAAGAAGACATGAAAACTAAATTTGACAAACAGTCTGAAGACATGAAAACTAAATTTGACAAACAATCTGAAGATATATCAAGAAATAATATAAAAATGGATGAAATAACAAGCAGTATAATAAATCTAAAAGAGGCAATAATTAGAAAATTAGAATTTAGCAAAGAATATAAGAAAGATCAGGAAGTTAAACAAATTAATAACGATGAAGTACATTCAACAGAATTAGGAAAAGTAGATGTAGGGAATACTGATGATAAAACTATAGAAGATGAGTTAGAAATAGTAGATGTAAATTGTAATAGTAATGAAGGTGAAATTTTAAAGAAGGGAAGTTTGGTCAAGGTAGATTATAGTAGAAGAAATTATAAAGAGGTTATTATAGGTAAACTAATTAGGAATAAAAAAGTGAACTTAAAAGGCAAGCTAAAGAAAGACAGGAATAAAATTATATTGTGTAATTTCAAGACAGAAGGGAAAAATAGAAAGTTTGTTACAGGCAGTAGGGAAAAGATTAAAATTATAGAGAAATTTTGTAAAAGACAAATATTACCATTTAGTAATTTCCATCTATTAAATTTTAAAAGCAGACGAAAGAAATACAGATCTTTTTAGGATAATTATATTAAATTAGAATTATATAACCGATAGTGACAATGAACCCAAAAGTATGATAAATTAAACTGATTTAAACTTTATGTAACGATTTGACTTTATATAATAAACAGGCTTATGGAATTTATACCCAATTAGGACTTATGTTTTTGTATGTGTTATTAAAAATAAGAAAGGGAATAGTTTGAATATGATTGAAGAAAGATATTTGAAATATTTATTAAAATAGGGGAAAATGGGGTTTAAATTATGATAATTATATAATGAAATCATGAATGAAGATGAAAATAATGATAGGATATAAAAGTTTATTGAATAATGATTTTTAAATTAATTAAAGATAATTGGATAATGAGAAGATAAAAGATTAGGAAGTAAATGAAGGTGAATTTGATTATGATTAGTATGTTTATTAAAAATGAAGATAAAATAGAATTGTGGTTAGAAGAAATCAGAGGGTTAGAAGTATTTTTAGAAATGAATAATATTGAAAATTATGATGAACTATTGATATTGATGAGGAAAAGATTAGTAAATTAGTTAAGAGGACATTCATTAATGAAAATGAATATGAAAACTTGATGATATGAAGAAATAGGATTCTGAAATAATTAGATGAATAGGATTGGGACGAGGATTGATAAGAAGTAATTATTATTGTAAATTTTGTAGATAGCTTGTTATGATAGATTAGACTAAGGAAATTTATTGGGGATAAAATATAAAAATACAAAAATATGAATTGGTGTTTAAAAATAAATGTATTTTAACATTTGTTGTGTTTAAAAGTAAAATTGCATTTACAATTTTATTTCAAACAGGAGGGGATAAATGCTGTGGATTTTAGTGTCAAAATTTTGGAAATTTTGAAAATTTTGGAAAATTCTAAAATCGTTGTTAAATACTAACACTTTTGAAATATTTTTATCAACTTTTCCTGTTAAAAATAAATTTAAGTTATTTAATGGAGTGTCATTGATTTTGAAATCAATGTGTATACTTTTTAATAAGGTTAAATAATACATGTTTCTATTTATTATCAAACAGCTTACTCACCGATTACTTAAGTATACGTAACATCCAGTTGTGCGCAAGTTATTGTTGTGATGTAATTCAATTATGTATAATTTCAAATGAGTATATCGACGGGTTATGTGATTCTTTAAGGTTTTGTTTTTGTAAATAGTTCGTTATTATTGCATAAAAGTACTGTATAATAACCTGTAATAGATGTGTCATTTTTATAAAGAATATTAATCTGCTATTATGTATTATATGAGTGTACAGTTTGTATTAGTTCGTAAGGTGACGTCAGATTGTGTAATATAATTATGTAAATAGTCAATTGTATATAAGCTTAGAAAATCATAATTTTAGGAGACTTACTGATAGAAAGCGACGGAGTAAAGTCGTGTAAGAAATATAGTATTAATGTAATTAGACACTTACTGTTAAACGACGAAAGAGTAAAGACAGTTCCTGAGATAAAGCGAAAGAGTAAGGTCATGTAAATAACATAGTACAAATGTAAATAGATAGTTAAGTTGGTTAGTGAATGGAATTCAGCGAAAGTATTAAAAAGGTTATAAATTGTAAAAGTGTATACGTTTATAAAGAACCTTTTAAAGTTAATTTACTTGCTAAGTAAGCAAGATAATAAATCTTCGATTAAAACCATCAATCGGTGTTTTATTTAATTAAACACAAAAAGCAAATACAAGTTCTTCGAAAAAGGGATATAGTAACCGTTATTAAAATAAAACAAAAGTGAGTTACCAAAATCAAGAGTGTGGATGGTGTTATGTGGGAAAGCCATGCAAAAGGAAGGAAGTCAACCGGAATTGGAAATCGGCACTGAGACAACATAAGTGACTTGCTCTGCCAATTGGTTTTGGAAAGAGGACATCTATAGAAAAAGGAAGAAGCATCGCTTTATAAAAAGGTAGGAAGTTATTTCCTTTGGTATCTGATGAAGAAAAGACTATCGCTTGTGAGGTGTAATTAAGTGATTTGAACAATTTAGCCATTAAACTTAATTAAGATTTCAATTTTAAAAAGTGTTTTCAATTTCAATTTGTATATTTTTAAAACCTACAGGAATCCACATTCACCCTGAGATGAGTTATTTTTATAAAATTTAATTCTGTTATTTTAAGTTATTTAACTGGCGCCCAACTCTATTACGTAAACGTGATTTAGTCAGAATTCACGTAACATTGTTATGTAACTAGTGCATTATTTAAAACTATTAAAAAGTAATTTTGATTCATATAAGAATTTAAATAAAGAAAGTTGAAACGCATTTCCAAAGTACACAGTTTTTTTTTTAAATTAATTTATTTATAAAACAATTTTTCTACGATCTAACAGTAATTATTCGTTATTTGTAAGCATGTAATAAGTGAATATAAAAACAATATTTTATTTTTAATTAGCCGAATTCAACGCTTATATTTTTATTTGCTAGCCGAGGTGGGGCAAAAGAAAATCAAAATATTTCTTTTTATGCGAAGTTACCGCATATAAATTTGTCGCTGTCAACGTGGGGCTTTTGAATATTAATAGGCTTTTGTAGGTTATAATAAATGATTTGGCATTTGATTATTAATAGGCTTTGATAGGTTATTTGGCTTTTATTAGCTTATTAGGTTTATATTAGAATTTTGTAGGCATATTACTGCGTATTATAGTAAATTTTTAAAAAAGATTAGGCTTATAATAACATATTTAAAAGATATTAGAGTAAATTCTGTGTAGTGATTAATGTATGACGTCGGTTAAAAATATTTATTCTGCCGCGGAAAGTAATTTAGTATTGAAAAAGAAGTATACAGATAAAGAATTAGTTGTGGCTGAGAAGCAGAAAGCTTTAACCATTTCAGAAATGGAGGGGAACGGAGAAGAAGGTAAAACAGAGAAATCTGAATTTGCGCAAATTTTGGAACTAATAAATGCCAAATTTTGACAAACAGTCTGAAAACATGAAAAAAATGAAAGAAGACATGAAAACTAAATTTGACAAACAGTCTGAAGACATGAAAACTAAATTTGACAAACAATCTGAAGATATATCAAGAAATAATATAAAAATGGATGAAATAACAAGCAGTATAATAAATCTAAAAGAGGCAATAATTAGAAAATTAGAATTTAGCAAAGAATATAAGAAAGATCAGGAAGTTAAACAAATTAATAACGATGAAGTACATTCAACAGAATTAGGAAAAGTAGATGTAGGGAATACTGATGATAAAACTATAGAAGATGAGTTAGAAATAGTAGATGTAAATTGTAATAGTAATGAAGGTGAAATTTTAAAGAAGGGAAGTTTGGTCAAGGTAGATTATAGTAGAAGAAATTATAAAGAGGTTATTATAGGTAAACTAATTAGGAATAAAAAAGTGAACTTAAAAGGCAAGCTAAAGAAAGACAGGAATAAAATTATATTGTGTAATTTCAAGACAGAAGGGAAAAATAGAAAGTTTGTTACAGGCAGTAGGGAAAAGATTAAAATTATAGAGAAATTTTGTAAAAGACAAATATTACCATTTAGTAATTTCCATCTATTAAATTTTAAAAGCAGACGAAAGAAATACAGATCTTTTTAGGATAATTATATTAAATTAGAATTATATAACCGATAGTGACAATGAACCCAAAAGTATGATAAATTAAACTGATTTAAACTTTATGTAACGATTTGACTTTATATAATAAACAGGCTTATGGAATTTATACCCAATTAGGACTTATGGTTTTGTATGTGTTATTAAAAATAAGAAAGGGAATAGTTTGAATATGATTGAAGAAAGATATTTGAAATATTTATTAAAATAGGGGAAAATGGGGTTTAAATTATGATAATTATATAATGAAATCATGAATGAAGATGAAAATAATGATAGGATATAAAAGTTTATTGAATAATGATTTTTAAATTAATTAAAGATAATTGGATAATGAGAAGATAAAAGATTAGGAAGTAAATGAAGGTGAATTTGATTATGATTAGTATGTTTATTAAAAATGAAGATAAAATAGAATTGTGGTTAGAAGAAATCAGAGGGTTAGAAGTATTTTTAGAAATGAATAATATTGAAAATTATGATGAACTATTGATATTGATGAGGAAAAGATTAGTAAATTAGTTAAGAGGACATTCATTAATGAAAATGAATATGAAAACTTGATGATATGAAGAAATAGGATTCTGAAATAATTAGATGAATAGGATTGGGACGAGGATTGATAAGAAGTAATTATTATTGTAAATTTTGTAGATAGCTTGTTATGATAGATTAGACTAAGGAAATTTATTGGGGATAAAATATAAAAATACAAAAATATGAATTGGTGTTTAAAAATAAATGTATTTTAACATTTGTTGTGTTTAAAAGTAAAATTGCATTTACAATTTTATTTCAAACAGGAGGGGATAAATGCTGTGGATTTTAGTGTCAAAATTTTGGAAATTTTGAAAATTTTGGAAAATTCTAAAATCGTTGTTAAATACTAACACTTTTGAAATATTTTTATCAACTTTTCCTGTTAAAAATAAATTTAAGTTATTTAATGGAGTGTCATTGATTTTGAAATCAATGTGTATACTTTTTAATAAGGTTAAATAATACATGTTTCTATTTATTATCAAACAGCTTACTCACCGATTACTTAAGTACACGTAACATCCAGTTGTGCGCAAGTTATTGTTGTGATGTAATTCAATTATGTATAATTTCAAATGAGTATATCGACGGGTTATGTGATTCTTTAAGGTTTTGTTTTTGTAAATAGTTCGTTATTATTGCATAAAAGTACTGTATAATAACCTGTAATAGATGTGTCATTTTTATAAAGAATATTAATCTGCTATTATGTATTATATGAGTGTACAGTTTGTATTAGTTCGTAAGGTGACGTCAGATTGTGTAATATAATTATGTAAATAGTCAATTGTATATAAGCTTAGAAAATCATAATTTTAGGAGACTTACTGATAGAAAGCGACGGAGTAAAGTCGTGTAAGAAATATAGTATTAATGTAATTAGACACTTACTGTTAAACGACGAAAGAGTAAAGACAGTTCCTGAGATAAAGCGAAAGAGTAAGGTCATGTAAATAATGAAATAAATAAAGATTATTAAAAGTTTCACAGTTTTATTAAAATATACCTGACAATATTGTTTCGACAGCTATGCTGTCATTATCAAAGATAATATAATTATAAACAAACACGTCGCTAAGGTAGATACAAAATAGGTAACTAGATAAAATAATAATAATAATAATAAAAATTAATAATAAAAATCATAATTAAACATCTAATACTTCCAGTAACGGAGAATTACTGAGCTCAAGTTGTTCATTCATTAAACGTACCCTGAGTTTGTGTTTGTATATCTCAAAGGCTTCTAAAATGTCTAATTTGCGTTTGTTATTACAAAAATGTAGGAATTTAATATTATTTTGAGGAGTCATTGTGTGATTTTGTTCTAAAAGGTGTTTGGCGTAATTCGATTTTTCAGGATGTTTATTTTTGTAATGACGTACGTGTTCTTTATATCTTATGTCAAAATTTCGAAGTGTTTGTCCAATATATACCGAACTACAAAAAGAACAATTTAAACTGTAAATGCCCGATTTCATGATATCATGTGTTCTGTCTTTAGCATTAAATAAAAATGAAAAAGTGTTAGTGTTGGTTTTAAATGTTATTTTATAATTGTTGGTTTTTCTTAGTATATGTGCAATTTTTTCTGATATTTTGCCAAAATATGGTATAGATATGTAATTTGTGTCTTCTGTTTTATTGTCAATGGGATATATTCTTTTGATAGCTAACCTATAATCTTTTTGTTTAATTAAAGTGTCAATCATGTTCGGATTATAATGATTTGCATGTGCTAGTTGTTTAATGGTTGATATCTCTTTGCTAAAATCTGATTTTGTTAGTGGAATAGTTAAAGCTCTGTGTACTAATGATCTGTATGCTGCTATTTTATGTGTATTGTGGTGACAAGATTCATTTGGTATTGTTATGTCTGTTTGTGTTGGTTTTCTGTATATGGAAAATTCAAAAAGATTGTCTGCGTTAATCTTGATATTTAAGTCTAGAAAGTTTATAGCCCTGTTTTGTTCTGTTTCTAGTGTAAATTTTATATTAGGATGGATATTGTTTATAAGAATTAAAAATTCATTGATAACCTCAAAAGAACTGTCAAAACAAGCTAAAATGTCATCAACATAACGAAACCAGAAGATAATGTGTTTAGAGAGGTTTAATTCAAATATTCGATCTTCAAACTTGTCCATAAATATGTTAGCTAATAGAGGACTTAGAGAATTACCCATAGGTAAACCATCCTTTTGTAAATAAATTATGTTATTAAAAGTGAAATAATTTTGACTTATACAAAGGTCAAATAATTGAATTAACTCTAACCTTTTAACTAATTCTATATTACTATTGATCAAGAAACTATCTAATAAAGGAATACATTCTTGTGGTGGTATTCTGGAGAACATGTTGCAAATATCAAAACTAACCAGTTTTGAATGTGGTGGAAGATGTATGTTTTGCAGCTTATCTACTAATTCTAATGAATTTCTAACAGAGTATTTCGATTTGTAACCTATCGTGTTAATAATCTGGTTCAGTTTTTTGGATAAAATGTGATTAGGTGCATTGATGTATGATACAACTGGTCTTATTGGCATATTCTGTTTGTGGGTCTTCACTAATCCATACAGTTTAGGTATTTGTGGGTTTTTATTAATGATTTGTTGCTTTTCTAATTCTGAAAAGCAGATATTGCAGTTTTCTAAACCTTGTTTTATTTCTTTTTGGAATTTTGTGGTTGGGTTTTTGTTTAACGTTTCAAAATTTTCTTTATTAATAAATTCATTAACTTTTTGTATGTAAATATCTTTTGAAAGAATTACCAAAGTGCTACCTTTATCTGCTTTAACAGAAATTAGATTGTTCTCTGTGATTTTCTGTTTTATAGATTGAAGAAGTGATATGTTAGATGTGTTGTACATTTTGTCCTGTTTCAAAGACATCTCTTTTAACAAATTCGAAATTTGGAATTTTGCATAGTTATTATGATCTTTCTTAAGTATAGTTTCGCATTCAACGGCCAAAATTTCTTTAATTTTGTTGGTAAATTTTGGAAAAGGACAAAATTTGAAACCTTTGTTAAGAAATCGTGTTTCTCTGTCATTGAATGTTATATTCGACAAGTTTATGAAACGAGGATAAAAGTTTGCAGTGTTCTGACAATTATGGTTATTTTGTAGTGTACGTTTTTGTTGTACAAGTCGATGAAGTTTATTTTTCTGTGTGGTGTATTTTTTGAATTTAATGTGACTGACGGTTTCTCTAATGTCAAAATCTAAGATGTCAAATTGGATATTGTGTAATTTATGAGTAAGTTCTGTATAGAGTACCTTTATATAAACGTGCATATTGTCTCTTATACTAAACCATTTCTTCGATTCTTCTTTGAGCCATCTTCTTTTGGCATTCCTAATTACTTTTTCGGTAATCGAATTCTTGGTTCTGGTAGTGATGTTTACGTAGTTAGGAATAACCTGACGTTTCAGACATTCTTGGTTAAACCAAACATTCTGACTTGCGATTCCGTGTTTGATCATAAGTTTCTTGTATAACTTGGCTTGTTCTTCTAACGAAGACGAAATAATCTTGTTTATTGTTTCCAGCCTTATTTTGTGGAACTCCATAATCATGAAATAAATAAAGATTATTAAAAGTTTCACAGTTTTATTAAAATATACCTGACAATATTGTTTCGACAGCTATGCTGTCATTATCAAAGGTAATATAATTATAAATAAACACGTCGCTAAGGTAGATACAAAATAGGTAACTAGATAAAATAATAATAATAATAATAAAAATTAATAATAAAAATCATAATTAAACATCTAATACTTCCAGTAACGGAGAATTACTGAGCTCAAGTTGTTCATTCATTAACTCAGGGTACCTTTAATGAATGAACAACTTGAGCTCAGTAATTCTCCGTTACTGGAAGTATTAGATGTTTAATTATGATTTTTATTATTAATTTTTATTATTATTATTATTATTTTATCTAGTTACCTATTTTGTATCTACCTTAGCGACGTGTTTGTTTATAATTATATTACCTTTGATAATGACAGCATAGCTGTCGAAACAATATTGTCAGGTATATTTTAATAAAACTGTGAAACTTTTAATAATCTTTATTTATTTCATGATTATGGAGTTCCACAAAATAAGGCTGGAAACAATAAATCATGTAAATAACATAGTACAAATGTAAATAGATAGTTAAGTTGGTTAGTGAATGGAATACAGCGAAAGTATTAAAAAGGTTATAAATTGTAAAAGTGTATACGTTTATAAAGAACCTTTTAAAGTTAATTTACTTGCTAAGTAAGCAAGATAATAAATCTTCGATTAAAACCATCAATCGGTGTTTTATTTAATTAAACACAAAAAGCAAATACAAGTTCTTCGAAAAAGGGATATAGTAACCGTTATTAAAATAAAACAAAAGTGAGTTACCAAAATCAAGAGTGTGGATGGTGTTATGTGGGAAAGCCATGCAAAAGGAAGGAAGTCAACCGGAATTGGAAATCGGCACTGAGACAACATAAGTGACTTGCTCTGCCAATTGGTTTTGGAAAGAGGACATCTATAGAAAAAGGAAGAAGCATCGCTTTATAAAAAGGTAGGAAGTTATTTCCTTTGGTATCTGATGAAGAAAAGACTATCGCTTGTGAGGTGTAATTAAGTGATTTGAACAATTTAGCCATTAAACTTAATTAAGATTTCAATTTTAAAAAGTGTTTTCAATTTCAATTTGTATATTTTTAAAACCTACAGGAATCCACATTCACCCTGAGATGAGTTATTTTTATAACATTAATTCTGTTATTTTAAGTTATTTAACTGGCGCCCAACTCTATTACGTAAACGTGATTTAGTCAGAATTCACGTAACATTGTTATGTAACTAGTGCATTATTTAAAACTATTAAAAAGTAATTTTGATTCATATAAGAATTTAAATAAAGAAAGTTGAAACGCATTTCCAAAGTACACAGTTTTTTTTTTAAATTAATTTATTTATAAAACAATTTTTCTACGATCTAACAGTAATTATTCGTTATTTGTAAGCATGTAATAAGTGAATATAAAAACAATATTTTATTTTTAATTAGCCGAATTCAACGCTTATATTTTTATTTGCTAGCCGAGGTGGGGCAAAAGAAAATCAAAATATTTCTTTTTATGCGAAGTCACCGCAATATATATATATATATATATATATATATATATATATATATATATATATATATATATATATATATATATATATATATATATATATATATATATATATATATAGTTGAAAAAGCGTTTAATTTTTTTTTATTTTTTTTAATTTAATAAAATCGGGATTAAAGGTCTGTTTTTTGTAACCAGGTTGTTAAAAAAGAATACTCATTATTTGTTATTATCTATATTTCGCAGTTGATTAACTGCTTCATCAGGAAACACTAAAAGTTAATACAATGATTGACAATTTGATCAAGTAATAAAATTAATGACTTACACTTAAGAGTAATAAAACGTATGACTAGCATAAACTTATTTCTTCTACAATTTGCTTTATGTTTTTCTAGATTATTAAAATAATTGAAGATAAAGTTTTTAAAATTTTGTTTGATAACATGTCAAGTTCAAAATATGACATGTGACATATGAAAATATACATGGTGGAACACCATCATTTGTATAGGGTAAAGATACAAAAGTTACTACAAATTATTATTTTTAATATTAAATTGGAAAGAAAATTGTTTGTAATGTTGCTTAAAAAAGATCATGTTTAAAGTTAATAATATTGATTTTGTTTAAATTTTATAGATATAGGAATAGACTTAGATGTTTGAATTTTTTAATAAATTGCAATAGATGATGTTTAATTGTTTTACATCAGTTTTATAATTAATGGTGTTAGGTTCGGCTAAAATGTATGCCATTTCTAAGAATAGTCTGTTCTTATATCTGGGTTCAATACATAGTATTTTTGTGTTGTTATAATTGAAATAAGTTTATGCTAGTCATACGTTTTATTACTCTTAAGTGTAAGTCATTAATTTTATTACTTGATCAAATTGTCAATCATTGTATTAACTTTTAGTGTTTCCTGATGAAGCAGTTAATCAACTGCGAAATATAGATAATAACAATATCGAAATTTGACAATCAAATTATTCAAAATTTTAACAAAACAAAATCTTTTCTGAAATTACATCCTGAATTGTATGTCATACAAGCAGATAAAGGCAACACAACAGTAATTCTAGATAAACAACAGTATGAAGAAAAAACGGAAACGTTACTAAATGATCAAACAACATACAAAAAAACAGACAAAGATCCTACACAAGCCATTCAAAAGAAAACCAATGATTTAATCAAAAAAATGATCAAAACTGATCAAATTTCAAACGAAATAGGCAACCAATTAACAATATATAACTCTATTACGCCTAAACTATACTGTTTGCCAAAAATCCATAAAGATGGTGTACCTTTCAGACCAATAGTCTCTAGCATTAACTCACCAACATACAACATTTCAAAATATATTTCATCTATTTTATCCAATGCTTTCATGGAGAAAACTAATTACAACGTCAAAGATACCTTCACTTTTGTCAACTGTATGAACGGTTTTATGATTCCTACCAATTATGTTCTGATATCATTAGACGTCGTCTCTCTGTTCACAAATATACCATTAAATTTATTTTTGGAAATCATTGAGGAGAAATGGTCCATCATTGAATTACATTGCAATTTAACAAAAAATACTTTTATTGAAACTATACAATTCATTTTTAAAAATTGTTATCTATCTTTTAACAATCAATTTTACCATCAAATTTTTGGTACACCTATGGGTCTCCCTTTGAGCCCCATAATAGCACAAATAGT
This sequence comes from Agrypnus murinus, assembly GCA_929113105.1. Lineage (NCBI taxonomy): Eukaryota > Metazoa > Arthropoda > Insecta > Coleoptera > Elateridae > Agrypnus > Agrypnus murinus. The sequence continues at coordinate 255,222,446 of OV816024.1, read as the reverse complement.
TATGGATCATCTTTTAGACAATGTTCTTCCAAATTTAAATTTTCATATACCCTTTATCTATAAATATGTAGATGACCTCATCACAGCAGTTCCAAGTGACAAGGTTCAATATACAGTCGACAATTTCAATAAATTTAACCATCATATTCAGTTCACCGTAGAAAAAGAAATTAACAACAGCGTTCCATTTTTAGACACAAAAGTAATTAGAGATTCTAACAACAAAATCATTTTGGATTGGTACTGTAAACCGACTTTTTCAGGCCGCTACATTAACTTTTATTCTTATCACCCTTTAAATCAAAAACTTAATAGCATTTTAGCAATGAAACTTCGAGTCTGTCACATAAGTGACGACATATTCATAAAAAACAATCTAAAAACCTTATTTAACATCTTCTTAAACAATGGGTATCCAAAACAATTACTACAAAAATTAATTTATAATACACAATATCCAGATGGTCCCATAGAATTAGATAATCCAAATAATCAAACCAAATTTAAAAAACTTCCAAACCTTCCTGAACTTACCAACCCTATCATAAAAATAATTAAAAGTAACAACAACCCTAACCTCAACTTACAAATAGCAAAATACAACAAAAAGACCACAAAAAATTTATTCACAAAAACTAAAGATAAAACACCCTTACTTTTACAGTCAAATCTAGTATACAAAATACCATGTGGAGTTTGTAATTGCTATTATGTAGGTCAGACATCTAGATGGATGAAAGAAAGAATAACACAACATAAAAGCGATTGTAAGCTAGGAAAAAAATCATGTGCCTTAGCTACTCATTCTGTAAATACAGGACATCAATTCAATTATAACAACACAAAAATACTATGTATTGAACCCAGATATAAGAACAGACTATTCTTAGAAATGGCATACATTTTAGCCGAACCTAACACCATTAATTATAAAACTGATGTAAAACAATTAAACATCATCTATTGCAATTTATTAAAAAATTCAAACATCTAAGTCTATTCCTATATCTATAAAATTTAAACAAAATCAATATTATTAACTTTAAACATGATCTTTTTTAAGCAACATTACAAACAATTTTCTTTCCAATTTAATATTAAAAATAATAATTTGTAGTAACTTTTGTATCTTTACCCTATACAAATGATGGTGTTCCACCATGTATATTTTCATATGTCACATGTCATATTTTGAACTTGACATGTTATCAAACAAAATTTTAAAAACTTTATCTTCAATTATTTTAATAATCTAGAAAAACATAAAGCAAATTGTAGAAGAAATAAGTTTATGCTAGTCATACGTTTTATTACTCTTAAGTGTAAGTCATTAATTTTATTACTTGATCAAATTGTCAATCATTGTATTAACTTTTAGTGTTTCCTGATGAAGCAGTTAATCAACTGCGAAATATAGATAATAAATTCTTTTTTAACAACCTGGTTACAAAAAACAGACCTTTAATCCCGATTTTATTAAATTAAAAAAAAAATTAAACGCTTTTTCAACTATTTATATAAGGTCGATAAATACCCGTTGGGTTTTTTAATATATATATATATATATATATATATATATACTTATAAATAGTACGTTATTCAGCCCTATACATTTACGGACCGCTGTTCCACCCGGCCTTTCTACTGGTTTTTAGAAAATGCACACGCTGTATTTTATTTCATTTCCTTAGTTGAAAACATGGGACCCATAGAGGGGTAAGAAGAAAGCATATATAAAAATTAGATAGGTTTATAGCACTTAGTGCAGCCCAAGACGTTGGACGTCCCGCCGTGTATATTATAAGTAAATGCACCTTTGTTTAGCCCTGCAGTGTTGTCAATAGTTTTAACATTGCTAACGATGATATCACCTACATCTGCAAGTTCTGTGCTTATACTATGTCAGACCGAACAATAAGAATAATTTTTCTAGCAAGAAAGAACTTCAGTTTCTTTTTACTTATTAATTATGTGTGATCTAACAGGAGCAAAAACTCTTTTTTTTGTATTTGCTTTATTGAACTGCTTGTGTTCAATCTCCTTTAACATTTATTATAATTAGATTTAATTTAAGATTTTTATTGCAAAATATAAAAACGGAATATTTTGTAGGTTTTTATTAAGAAATAATTTTGTTTAATTAACTAAAATTGGTGCAATATAAAACTCGCATCAGGTAAAATTTTTAGTAACTACGTGATTTGACATCATAAAGATGCACATTATTTTGCTGTGATCATTACATCCAAATCATATAAATACAATTGTAACTACATTTAAACTTGTCACAAATTAATTAAGTGGTATAGTAATTAAATAAGATAATTAATAATAAAATAAATAAAATAAGTAAGTGACATAGACTCCTATCGCTTTAACCTTTACTTGAGTCTGAGTAAAAGGGGGATGAAACGCATATTTTTGGTCTGTTTTGTTTTTTGTTTTGTTTGTGTACTAATAAACATGTCTTTTTTGTGTTTTTAATAATATCTTATTCTTATTTATTTTTATCTTTCTTTGTATTTGCTTCATTGAACTATTTGCAATCATTGTTTCGTCTTTGTTTTAATATAATTTCAAATGTATAATTCGCGTGTGATCCAAGAACGTTGGTCAAAAAATGCTTTTAGTGGTATTAAAAAACACACGTCCAGTAGTAAAGTCGAAAATACTCAAATTAATTTTGCTTAAGAATGTCAGGTGCTCAAGAAGACCAAGAGCGGCACTTTATTTTATTGAAAATTATGGTTCTATAAATTAGCAATTGTTGCCCAGTCGTTGTAACAATGTACAGGGTTAGTTTTCTTAAAGTAAACCCCCCTTTATTATTTTAATTTTTGACCGATTCAAAAAATTTAAAAACTTTTCTCATGTGATTTTTTATTTAGATTCCACTCATGCTAACAGTTTTGTGGTAGCATTTTATATATACAGGGTGCCCAAAAAAGCATGTTTTTTAAATTGAACACCTAAATTTTGGATTTTTTCGGAATTTCGATTCCTTGAGTCATGCTGATAAGAAATATATATGCATATTGTATAATTGCTTTACTGGTCTTTGTGTTATTCGTCAATTATTATTGAAGAATTGATCGTGAATACATTTGAGAAGCGTTATTTTATAACTCATATTTTTGTGATAACCTCATCATAATTATCAATTTATGAAGTAAATCAGCAAACAAAACAAAATAAATTACATGACATTTTTAACATAACAACCGTTAACCTCAATGCATTTTAAACAACGTTTTATAAACAAATTTTCTGAAAAAGTGCTACATCCAAATTTAGTAAATTTACGTCCTCTTTAATTTTATGTTTTAATTGTTCAATATTTTCCTTTCTTTTTCTTTTTTCTTTGAGAGTTCTCCATTAAAAGAGATCGGCAAGATTCAAGTCTGGACTCCGTGCGGGCCAGCAAATGGGACCATTGTTTCCTATACAGAGGCGATATCTGCCATTTAAGAAGTCTGTCACTTCTCGAATATTATGGGGTGGGGCACCATCTTGCTGCCAAGAAGCCCTTATCATATCCAATATTGGTAACTCATCTAAATAATCTTCAACATTGGTTTGTTGAGGTAAGGCATGTTCAGGTAAGCCTGGCCTGTTCATTTTTCACCAATAAAAAAAGGGCAAATCATTTTAGCTTTGTGAATTCCACACCAACAGTTCACAATTCTACGCCCTTGCTTTTTTACTTGAACCAGGACATGTGGATTTTGTGTTGCTCAATAGTGTAATAAATCTAATAAATTTCCTTCTAGATTCATCATATTTTTATGACAAAATATACAAATTTCCACGATAATGCGCCTTTTTTCAATGGAATAATACATTGTGCTAAAGAAATAATCAAAGTCTCTTTAGAACACACTTTACTAAAACTTAATATCCAGAAATAATGACATTTAACAATTTTTTCATTTGTTTTCGAAATCTACTTTGGATATTGTTATTCTTTCAGTTAGCATGAAATTTCCATATCTTTTGACAAATAGCACAAGAATTAGAAGAGCAATTATACAATATGCATACATATATTTGTTATCAGAGTGACTCAAAGAATCATAATTTGTCAAAATATACAGGGTGTTCAATTAAAAAAAACATAGTTTTTGAGTACCCTGTATATATAAAATGCTATTAAAAAGCTGTTAGCATGAGTGGAATCTACATCGAAAATTACATAAATATTTTGAAATTTTTGAATCGGTCAAAAATTAAAATATGAAAGGGGGGTATACATTATAAAAACTAACCCTGTACATTGATAGCCCATTTACGGAGCTGCCTCATCGTTGGAAATATACCAATTAATCTTCATTAAAGTAATGGGTAGCATCCCTCATTATTGAACATATAACGTTCTTTTGACAAGTCTGCCTTTTCTTATGCGCGAACCAAAAAAACTAAATTCTATTCTATCTATAGAATCTCGCATTACCGTCAACCACATTCTAAATCGAAGCTACATTGGAAGTTACTTTAACAGCCGTAACTTTAATATTAATATTTTGTATCTAATAACCCCACAATGTTATCTTGCTGTATACATTTTTAATAATATTATGGGCTGCGTTTTGTCACAATTATCACAATTATCCTCTTAATAATAACAAGAATTTACACTCCTTCTTTATTGTTTTTATTTCCCATTAATTGGAGTATCTACAACAAGCAAGAATGCCAAGTTTGAAGCCATATCAATTAAGGTATAGAACTTTCCATCCCTTTGTTGATTCATAATGGTACTTTAAAGTCTGGGATATGTTATTTCTTGTTTACTGCTCGTTTTCAAATTGCTGATTGGAACAAAACGGGCTTGGTGACTATAAAATATCTTAATTAACATTTGCATTTCAACTGTTAGAATAAATCCGTATCCGATCATCAGGTCCGAGAACGATAACTACCAAGAACCCACAACCGCGAAACCAAAACCGAGAAACCATGACCGAGAAACCACGACCGAGAAATCATAATCGAGAAAGCGCAACCGAGAAAATCAAAGCCGAGAATGGAAACTACCGAGAATAACAAATACCGAGAATGCATCCATGCATTATGAAGAAATAATTATAAGTTAGTAGCTTTGATAGATCTAACAGAGACAGAGGAGTATTCTCCCCTATGTATTCATAGGGCGGGGAAAGAGAGAGGTTATGGTTTCTCGGTTGCGGTTTCTCGGTTATGGTTTCTCGGTTGTGGTTTCTCGGTTGTGGTTCTTCGATTGCGGGTTCTCGGTTTTGGTTTTTCGATGATGACCTGGATCTGAATAAATCTGATAACTTTCCATGCAAACTTGTTGTCGTCGCATTTTACGCCGCATTTTTTAAGTCAGAAGATTATCAACTTGATCTCTTTTGCGACGTCAGTTCCCAGACATACGCCACCGTGGCGTACATAAGAGTTAACAACAACCAATTTCCAGCAGAGGTAAAAATAGTTATGGCGAAGGACCGCGTAGTTCCTTTAAAGCAAAGTCGATACCAAGACTGGAACTCCAGGTCGCCCTACTAGCTGTCAGAATGGCCGAGTTTATCCAAACAGAGCAATACTTCAACTATAAATCAGTTACATTTTGGACCGACGCGACGCCAAAACGGTCATCCTGTAGCTTCGCTCCGACAGGAAACGTTTCAGACAGTATGTTTGCGTATCGTGTCGAGGAGATTTTGGAGAAGACTAAAGTATCCCAATGGAAATGGTTGCCGACAAAGAAAAACGTAGCCGATGAAGCCACAAGGAATCATCCAATGTCGTCGCTGAATTACAGCAGCAGATGGTTCCAAGGACCGGAGTTCCTTCGGAGGTCAGAGGAAGACTGGCCCAAACAAAAATTTATGTCCGAAGCAATTGATAGTGATCTCGAAGTAAAAAATAGTATTGTAACCTTGCCTTCGCCAACCTTCAAGATTCAGTGCTGCCAGATGTCTCGAGATTTTCGAGTTGGATCCGATTGATAAGAACAACCGCGTGGGTCCGCAGGTACGTCCATGCTTAAAAAACCAGAGTTAATAAAATGTAGAGTTTGTCTGCAGGGCTTGCAGTTGGTGAGTTAAAATGGGCCGAAAACGCTGGTGGCTAGAAGCCCAAAGGGAGAGCTTCCTCTAAGAAGACCGTAACCTACTCCGAGGAGATCCAGTACCTAAAGCTAGCCGTTTAATCAGCCTCTCTCCAATTCTGGATGACGAGGGAGTGTTGCGAGTCAGATCACGGATTGTTCGCTCCCCAGAACTGTCGCCGCAGCAGAAGTTCCCCGTTATCCTCCATCCTGCCCATACCTTTACCAGACTACTAGTCACACAACATCATATCTGGGCCTTACATCAAGAACAGGAATATGTCGTTAATGAACTTCGTCAAAAGTATTGGACCCTGCAACTACGGACCGCGGTCAAGAGCGTCTGGAATTCTTGCTTGACGTGTAAACACCGCCGCGCCAAACGATTACAGGATTACACTACTTTGGCCCTTTGACAGTGACCAAATTTCGCAGGCGTGAGAAGCGTTGAGGCGCGCTCTTTACGTGTCTTTACATTCGCACCGTTCACTTAGACCTAGTGGACAACCTCTCTACCGACTCTGCTATTATGGCCATCACTCGGCTTACAGCCTTGCGTAGCTGATCACAGAAGCTATACTCCGACAGTGGAAGTTGTTTTCGGAGAGCAGCAAATGAACTCAAAAGAGCATTAACCGAATTAGACCAAGAACGACTTACAGAACTTGCGATCAAAGGTGGGGAATGATGTTTTGTACCGCCGTCATCCCCTCATTTTGGTGGTGTGTGGGAGCGCATGGTACGCTCTGTAAAACAACCCTTCCAAACCATTTTAAAGGAGCAAGCACCAAGGGAAGAAGTTCTACGCACGCTTTTTGCGGAAGCTACTAACATCATAAATAGTCGACCTTTGACTTATGTTCCATGTCACAAGGACGACCTAGAGGTACTGACGCCTAACAGCTTCCTGCTCGGCACCACCAGTACTCCTATGGGAAAATTTGACGACGCAGATCTATGCCTTAGGAAACAATGGCAACTTTCACAGCGACTCGCCTATCTCTTTCGAGGTGCGGGACCATTTACCCACTCTCATCAAACGACACAAGTGGACAAAATCTCAGGAAACTGTGAAAGTTGGCGACTTTGTGATTGTAATCGACGACAACATGCCTCGGAATATATGGTCAAAAGCATCGTAACTGCCGTGTATCGGGACAAGAATGGTGTAGTCCACGTACCACGTAACCTAATTCTAACCTAACCTAACCTAAACTTAACCTAACCCTAAACATAACCTAAACTTAACCTAAACCCAACCTAAACCTAACCTAAATATAACCTAACTTAAATATAACCGAGCCTAAATATAACCTAACCTAAACCTAACCTAAGCCTAACCTACACCTAACTTAAACATAACCTAACCTCGCCTAAGCTAACCTAACCTAAACATAACCTAACCTTACCTAACCTAAACATAACATAAACACAATCTAAACCTAACTGAAACACAACCTAACCTAACCTAATCGAATCCAACCCCACCCACCCCAACCTAACCTAACTTAAACTAAACATAATCTAAACCTAACCTAAACATAACCTAACTTATCCTAGCCTAACCTAACATACCTAACTTGACTTTACTAACTTTACTGTCTCCAGCCTTACTTTGTGGAACTCCATAATCATTACAATGAAAAGATTAATTCAAATTTTCGCAAGTTTTATTAAATTCTTAACCTGACAATTGCTTCAACAATAAATGTCATTATCAAAGCCAGCTAAGATTGATAAACAAACACGTTGCTAAGGATAAATACAGAAAATAGGTACCTAACTAGATACAAAAGCTAAATATCTAACACTTCTAATAAAGGAGAATTACTAATACCACGGTCCAGTGGTATGGTCGAAATTGACGGTCGAGAAAAGACAATTTTACAAATTTCCGATTTTCCGTCCGACATGTGAGCAATACAATCATTTTTACCGCAAGTCTCTAGGATCAACCGTTCTTGAGATATCAAGATTTACGTTTACATCAAAAAACTGCAAGAAACGTCGTGCATCACGAAACAAATATAGCTGCCATAACTCAATCAAATGGAATAAAAATAAAAGGACAGTGGTTTTGATCTACCAATACTTAGGGGTGATAACACCGGGTGATAAAAATTATCTTTTTTCGAAATGATCGAGCGACCAGTATCGCACTACTTCATATGGATTGATCCTAATTCTATGATGGGGGATGTCAAAAAATGGCCATTAGTTTAATCCGGCTACCTTTATAATATCAAAGCTTAGATATTTCTCGACTTATATTAACAATCAGAATGAGTCCAATGGGTTTTTTTATACGGAAAGCCTCTGGGCGTCTGGTCTGACGAAAAATCAAAAATTTGTAAAATTGTCGTTTCTCCACCGTCGATTTCGACCATATCACTGGACCGAATTTAAAGTGTTGAATACTCATCCGACGCAGAATTTAATGCCCTTTAATTCTTGTAATAGTGAAGTTTTCGTTGGAAAGCACCGCTTTGTAGTTATAAGCAAAAAACTAAAAACGGTCCGAAGATTTCGTGGTTCTTTTGATGCCCTCAGCTAAGCTCCAGTCGAGAGACCGTGCAAACCTAGGATACTTATATTTGACGTCAAACGAAGCGATCGAAACGATCTCCCTCTTTCCAACATTTATTTCCACCAATGGATTCTATTTTACTGGCCTAGTATCTCAATGGACAAAATACAATGTTTGGCGTATATAGTTTACATGTACCGTACGTTGCGGAGCCCGACTTATTTTTTGTGTATAAGCATCTTGTGACCCGGCATATCGTTTTAAGACGATATACGACCAGATATGTTCATTAGCCCGATTCGAGCTAGATAACGTTCTCCAAAGGCTGAACAACGACGTATTAGTATACAGATTGGGCTGAACAATAACCATTTACATGTCTATCCGCCTATATAGTTTACAAAAAACTATTTTTGTAAACTATACATTAGCACCATCCAGCCCGTTCGACATACAAATAAGACGTTATTTTGCCCCTTCGACTTTAAACTTTTATTTTCTAACGAGATTTTGAAAAAAGAAATTTTAAAAATTATTGAAAACGTTATATCCATAATTTATACGGTTCATTAAGCAACAACGTTGTTCTTCCACCGATCTACCATATTATTTTTAGTTTTGAAAGTTGTAAGATGGTATAACATGTAAATCTTGCTGGTTACACTATGTTTTGTTTTTATGAAATTCGTTTCAGAAATATTTAAATTCCTAGAATAGAAGGTATGTAAGAAAACCCATATTAAAGTTTACTGAAACAGTGTTGCCGCACTTCTGGCTTCACAACGACGTGTTAATATCAGGGCTACCCAACGTTTGTATTTAGATGATGGTATACAAAAAACGCCCTCTTATGGTCATCACCATGAACTAATCGGTGTATATATTTTACATGTATGGTACGTTGCGGAGCCCTAGCTATTTTTTGTGTACAAGCGTCTTATGGCCTGACCTATCGTTTAAAGACGATATAAGACCGGATACGTTCATTAGCCCGGTTCGGGCTAGATAACGTTCGAAAAAGGCTGAACATCGACCTATTAGTATATAGAATGGGCTGAACAATAACCGTTTACATGTCTATATATATATATATATATATATATATATATATATATATATATATATATATATATATAAAATATCTATTAAAATAGTACATTTCGTATACACTAATAATGGTACTACATACCCGACTATAAAGTAAACAACATGGTAAGTATAACAGCAGTTTAAAAGAATAGCTAGTAAATATAACAATATCTAATTATTTTATAAAATACTTTGTTAACTAAGAGGTTATATACAGAATATATACGCCTGTATTCGACCTCTAGAGGGTTCATAAGACTAGACTAGACCAGACCAGACTAGACCAGACCAGACCAGACCAGACTAGACCAGACCAGACCAGACCAGACCAGATTAGACCAGACCAGACCATACCAGACCAGACTACACTAGACTATAGATGATAGACAGTAAAATCATGAACAATTATACCACCTGTAATATAATATAGCTTACTTGATATTTTAAAATTAGTGGCTGAATCTAATTATTACAGAAATTCAATTGTAGAAACTGAAGATGTAATCTGTAAAACATCTAAAGTTAGAAGTTTTTAGTAGTCAGGTTAGATTAATAGAGGGTGTTATAATCAAATCGTTTTTAGAAACTATTTGTTTTGTAAGGTTGGCACCGTAAGGAAAAACAACATAGCTGTAGTCTTGATTTTGAAATTGAGATAGCTCGGGACAAAACGATGAATACAAAGTTTAGAAGTTTATTTCAAAATTCTGTGATAAAAAAAACATTAATTCTTCTTTACTTTAAAACCCAAAATTGCATGATAAATCAATATAATATTAATATAAATGATTAAATTAAATGAAGCAATCTAGGTTAGACCCCCAAAAATTATATTAAGGTTATAGATTTTAGACTCCGGTTGTTGCAAAGATTCAAGAATCTCTATTAAGATTAGTTCATAAAACATTTATTAGGTTAGAGCATGTAGCTACTTACAAAAAATCTCTATTAAGATTAGTTCATAAAATATTTATTAGGTTAGACCATTGTAGCTACTTACAAAATCGTCATTAACATTCGAAAAACTTACATATAATATTAGTTGGGTTACAGTCTACGAATATATTTTAGGTTAGATTTAGGTCGCGTGCGACCTAAATCTAACCTAAAATATATACCGGAGTCTAAAATCTATAACCTTAATATAATTTTTGGGGGTCTAACCTAGATTGCTTCATTTAATTTAATCATTTATATTAATATTATATTGATTTATCATGCAATTTTGGGTTTTAAAGTAAAGAAGAATTAATGTTTTTTTATCGCAGAATTTTGAAATAAACTTCTAAACTTTGTATTCATCGTTTTGTTCCGAGCTATCTCAATTTCAAAATCAAGACTACAGCTATGTTGTTTTTCCTTACGGTGCCAATTTTACAAAACAAATAGTTTCTAAAAACAATTTGATTATAACACCCTCTATTAATCTAACCTGACTACTAAAAACTTCTAACTTTAGATGTTTTAAAGATTACATCTTCAGTTTCTACAATTGAATTTCTGTAATAATTAGATTCAGCCACTAATTTTAAAATATCAAGTAAGCTATATTATATTACAGGTGGTATAATTGTTCATGATTTTACTGTCTATCATCTATAGTCTAGTCTGGTCTGGTCTGGTCTGGTCTGGTCTGGTCTGGTCTGATCTGGTCTGGTCTGATCTGGTCTGGTCTGGTCTGGTCTGGTCTGGTCTGGTCTGGTTTGGTCTGGTCTGGTCTGGTATGGTCTGGTCTGGTCTGGTCTGGTCTGGTCTGGTCTGCTCTGGTCTGGTCTAGTCTAGTCTTATGAACCCTCTAGAGGTTGAATACAGGCGTATATATTCTGTATATAACCTCTTAGTTAACAAAGTATTTTATAAAATAATTAGATATAGTTATATTTACTAGCTATTCTTTTAAACTGCTGTTATACTTACCATGTTTACTTTATAGTCGGGTATGCAGTACCATTATTAGTGTATACGAAATGTACTATTTTAATAGATATGTATTATGTTTTAAGTAGCGTCGAAACTACTCGTATCAATAAACGTTCTTGTATGAAAGTATGTTGTTTTGTACTTACTCTGCTCCCTACGTTCTGCCCTAAAAATGTATTCGTAGGCTCTAACCTAATCTAACCTAAATTATATTCGTATGCTCTAACCTGTGATGTAATAAAAAACAATAAGGTTACAGATTATTATTAATCATAAGAGTTTACTATAGATACGTTGAATAACCTACAAGAGTATATAGTATATTATTACATATCTGCGTATTTCGAAGCTATTGAAAATGTATGATGTATTGTAAAATAACGTTTAAATATGGCGACGAACTTATTTCTTTTAAACTGACGACAACTCATCATACAAAACATACTGTATTTATGTATTCCCTTTCTCTGCTGATATGTTTTCTACAGTGTGTTTTTAAATATTATACCCCGTTCTCTCAAAAATGCATAAAATTTTCGAAATATCTGTTTATTATTTTACTTAGCACATATAACCTACTAAGTATGTCCTAATGGCAAAACTGTAATCGACGAGATCTAATATCATAGTAATATTATAACAGATTAGGTGACCTAACAAACTCTTTAAAGAAATGTTTATTTACATGTATGAGATAGTATTTAACATAATGTCCTTACATACTGGGTTACGATAGAGACGGATAATCATACGAGCTGCTGAAATGTATGATATATTGTAAAATAACGTTTAAATAAGAGTTTACTTTAGATGCTACGAATATCTATATGGTGTATAAACAATAAGAACGTATATGTAGAAATCGCTTACAAGGGTAGTAGATATAACGAAAAGGGTTAAAATCTGTTCAAAATTACATTACGTCTAGAAAACTAGAAATTAGATAATTGTAGCATACGCATGTTAAATGTACCTATTCTTCACCTCGTCTGTAGTAGATATAATGAAAAAGGATAAAAATCTGTAGTATAGGGTTTATGCTTATACTCAGGCTCGCAATCATATGTAGCGTATTTATGCTTACATAGTATAATTATTTTCTCAACGTAGGATAGAACAACCGATTGCTCTGGTCGATCAGTATAAATCGACGGGTAGTATTCCTGTTCCTTCATTAGTCGAGATGGACCAACGTAAGAAGAAGAATGGCTCTGGTCGACAGGATTGCAAAATACAGTGTCCGGTTTGCTTCAAGTCTTTCGCGAGGCCATTCACCTGCAAGAGACACGTAAAAACCATACCCGATTCAAACAGAATCTGCTGTTCTAGCTGTGTCAAAACTTTTTCACGCTCTGACAACTAAAAAGACATACGAAAAGCGTTCACGAATCAATCAAAGTCCGGTGTTCTAATTGCTTCAAATATCTTTCACGCATCGACAGCTATAAAAGGCATTTAAAAAACGTACATAATAACGCAAATGTTGTAAAGACAGCTCTGGTAAAGGAAGCAAATGGACCTACTGATATCGTTGAGACAGAAGAAGAAGAAGAATATATGACTTCAGCCATGCATTTGGGTATTGATGAATGTGATTCCTCGTTTACCAACTGTGATAGTAACGAAGAGTTGAACAAGGAAAGGGCTACCGGTACAGTTCCAATGAGTCAGTCGTCGGACTTTATACGTATTAGTATTGCTGCGAGGGCATACGACGACTCAGAGACCCGTAGAACTACAACAGTCGTCATAGAAAACAACTTATGATCTATATTCTTGTATTATGTTATGTATACTAAATAAATGTTTGTAAAATAACTTTATATGTTTTATTTATCACGCCCATACTCTGATTTCTTGTCTAACAGGGTGGACTCAGACATTTTTTTTTGTTTCAAGACTGTTTCTAGCCTAAGGATGTATAGCCCCAGGGTTAATTAATTGAGTTTGACCTGTAGAGCATATTATGTTAGCGTTCAGTTAGTATGGCTTTGATATCCCTAATTGTTATTTACGCCAAACCTGACTACATGTATTGTTAAAGTAAAATTATAGGTAATATACAGGAATATATGCGCCTGTATCCGATCTCTAAAATATAAGCCTTTTAAGTCTTTTAAATATTACTTTGTAGAGCTATGTTCAACAGGTATGCGCTAAATATGTTAATGTCAGCCTTGTACATAAAATATATATATATATATATATATATAGGTCATTTGTTGCACGGAAAATTAAACTTCTCTGTAACGTATATCCTATATTACTTTGTACAACTGCGTTCATCAGGTATGCAATCAGCAGTAGAGTATCATACGTACCTGGTATAATATAACGCTTATCAGTAGGTCCCTCGTTAGGAATTTTAAAAATAATGAAATTTTTATTGAATCAGCTAAATAGATAGTGTACTTATAAGTGAATCTCTAAATAGTATCAAGAAAAATTTCTTGAGTTTCTTCACGATTGGCTCATATAAGGTTCATAATTGTCTCATCTCAATGACTCATGATAATAATCATAATTGGCTTATAATTTTTGAATCCTAAAGATTTAATATTATTAATGTACAATATTTAATCATCGACACCTACCTGTGTATTAGGAAAGAGGAACCGATTTTTATTTCTATAAGTTATATGATTATATTTAAAAATAAACTGTTTTATTGAGTTGATGTTACTTAATTTCATTGTTTACAAGCGTCTGGGTTAATACGGGTAAAAATAAAATACTATATACAGACAGGTATTGTTAAAAATTATTCTACATGGATCTTCATCACGTAAAAGATGTTTTTGTCTAAAAATAAAACATTCTCACACAGAATAATTTTTATTAACAGTTTAATATTAGGTAAAATAGAGAATCGTTATATTAAATGCAATAACAATAAAAATACTAGTAAAATCTTCACTAGTTGTTAATATCTAGAACTTCACACCTAACTATAAATATATTGTATCTTATTTTAGGTATAAGCTGTAATCGTTTAACAATACCTGTATTTGTATAGTATTTTATTTTTACCTTTACACCTGTGTAAAATAAATTTAGTTTTAATCGTATTTTTATATTCTCATAGTAAGGTGTCGATGATGAAATCAAGATTTTAGTAGCAACTGATGAAGTAGAAGTCAACCATGCTACTTTACTATAGAAGGTAAAAGAAACGAATGTCTTAGCAAACAATAATTATAAAACTTTATTAAACAAAATAGAATTTATCGCTGATAAAATATAGGTTATACGTGAAGCTCTCGATGTGTTAGCTGCTACTCAATCGTTACAGCGAGTATTTTATCTTTCAATGAGTGATGATCACGACTCGTAGATCTGCAAAATTTGTTAATTACTCAAAGAACCTCACAATAGGCATAGGAAATATTACTTTACATTCTATGTTGTATCATCAACTTCATAATTATCGATATAGTCGCTAATCGTATTCGTAATCTAATGCTGTAAATTAACAGGGTTAATTCCACTATCATTTAAATACGTATCTGTAAACACATCATTACCATCAAAATCCTCCAGTTGCAATTGGATAGCCGCAGGCGATATTGAAACATATTTGACTGTAAAAGATCTAATAATTCTTTAATTGAATTTTTAACTTGTTTTTTTTAGATATGATAATTTATACCTATTTTATATGTTGAAAGTTTAAAAATAACAAAATCAATCTAGTTGATTATTAGAAATAACAAACTTTTTAATTATCTTGTTCAGAAAAACCCTAATGATTCTTTTATCGAATTTTTAAATTATTATTCCTAGATATAACAATTTTTAATATTTTATAACTAAACAATGTAGTCATATAAAAACTAATTAATCTTATCGTAATTGATTCTTTAGCAAACAAATTCTGTTTATTGTGTAATCGAATGTTTTAAATTGCTTTTAAGTATTTATCCATTAATATGGTTTTTTTTACCGATATAATACTAGCTAGAGCATACATATCATTCAATCTTCAAAAATGATTATTATACGTATCAGAAAATCTTAGGTTAATGAAGCTGATATTTTATAATTTACATATGAAATGTAATATCTATTGATTTAGAGCTATAATGTATATGTACAATTCCGTCTAATAAGCGCTCACTTTTTTTTATATGGTCGACAATTAACCTAATATTAAAGGTGAACCTTGTTGGTCGAGTGGTTAACATGCGAGGCTATGGAGCAAGGACCTATTTTAAGCAGTAACACTACGCGAAACTGAAGAATGTAATCGTATGGTTATAAACATAGCTTCTAGTGTAGCTTTCAGTGGTGAAATACTTTTAGAGCATGAGTGTTCAGTACTACCCTCTTTTCATAAAATCATCGAGAAATATGAATTAACCTTAAAATGCTTAGTTTTCTTATGCATTTAATTATTAAACAGTGGATGCTGCTATACCCCAAGGTGTAGAGGTATCGTTTAATTATAGTATTCTTGTTAATATTTATACTAATTTTTTTAAGTGAAGGTTTATAGTAAGGATTTTGGTTTTTCTTCTAATGTTAATGGTAATAACCGTACTGAGGTCAAGCTTTCACTAGATATTTTATAATTTACATATGAAATGTAATATCTATTGATTTAGAGCTATAATGTTTATGTACAATTCCGTCTAATGTGCGGTCACTTTTTTTTATATAGTCGACAATTAACCTAATATTAAAGGTGAACGTTGTTGGTCGAGTGGTTAACATGCGAAGCTATGGAGCAAGGACCTATTTTAAGCAGTAACACTACGCGAAACTGAAGAATGTAATCGTATGGTTATAAACATAGCTTCTAGTGTAGCTTTCAGTGGTGAAATACTTTTAGAGCATGAGTGTTCAGTACTACCCTCCTTTCATAAAATCATCGAGAAATATGAATTAACCTTAAAATGCTTAGTTTTCTTATGCATTTAATTATTAAACAGTGGATGCTGCTATACCCTAGGGTGTAGAGGTATCGTTTAATTATAGTATTCTTGTTAATATTTATACTAAGTTTTTTAAGTGAAGGTTTATAGTAAGGATTTTGGTTTTTCTTCTAATGTTAATGGTAATAACCGTACTGAGGTCAAGCTTTCACTAGATGAATTAAACATTTTTTTATGAGAATACAAAATACAGTGATCTTTTCAATCTATTAAATAATGATATAAACTTATTTCATTGAAGTAATTTGTTAATATCTAGAACTTCATACCTGTCGACATACCTGTGTATTAGGAAAGAGCAACCGATTTATATTTCTATGGTATATGATTATATTTAAAAAATAAACTGTTTTATTGAGTTGATGTTGCTTAATTTCATTGTTTACAAGCGTCTGGGTTAATACGGAGTGAAATAAACTGTTTCATTCAACAACATGATAATATTGCTACTAGAGCATGCATGCATACTACATCTAGACAGATATTTATAAAATGATACATATCGTATTAATAATAATACTAATCTAAGCCTTATGTACTAAATAAATAAAATAGAATTTCTCACAGATAGACTAAAAGTTATGCGAGGAAACGATTGATACAATAGCCATCTGCGTCCAATGGTTGTAGATTTAAACAGATCACGGATTACCCTGCTACAATCCTATCCCTTAAAGAGGTCATTTCGATATCAAATCCTTTAATCAGTTTAGCAGTTAGGGGCAGATAGGTAATCAGTAATTAACTTACCCTAATCAGGCCGTAGGTTACTTCACCCTTCTAGTCATATCAAATACTCTAATCCATTCAGCAGTAGATGATGAATGATAGGTAATCGCTAATCAATGTTGTATCATCAACTTCATAATTATCGATATAGTCGCTAATCGTATTCGTAATCTAATGTTGTAAATTAACAGGGTTAATTCCACTGTCATTTAAATACGTATCTGTAAACACATAATTATCATTAAAATCCTTCAGTTGCAATTGGATAACCGCAGGCGATTATAATTACACTAACCCTTCAATCAATCAATCAATCATAGCACAGGAATCATCATCATCAATAATGTACATTAGTGAATTTGTCTAATAGATAGAATATGATTTAGTTCTTGTGTTTTTATTTCGGAAAAAAAATTTTCCGGGAATTATTTTTAAATAAATTGGATTTAATCAAATATACATGAAAGCATTTTTATAAATAACTCGTATGTAGTAATTTTTTTTTTATAACCAGTTTACAGTGCTTTAATAGATTACCTTCGTGGTGTAATGGTTAAGTCCTAGGCTTATAATCAGACGGTCGAGCGTTCAAACCCTGTTGACTCCATTGGTTTTATAAAAAATATATAGCGGGTTGCCTATCTACAGGCGTATAGAAATCTACTATACCGATAGATATCATATGACGTCACCGATAGATGGCATTAGCAGCGCTAGGAATTCAAATCTTTTAGCGGGAAATCCAAGTTAGAAATGAGGAGAGAGAGAGAGAGAGGGAGATGAGAGATGAGATATGCAGATGACCTCGCGAGATATAAAAAATGATCCGCTAATGACCCCGCGAATTAAATTAATTAGATCGTGATATGCAAATAATACCGTTAATACATAACACCGCGAATGATATGCAAATGATCCACTAATGACCCCGCGAATGATATGCAAATGAACCTGGAATTTCGCGGATGACCTTGAAATGCAAAACGAACCTTCATAAGAAAATACATGGGATTTTGAGCTCGAACCCGCCTAGCTATACTACTCTGCATTTTCTACGCGATATCTGATACATTAATGCAGCTGATGCTAGGTAATGTCACAGTTTATTTAGACTATTATTTCCAGCAGTTCCCAAAAGTTGACCTTTTTTAGCAAATGTTTTTCGATGTGCGTAAAATCAAAAATGGCATAAGAATTTTTGTTCCTAGTGACGAGTACTATCACCTGTACAGAAGATACAAATCTTCGGTAAAACACCCTGTATATTACCTATATTTTATGCGTAATATTATGGTACTGTAATTGGTAATGTTTATACTGTTGGACAAATAAACCTATTATTATTATTATTAATAATAAGTACTGAGAAAGAAGGTAATTTTGACAAACAGTCTTTATTTTGCTTCCATGGATATTTGACATAATATCGGCGTTTATGTTATTGAATTTCTCGTAAGAATAATGGAACTATGTGTGTTTTAAACGGCTTTGGATTATTTGGTCCAAAACAATAGTTTTGTAAATATGCCATCAGCAGTTCTTTTCTTATAAGAGAACGTTTCAAATGTTCCTTTATTTCCTTAGTAACATTGGTTTTGGTTTTGTAGATTTATTACGTTTAGATTGAACGCAACCGTTTGTGCACTTTGGAGGATTGTAAATGCTGTAGATAATTCATTGACTGCAGTAGCAACAACTTGTGTAGGTGATGAGTTATGGTCATCACCTTATATTGATATCTCAAATTTCTTGGAACCTAAACTAGAATAATGAAGTTTTTTCTTCTTGCAAAAAATTAGTTTTCATTACTTCGACAGCCTTTTAAGATATGGCTGGTGTATAGGCATTTGCGACATCTGCTTTCAACTTTTAGTTAATTTCTTTGTTCTTCTATGGATTTGTATACATCACAATCAGTGTTCCAATATTTACGTTTACTATTTTTATAACTCTAAAATTTTGTTTTTGTCTTACTGCAAACTATAGAAGTAGCTACAAGAGCCTATTCTATGGATTTGTATACATCACAATCAGTGGTCCAATATTTACGTTTACTATTTGTATAACTCTAAAATTTTATTTTTGTCTGACTGAAAACTATAGAAGTAGCTACGAGAGCCCCGGTTGTGTTATATTCGTTGCGAATTCTAAAATTTATTTGCTTCTGATCTTATGCCATCATATCTTATGTCAAATTATTATTTTATTTTTATTGCAATAATTTTTACATATTTGTTTCTATTTGTTGTATATTCTCTTTGAGAATAATTTATTTAAATTATTAGGCGTTTTGAGGTATTGTACGCCTCCTGTAGTGCATTATTGGAAATATTTGGCCCCCCTTTTTTCCGCGTGGGAGAGGAACGGTGTGACGAGTTTAAAAGGACATCTTACATTCCGTTGTCGTTAAAGACGCTTCGTGAAGTTTTGTTGAGGAGTTTATTTGAATTTATTTGATCCTCTTGGAGGGATTTTTACTCTATACTCTATATACTATACTATACTATACTCTATTTGTATCCTGAAGTTAATTATTATGTGATTTTGGAAAGCAGGATATTATCCAGATTCTTGGGAATTGTCCGATAGGCTTCTTGGTTGTTCCCCACGTTTATTGGGGGTAAGTGTTCTATCGATTTTTTACTAATTGTATTCTTTATTTTATTCTTCTTCGCGAATTTAGTGTTTGGCGAAGGCTACTCGACCTACGCGGAGTTTGTGAACCATTTTCTCCAGTAAGGGATTGTCAATTTTTTGCACCCATCTGAGAACCGATCTCCAGTGGTCAACTTCGAAACCCGCAGCCGGTCTACTTTCATCAATAACAACGAATGTGAGAAATTTACTTCGTGTCCATATTAGTCTTAAATCATCTAATTGGGTTGTAGTCTAGTGCATTTAGGAATTTTTTATATAGGGACTCAGCGATTTTGTATACATTCTTTTTTATCCCCCGATCGAAAGGGTCTGCCATAGAGAGTTTAAACCTGAGTTTGAGCACCCCTAAAATTAACCCTTTCGCCGCCATCTTGGATTTAATTTTTTTTAAATGCTCATATCTCGCGTTCTAATTATCGTACAGTGATGAATCCGGTGTGATGGAATTCATCTTGACTTATGTTTCCTGCGATCTTATGTGATCAAAAACTGTACGATCAACTGGAAAAAAGATATTCCCGTTCAAAGTTGACAAAACGACAAAAAAAAATTTTTTCCTTTTCGGTGCGTATCTTTTTTCCAGTTCACCTGCCACTTTTCGGTCATAAAACTTTTTTGAAATTGAACGGATCTAGAGCATTTAAAAAAAAGCATCCCGATACGGCCATCCTCGCCCGCCAATCCACGCGCAAAGTTCCTCTGTTATGAACGGGGGCTATTTTGAAGACGTTAAATCGCGCTCGCAGCGCTTCGACGCGCTCGCGCTCCTAGCTGCGTTTCTTCTTATTGCGTCTTCTCGCTTGTTTATTTATTTAAATAAACGATTGATATACATTATTTATGGTGTAAATGTGCCTGATTGTTAAATATTAATGCATTTAAGTCTATTTCAAGTGGGTTTTTATTAAATAATCAACATTTTGATGAGTTTTAATGATGGATCTTTATTTTTTTTAATATCTTTCGATCACATGATTGTAATTAATTGATTGTGATTGTGTTAATCATTTATTGTTACAGTGAATAATTTCTTATTTTGAACGCGAAACTGTGGTTATATATAGGTTTATGTTAAAATGGAAAAAAAACCGGTATGTTATTCATAATAGTGTTTGGGATCGAATTGAAAGGGACATAAACATAAGGGAATATCGTCTGCGCTTTGTCCTTGAAAAGTATTTTCGGCATTTGAACTGCTCGATGGAACAGGGAAACATGTATACGAAGCGGCTTAGTGTTAGAGCGCCTATACTATCGTAACAGTTGCCTGCTAGCAATCGTAGAAATCGCATTGCGAATGTTCGTAAAAATGAGTTCCTGCTTCATTTGTTCGAAGCCTTTGAATCCCGGCGAGTTTGTGAAAGTGAAAAAAAAGGTGTGCAAACTCTTATTGCAGCGAGTGTTGCTCGAGGAGAAAAGGTTCACGAATAGCTGTTTAGAAATGTCGATTCCATAGAAATCCACGAGGCATGTAAAAAAAATTGGCGATCTACGTCGAGTCTCGGTTTTTTCGAGCAGCGCCACCGATCGTCCTTCGTGTTCCACGGAAACATTTTTGGAACCGAATGTACCGCCACTGGAAAAGACGACGTTCGACTTTAAAGCGCTCTGCTTTATATGCTGCGAGCCCACTGAAAATAGCACTCGAGGACCTATCTACTTGGTAAAAAATAAAAACACCAAATACTCATTTCTCGATATTCTTCAATCGTTCACTCCGACAAAATTTTTATCGATTATAAAACGGCTAGAAAGCGCGCGAGATATTGCCAAGGCAGGTGCAAGGCAAGGATCCTATAATACATAGGATGGTTCGATCCCTATACCTTCAATGTTGTCAGCTCGCGACCGCGGCCGATGACTCGGCTGACGTCATCGCGGACCGCGCTGTGCCGGTCTTTCTTTCAAAGTCTGGTTGGCTTCCGGACGTACTATTGCAATTTTCAATAAAAGTTTCATTACGGTATTAAATTGCAAATAGCAATGCCTGGACGTCGTTGTGCTGTGTATGGGTGTAACAATAGTCGTGTTGTAACAAAAGAAAAAAATCCCGAAATTGTGTATCATAACTTTCCAAAAGAAAATGATTTTGTGGCTACTACTATTAGAAAAGAGTGGATAAGACGTTGTAAGCGAGCAGATATGTGGAATCCTAATACGAGCCAAATTTGTTCTATTCATTTTACGCAAAATAATTATGAACGTGATATGAGGAACGAAATATTAGGTAATTACATATTGTAATCAACTGGAATTATGAATGTCAATAATATTTATTGTCAGGTTTGCCTCCAAGAAAACTTCTAAAGAAGAGTGCTGTCCCAACTTTGAAGCTTCCAAATAATTCAAAAGAAGCAATTTCTGCCAGAGAGGAAAGATATTTAAGAAAGAAAAAGGTGGAAGAGGAACGACAAGTCAGGGAAGACATAAAACAGATTATCGACGAAGTTTCGCAAACAGATAATTCAAATTTGACAGCCAATTTTAATGATTCCCTTGCTAGTGATGTTAAAGAACAAGCTGACACAAATGTTAAATACGACAAATTATTAAAAAGTCACCAGCGGTTACAACAAGAAATGAAGATTTTAAAACGTAAACTAAATCTGCAAAGAAAGCAGTTACAGTACTACAAGGCAAAGACAATAAAAACAAAAAATTATTTGCCAAATGTGGAGGCTGTAAACATATTGAAAAAAATATTGACACAGAATCAGATTGATATTCTTTTGAAGAAAAAGAAACGAGTAAATTGGAGCACTGATAAAATTGCAATTGCTTTCACACTTCGTTATTTTAGTAAGAAATGCTATTTATTTCTAAGAAGTAAACTAAATTTTCCGCTACCTGCGTTGTCTACACTAAGAAAGTGGGCATCCAAAATTGATATCAAAGAAGGTGTTTTACACGATGTGCTCACTTTCTTAAAGGTAGCAGGAGAAAGCATGACAGTAATGGAAAAGACGGTTGTGGTTATGTTTGATGAGGTGAAAATTAAATCAGTTTATGAATATGATATTGCTGAAGATGAGGTGTTAGGTCCGCATAATCAAATGCAAGTCTGCATGGTTAGAGGACTATTCTCGAATTGGAAGCAGCCTATTTATATAGGATTTGATCAAAAAATGACAAAAGATATTGTTGGATATACCTCCAAATACATTCAAATGTTTTTTTTTTGAAAATGTAACTGTTAAATTTACCGTTAGGTTTTCTTTGTATAAGTGTAGGAGAAGGGTTTTACCACCCCTGTCTGTTTGTAACTGAGTGCGAGAGCAGTAGTAAGCGAATAATTAACATTGTAGCAGTAGTTGAGTTGTTAGTTTAATAAAGCTAAAATTATTCAAACTTCTTATTTCTTTAAAACAACAAAATATATACAGTCCACATCGAAGAAATTAAAATGGCATTCATTGGCCGCAACATTGGTCCATCGACCCGATTTGAATAAAAATTAAGAAAAAAGAAGTTTGAAAAGGCCGATCGTGGAATCCACGTGCTTGGCAAGGAAGTAAGTCCTTCAGTCCACATCAGCACCAGCGGTCACAGTCAAGAGGAAACGAGATCAACTCCTGCGTATCCTGATTTCCAGTAAGTTACCTTATTTAAAATTCACTTTTCTATTCTATTTGTGTCAATCTGTTACAATGACCGACAAAGATAAAGTTGCTCATTTAAGAACAAAGCGGGGTATCATAAAAGGAAAATTAACCCGTTTTCAGAGTTATTTTGAAAAAATTAATACAGAATTTTTAGACAATAAGATTATCGGTCAATTAAGCGATAGATTACGGAAAGTTGAATTAGTTTGGGAAGAATTCAATGAAATTCAAACAGAAATGGAAATTGCAAGTCCCTCCGACACTGACGAAACTGAGCGTGAAGAATTTGAAAATTCATTTTTTGAAATAACCTGTAGTGCTAAAGATTGTTGTAATAATTTTCAACTTAGCAAAGACTCAGCTTCAAGTTTAGTTCACAGTGATGGTAATATTAATAGTAGTAATAGGCCAATTTCTAATAACTTTATAAAACTTCCTACAATAAAATTAATTACATTTGATGGTAATTATTCTAATTGGTTAGAATACAGAGATTCATTCATTGCCCTTGTGGACAATAACGAGACATTGTCCGATATTCAAAAGTTTTATTATTTACGTTCCTCGCTAGAACAAGAAGCTGCGGGAGTATTAAAATCAATTGAAGTATCAGCTGCAAATTACAAAAATGCGTGGCAGTTATTAATTGATAGGTATGAAAATAAAGGTTTAATGATTCATAACCACATAAAAGCTATTTTAGATTATCCATGTATTAATAAGGAATCTCATACAGATCTTAGAAGATTATTTGACACTATAAGTAAACATTTACGTTCTTTAAAAACACTTGGGGAAAAAACCGACACCTGGGATCGTTTGATTATTTATATAATAACTATTAAGTTAGATAGTATCACCCGACGAGATTGGGAATCATTCAAATATGAGGAAGATTTGCCGAAAATGTCGGATTTAAATACGTTTTTAAAATCAAAATGTGCAATCTTAGAAAAATTAGAAATAAGTAAGTTCGAAAAACAAAAATTGCAGGTTCCTCAAATTCAGAGAAAGAGCTTTTCAAACACCCTTGTCGCCAGTTCTAGTAAACCCCTTTGTTATCACTGCAAGCAAAATCATCCGTTATACAGATGTTCTTCATTTTTGAACTCGTCCGTAGAAGAAAGGATTTCAATTGTTAAACAGCTTAAACTCTGTTTAAATTGTATGCGTCCGACTCATCCTTCTTGGAAATGTGACGCTAAGAGATGCTTAAAGTGTAATAAACCACACAATTCATTACTGCATCTGGAAGTCTTTAGCAATCCTAGCCAATTTGTTAAGCCGGAAAATACCCAACCGTCGGCAGGTAGCTCGGTTGAACCAAACTCAGGTTCTCAGAAAATTCCTCAAACAATCACCGTCCAAAATGAATCAGTAAGTGGTCATGTTTTAGAAAACAATTCAATTCCCACGTCAATAACCAGTGTATGCCAAGTTTTGTTATCAACAGCTATTATTAAGATTAGGAATAGTAATAATGAATTTATTAAATGCCGTGCTTTGTTAGACAGCGGTTCACAAAGTAATTTTATTACGGAGAATTTAAGTAAAAAATTAAATTTAAGGGCTACACAAATTAACCATTTTGTAAAGGGCGTTGGTGAAACCATTGCAAATATAAATAATCAAGTTGACGCATCGATAAGGTCATGTCACAGTAACTTTAATATCATTATTAACTGCTTGGTCATTCCTAAAATTACTGATAAACTGCCATCGGTAACGTTTAATGAAAAAATTATTAACATTTCAAATAAAATTAAATTAGCAGATCCAACCTTTCATATTTCAAATGAAATTGATATGTTACTAGGCTCGAATGTATTTTGGTCAATAATAACGAGTGGCCAACAGCGACTTGGTAAAAATCTACCCATATTACAAAATAGTCAATTAGGTTGGATTATTGCAGGGAACCTAAGTTTTAGTTCAAATTGTCACACCTCAATCACTTGTTTGAACGTTGATTGCAGCATTGACGACAAAATTATGCAATTTTGGCAATTAGAAGAAGTCAGTCAAAAACATTCTTTATTATCAATTTCAGACAAATACTGTGAAACACATTTCAGCAAAACTACAATCCGCGATAATAACGGTAGATTCGTTGTTGACATTCCATTCAAGGAGTCATTAAAGGATCTGGGAAATTCGCGTGAAATAGCACAGAAAAGGTTTTACGCATTAGAAAAAAAATTAATTAAAAATCCCGATTTAAGGGCAGAATATATCGAATTCATGACCGAGTATGAAAGGTTAAATCATATGACCGAAGTACAACTTGATCTTGATTGCGATTTAGATTCAGGGTATTACATGCCACATCACGCGGTCATTAAAGACACCAGTATCACTACCAAATGTCGAGTTGTGTTCGACGCTTCCGCGAAAACTGATTCGGGGCTATCATTAAATGATGTGCAGTTTAGTGGTCCGACATTGCAATCGGATATATTTTCAATTTTATTAAGGTTTAGAAAATATAAATTTGTAGTAACAGCCGATATCTCTAAAATGTATCGGCAAATTCTAATTAATCAAAATCAATGTAAATATCAAAAACTATTTTGGCGTGATAATCCTAATAGTCAGTTAAAATGTTACAAATTAAACACAGTTACTTATGGTACGGCATCCGCTCCGTATTTAGCAGTACGATGTCTTATACAATTAGCAAATAATAATGAGGCATTAAAACCACTTGCTTGTAAAATTATACGAAATAGTTTTTATGTTGATGACCTGTTAACGGGGGCAGATACGGAGGTGGAAATTGTACAAATTCAGGAAGAAATCTCGCAAATATTATCGGAGGCAGGTTTTGAATTAAGAAAATGGTTATCTAATGATCAAGATATACTAAGAAAGTTTAAGATCAACAATAATTTAGCAGTTAGCGTGCTACACATAGGTGAGGACGAATCAAATAAAACTTTGGGAATATTTTGGAACCCAAATCTAGACGTAATTCAGTATAGTACAAACAGTATAGTACAGTGCTTGTGTATACATTCGATGCATTACAAATTTTAATAAAATTAGTAGTAATATTCTTTGTGCTAAATCCCGGGTTGCTCCGCTAAAACAAGTAAATTTACCGCGATTAGAACTATGCGGGGCCCTATTGTTAACGAATTTAGTAAAAAGGGTAACCGATTCAATAGAAATTAATTTTAATGCAAAATATTTCTGGACTGATTCGTCAGTAGCGTTAGCATGGATCAAGGGAGCTCCTAAAAGGTGGAAAACCTTTGTAGCTAACAGGGTTAGTGAAATACAATCATTATCAAATATTGATGAATGGGGTTACGTTACGTCAAGTGAGAACCCTGCTGATCTGATATCTAGAGGTACCACGCCAGTAATTCTTCAAAATTCAGATATGTGGTGGCATGGCCCGGAATGGTTTAATAAGGATAGTTCAGAATGGTCAACTCAATTCAGACTTCCAGTGACAGATATTCCCGAAGAACGCACAACCACTTGCACTGTAATATCTGTAGAGAATAATCTAAATTTAATTAACCGATACTCAACATTAATCAGAGCACAGCGTGTATTATGCTATATTATGAGATTTATCAAAAACTCAAGATTAAGTAAAGACCAACGTCAGTTGGGACCACTAGTTCCAGTTGAATTAGAGCAATCATTAAACATTTTGATAAAACGTGCTCAAATTGAAGGTTTTTCGGATGATTATTCCAATTTAACAAATAATTGTGAGCTTGATAAAAAAAGTAAAATTCTTTCATTAAATCCATTTATGCACGATCAGTTAATAAGAGTAGGAGGTAGATTAACAAATTCTAATGAATTATATGATAAAAAACACCCAATCCTTTTGCCAAAGGGCAACAAATTGACCGAGCTAATTTTAAGGGGAGAGCACGAGAGGCTTTTGCATTGTGGTGCTCAAAATTTACTCTATTCAATACGAGAAAGGTACTGGCCCATTTCAGGACGCAGTGCTTGTAGATACATAGTAAAAAATTGTATAACATGTTTTAAGGTAAAGCCAACAAATGAAATCTATTTAATGGGAAATTTACCCGAGTACCGTGTAAAAAATCATGCGCCTTTTGAGAATGTTGGTGTTGATTTTGGGGGGCCTCTGATGTTAAAGGATAGGTCAACTAGAGGAGCTAAAATAATAAAGGCTTATTTTTGTTTATTTGTATGTATGTGTACTAAGGCAGTGCACCTGGAACTAGTTTCAGAGTTGACCACAAGGGCATTTATGGCAACTTTATCAAGGTTCATTAGTAGACGTGGGAAACCCAAAAACATATTTTCAGATAATGCGTTAAATTTTGTTGGTACTAAGAATGAATTACACAAAATCTATGAATTTCTTGAAGCTGAGACAAATAATATTAGAAATAATCTTGCTAATGAGAGAATATTTTGGCATTTTATTCCCGCGAGGTCACCCAGTTTCGGAGGGATTTGGGAAGCTGGTATTAAAAGTACAAAATACCATATAAAACGCGTGGTAGGTAATAAATCATTGACGTTTGAAGAATTCGGAACAGTATTGATACAAATAGAATGTATTTTGAATTCCCGTCCTCTGTGCCCCTTATCATCCGATCCTGAAGACTTATCGCCCTTAACACCGGGGCACTTCCTGATTGGCAAGTCATTAGTAGCACTTCCCGAGGACAACATGATGGAAATCCCCGAAGGCAGATTAAATAGGTACCAGCAATTGCAAGCTATGGTGCAGCATTATTGGGCGCGATGGCATAAGGAGTTTCTTACTGAATTACAAGTAAGAACAAAATGGAAGCAACAATCAGGACGCTTGTTGAAGATTGGATCATTGGTTTTAATAAAGGATGATAATGCTCCTCCAATGAAGTGGAAACTAGGAAGAATAATACAACTTCACCCAGGTACCGATGGTGTTGTTCGTGTGGTGGACATTAAGGTTTATAGTGGTGTAATACAGCGTGCAGTAAATCGTGTATGTGCTTTACCTATAGAATAAACCTTTGTTTTTTTTTATCTGATTGATCAATATTTTATTAATTAAGTTTATGTCTTACATTATGTTATTTTATAATTGTTCTTGTAGTTATGTATGTATATATTAAATTAATTTTATTTTATTGAAAGTAGATGCTTTCAAGGCGGGCGGAATGTTGGATATACCTCCAAATACATTCAAATGTTTTTTTTTGAAAATGTAACTGTTAAATTTACCGTTAGGTTTTCTTTGTATAAGTGTAGGAGAAGGGTTTTACCACCCCTGTCTGTTTGTAACTGAGTGCGAGAGCAGTAGTAAGCGAATAATTAACATTGTAGCAGTAGTTGAGTTGTTAGTTTAATAAAGCTAAAATTATTCAAACTTCTTATTTCTTTAAAACAACAAAATATATACAGTCCACATCGAAGAAATTAAAATGGCATTCATTGGCCGCAACAGATATCTTGTTGGATATCATTACAAAACTTCATGAAATTTCATACGAGTGTGTAGCAATTGTCAGTGATTGTGGAGGTAGCAATGTCGGCCTTTGGAAAGATCTATCCATCGACATAAATAAGACTTCTTTTGAACATCCACAGACCAGAAAAAATATTTATGTTTTCGCTGATGCTCCACACTTGTTGAAGCTTCTGCGCAACTGGCTTTTAGATAAAGGATTTGTTCTCGGAGAAAAAGTAATATCTAAAAAACCTCTTCAATCCTTAATTGAATTAACAAACAACGAAGTTAATTCATGTTACAAGATTAGTGAGAAACACATTACCGTTGAAAAAAGTCAACGCCAAAATGTTAGGCTTGCAGCAGAATTGTTGTCACGAAATACAGCTGAGGCTTTACTACGATATAAACCCGGTTCAGATGAAAAATTGGCTGAAGATCTTGGCAAATTTATAAGTGACATGAACTCATGGTTTGATATTTTTAATAGCTTTGTAAGTAGATCACCTGATCCCGACCCAATGAAAGCTCCATTTGGCATTAATCTGAATCAACAAGAGCAGCATTTAGATACAGTCAAGAATTTGATCTTAAACATGAGAGCAGAAGGGAAAACTTCGCTCCAAATATTTCAAAAAGGAATAATAATGTCAATACACTCGTTGAAATCTTTACTTCACGACATGAAAACTGAATTTGAAGAGGTGCATTACCTGTGTACTCACAAACTGAATCAAGATTGTTTAGAGAATTTTTTTTTTCAAATTCGGTGTAGAGGCCCTAATGAACACCCGTCGGCATTAGAAGCCCTAAAACGTATACGAATGATTATTCTTGGAAAGAATCCAGGAATTTTGGAGGCGCAGGTATTTTATTTATTTATTTTTTCTAAATCAATTTTTATTGTGCATTTAAGGTTAACAGAAACGAAAGGATTCCTGAAGAATATATGGTGGCTCAGGTTTTGGAAAAAGCCCACATTTCTATTCAGGTACAACAACAAATGATGCAATAGAATACATTGCGGGTTATATTGCCAAGAAATTTAAAGATACACATCCTCAACTAGGGGATTATACCTATAAGATCAGGACCGATAATTCATATGCTTTACCGTCGTGGGTACAGCAATTATCTTTTGGGGGACTTATTACACCTTCATCAGATTTTTTAAAAACAATTAGTAAATGGAACAAGTTTTTTGAAATGTATCATACTGGTGGTGATCTACGAAAAGGTTGTTTAGTTGCCAAAAAATTAGTTTTGAAAATTAAAAAACGAGAAAATTTGGATGTTGATATAATACAGTCATTTTGCAAATTAAGAACAATCATTCGCATTAATTATTTGAATACCAAGAAAACCCTTCAACAATTAGGAAAAAGAAAATTTACCAGCACTCCAAATTCAGATTATAAAAGAAAATTATCTAAAAAAATGAGAAAAACGGTAGAGTAAGCAATGTTTTTTTGTTATCAGGTTATTAAGTTTTATTTTTATAGTTAAGTTTCATAAATGTAAATTATCACATAGGGACACACAGTGTTACACTGTACAATGAAGGTCAAGGAGTCTTATATTATCTCTTATATTATAGGAGTCTTATATTATAGGATCCTTGAATGAAGGTATCTATAGCAACAACAATTTCAAAGAAGAGTGAAATTGGGAAAAAAAAATCTGTTTGTTATATAAAAAATGTTTTATATTATAATAAATCTTATTAAACTTTTCACATGACTTTATTTCAAATAATGTTTCAAGTCGGATATTTAACACATGATAAATATCGTTACTTAACTGTTGGATATTTTCAGGAATGTTATTTAGGTATGCTATACATATATGAAATGTTTTTGTAATATTTCACAATAATTTTTTTTACATATTTTTAATATTTGACCAGTATTTTAGTCGAATATGTAGATATAGATGGTTATCAGTTTTTTCTTTGTCTACAATATTTTTTATTACTTTTAAATTGAGAATATTTATTTTAGTTTGTATTTCTCTGTTTTTATTTGTAGTTAATATTAAATGTTATTATTAAATAGTCAAATAAATGAGAAAACAGCTTTTTTAAGTTTAATTATGATTTTCTGCCTTAAATTCGACTTAATAACTATAAATAACGTGTTATTTAACATGGTAAATATCTAGATAATTAACCAGTTAAATACCGTGATACGTATCTAGTTAAATATCATCGATTTATGAATTACAAGTTATTTTAGAACACTAAATCTTACGCGTTTAATTCATTTTTACTAAAACTATGGGATGCGAGGCATTGATGCGGTCCGCGATGACGTCACGGCTGTCGCCGCTCTGGGAGAAAATATACGCTCATCCGGCAATCCTCTATATTAAAGACTCCTTGGGTGCAAGGTACCACGCAAAATGCAAAAGCAATTTGTATTTCAATTGTTCCAATACTAGTAAAGGTATTGAAAAGGCAAATATTACCAAAGATATCGACGAATCCATGGAACCAGTTTATGATTACCTGATGGAAATGGTTGAGCAATGTCAATACACTCTTTCGGAATTACAATATTCAAAAGCCGGTAAAGATCGCCCCCCTGCAATTTCAACATTTAAAGCTCAAATGCAAGGAAAATTCGGAGACGACATAATTTTTATTGAAATTCCTGGCAAATCGACTATTGTCATGTTCCGTAGTACGTGTTATAAGGTTTTGTTACCTTTTATGAACTTTTATGAAACTTTTATGAATATCGAAGTGAGAATTCTTCAGATGAAAAAATAAGGATTATTGATGAAGCAACCGCGATCACTCTCGGAGACATAAGATCCTCACCCTTCAACATCGACGAGTACCCTGCATCTGACTCTTTCTTGGATAATGTAGACGAAGATATTCCTCGCTCCCTCAGACGATACCTTTCTCAAATTATCCTCAAATTGAAAAAAGGATTGATGGAGCAATGGGAAAAAAATTCCTGGCAATAGCACATGCCATTATGGCCGCTGCAAGATCTCGAAAATACGTTTCCCCTTTGCAAATCGGCGTGATTTAAGCAACTTTGCGCGTGGATTGACGGGCGAGGAATGGCCGTATCAGGATGCTTTTTTTGTAAATGCTCGAAATCCGTTCTATTTAAAAAAAGTCTTATGACCGAAAAGTGTCAGGTAAACTGGAAAAAAGATACGCGCCGAAAAGAAAAAAAACATAAGATTGCAGGAAATATAAGTCAAGACGAATCCAACCACGCCGGATTCATCACTGTACGATAATTAGAACGCGAGATATGAGCATTTAAAAAAATTAAATCCAAGATGGCAGCAAAAGGGTTAATTTTAGGGTTGCCCAAACTCAGGGTTAAACCCTCCATGGGAGACCCTTTCGATCGGAGGATAAAAGAAAAAATGTATACAAAAGCGCTGGGTCAACTCCTAAATGCACTGGACTATTGATCAAATATCTGCGTAATTTTTTAATATAGCAACGTAGATATAAACTACGTTAATTTTGTTTTATTTAAGTAAAATGAACACTCGTCTAGCAGTAATCCAAGTAATAATTTGAATTCAAAACTTTATCGATTTCTGTTATATTAATATTATTAATTCTGATAGGTTATTCATTTTTTTTGTTTTTCTCCTCTAACCATTTTTTATGTAAAGGGATATGTGGTTACATATAATTTGTAGTTCAGGCGTATGATAATTAGCAACATCGTTATCAGAGATCTCTTATCACGAACAAATTAAAAGTAACGTATAAATTGATAGTTCCCTGAGGGACTATATTACTGATTACCACATAGATCCTATAAGGGTAGGATCAAATAACTAGAATGAAATAAATAAAGATTAGTAAAAGTTTCACAGTTTTATTAAAATACAACCTGACAATATTATTTCGACAGCTATGCTGTCATTATCAAAGGTAATATAATTATAAACAAACACGTCGCTAAGGTAGATACAAAAATAGGTAACTAGATAAAATAATAATAATAATCAGAATTAAATATCTAATACTTCCAGTAACGGAGAATTACTGAGCTCAAGTTGTTCATTACTTAAAGGTACCCTGAGTTTGTGTTTGTATATCTCAAAGGCTTCTAAAATGTCTAATTTGCGTTTGTTATTACAAAAATGTAGGAATTTTTTATTATTTTGAGGAGTCATTGTGTGATTTTGTTCTAAAAGGTGTTTGGCGTAATTCGATTTTTTAGAATGTTTATTTTTGTAATGACGTACGTGTTCTTTATATCTTATGTCAAAATTTCGAAGTGTTTGTCCAATATATACCGAACTACAAAAAGAACAATTTAAACGGTAAATGCCCGATTTCATGATATCATGTGTTCTGTCTTTAGCATTAAATAAAAATGAAAAAGTGTTAGTGTTGGTTTTAAATGTTATTTTATAATTGTTGGTTTTTCTTAGTATATGTGCAATACTTTCTGATATTTTGCCAAAATATGGTATAGATATGTAATTTGTGTCTTCTGTTTGATTGTCAATGGGATATATTCTTTTGATAGCTAACCTATAATCTTTTTGTTTAATTAAAGTGCCAATCATGTTCGGATTGTAATGATTTTCATGTGCTAGTTGTTTAATGGTTGATATCTCTTTGCTAAAATCTGATTTTGTTAGTGGAATAGTTAAAGCCCTGTGCACTAATGATTTGTAGGCTGCTATTTTATGTGTATTATGGTGACAAGATTCATTTGGTATTGTTATGTCTGTTTTGGTTTTCTGTATATGGAAAATTCAAATAGATTGTCTGCGTTAATCTTGATATTTAAGTCTAGAAAGTTTATAGCCCTGTTTTGTTCTGTTTCTAGTGTAAATTTTATGTTAGGGTGGATACTGTTCATACAAGATTCATTTGGTATTGTTGTCTGTTTGTGTTGGTTTTCTGTATATGGAAAATTCAAATAGATTGTCTGCGTTAATCTTGATATTTAAGTCTACAAAGTTTATAGCCCTGTTTTGTTCTGTTTCTAGTGTAAATTTTATGTTAGGGTGGATACTGTTAATAAGAATTAAAAATTCATTGATAACCTCAAAAGAACTGTCAAAACCAGTTAAAATGTCATCAACATAACGAAACCAGAAGATAATGTGTTTAGAGAGGTTTAATTCAAATATTCGATTTTCAAGCTTGTCCATAAATATGTTAGCTAATAGAGGACTTAGAGAATTACCCATAGGTAAAACATCCTTTTGTAAATAAATTATGTTATTAAAAGTGAAATAATTTTGACTTATACAAAGGTCAAATAATTGAATTAACTCTAACCTTTTAACTAATTCTATATTACTATTGATCAAGAAACTATCTAATAAAAGAATACATTCTTGTGGGAGTAATGTTGCAAATATCAAAACTAACAAGTTTTGAATGTGGTGGAAGATGTATGTTTTGCAGCTTATCTACTAATTCTAATGAATTTCTAACAGAGTATTTCGATTTGTAACCTATCGTGTTAATAATCTGGTTCATTTTTTTGGATAAAATGTGATTAGGTGCATTGATGTATGATACAACTGGTCTTATTGGCATATTCTGTTTATGTGTTTTGACTAGTCCATATAGTTTAGGTGGTTGTAGGTTTTTATTAATGATTTGTTGCTTTTCTAATTCTGAAAAGCAGATATTGCAGTTTTCTAAACCTTGTTTTATTTCTTTTTGGAATTTTGTGGTTGGGTTTTTGTTTAAAGTTTCTAAATTTTCTTTATTAATAAATTCATCAACTTTTTGTATGTAAATATCTTTTGAAAGAATTACCAAAGTGTTACCCTTATCTGCTTTAACAGAAATTAGATTGTTCTCTGTGATTTTGTGTTTTATAGATTGAAGAAGTGATATGTTAGATGTGTTGTACATTTTGTCCTGTTTCAAAGACATCTCTTTCAACAAATTCGAAATTTGGAATTTTGCATAGTTATTATGATCTTTCTTAAGTATAGTTTCGCATTCAACGGCCAAAATTTCTTTAATTTTGTTGGTAAATTTTGGAAAAGGACAAAACTTGAAACCTTTGTTAAGAAATTGTATCTACCTTAGCGACGTGTTTGTTTATAATTATATTACCTTTGATAATGACAGCATAGATGTCGAAACAATATTGTCAGGTTGTATTTTAATAAAACTGTGAAACTTTTACTAATCTTTATTTATTTCATGATTATGAAGTTCCACAAAGTAAGGCTGGAAACAATAAACAATATTATTTCGTCTTCGTTAGAAGAACAAGCCAAGTTATACAAGAAACTTATGATCAAACACGGCATCGCAAGTCAGAATGTTTAGTTTAACCAAGAATGTCTGAAGCGTTAGGTTATTCCTAACTACGTAAACATCACTACCAGAACCAAGAATTCGATTACCGAAAAAGTGATTAGGAATGCCAAAAGAAGATAGCTCAAAGAAGAATCGAAGAAATGGTTTAGTATAAGAGACAATATGCACGTTTATATAAAGGTACTCCATACAGAACTTACTCATAAATTACACAATATCCAATTTGACATCTTAGATTTTGACATTAGAGAAACCGTCAGTCACATTAAATTCAACAAATACACCACACAGAAAAATAAACTTCATCGACTTGTACAACAAAAACGTACACTACAAAATAACCTTAATTGTCAGAACACTGCAAACTTTTATCCTCGTTTCATAAACTTGTCGAATATAACATTCAATGACAGAGAAACACAATTTCTTAACAAAGGTTTCAAGTTTTGTCCTTTTCCAAAATTTACCAACAAAATTAAAGAAATTTTGGCCGTTGAATGCGAAACTATACATAAGAAAGGTCATAATAATTATGCAAAATTCCAAATTTCGAATTTGTTGAAAGAGATGTCTTTGAAACAGGACAAAATGTACAACACATCTAACATATCACTTCTTCAATCTATAAAACACAAAATCACAGAGAACAATCTAATTTCTGTTAAAGCAGATAAGGGTAACACTTTGGTAATTCTTTCAAAAGATATTTACATACAAAAAGTTAATGAATTTATTAATAAAGAAAATTTAGAAACTTTAAACAAAAACCCAACCACAAAATTCCAAAAAGAAATAAAACAAGGTTTAGAAAACTGCAATATCTGCTTTTCAGAATTAGAAAAGCAACAAATCATTAATAAAAACCCACAACCACCTAAACTATATGGACTAGTCAAAACACATAAACAGAATATGCCAATAAGACCAGTTGTATCATACATCAATGCACCTAATCACATTTTATCCAAAAAAATGAACCAGATTATTAACACGATAGGTTACAAATTGAAGTACTCTGTTAGAAATTCATTAGAATTAGTAAATAAGCTGCAAAACATACATCTTCCACCACATTCAAAACTTGTTAGTTTTGATATTTGCAACCTGTTCTCCAGAATACCCCCACAAGAATGTATTCCTTTATTAGATAGTTTCTTGATCAATAGTAATATAGAATTAGTTAAAAGGTTAGAGTTAATTCAATTATTTGACCTTTGTATAAGTCAAAATTATTTCACTTTTAATAACATAATTTATTTACAAAAGGATGGTTTACCTATGGGTAATTCTCTAAGTCCTCTATTAGCTAACATATTTATGGACAAGTTTGAAGATCGAATATTTGAATTAAACCTCTCTAAGTAGATAAAAATTGGGTGTTCTGAACCCACCCCCCACTCCTGACATTGACCTTGAACCTATCTCTCTCTAACACATGGTGACCTTGAATCTATTTCTGTCACGTAAACGTGGCAACACCGCATTCTCAAGGTCAACAATATGGCAACAACGCATTCTCAAGGTCAACAATATGGCAACACCGCATTCTCAAGGTCAACAATATGACAACACTCTCTCTAACACATGGTGACCTTGAATCTATCTCTGTCACGTAAACGTGGCAACACCGCATACTCAAGGTCAACAATATGGCAACAACGCATTCTCAAGGCCATCAATATGGCAACACCGCATTCTCAAGGCCAACAATATGGCAACAATGTTGTGACCTTGAACTGAAGGACTCTTCAAGGTCATCAAACATCATTCAAGGCCATGCTCAAGGTCATCAAACACCATTCAAGGTCAAGCTGTAGATATATATAGCAGGTTGCATGTATGGGAAGAGTAAAGCGTTTGCAGTTGCAGTGTACAGTGCAGTGTTACAATGGAAAGCCTCGCTAAATCAATTGAGAATGCGAAAGCGCAAGCTCTAGAAAAGCAGTTGATGGTTCCAAACGAGCTTCCTAAGAATGCTAAATGGGCACCGCTAGTGAATCAATCAGTGTTTTATTTAAACAAATCAAAAAGTAAAGTTGTATTTGTTGGATTATGTGCTCATTTGGGATTCACTCCTGTAATAAAAGTAGCTGGAGTAAAGAGTCAGTGCATGCTGTTTGATGAAACGGTGTGGAACGCGTTAATAACCAATGAAGGAGTCATTAATAAGTACTTTAAAGCAGGAGAAGAGGTCGGGGTTCCTTTGGAAATTGGTACAAAACTATCTCGTTTGAGCGTGTTAACAGAAATTACGATAAAACAAAAATCATAAAGATAACTGATGCAGGAGATGATGAATTATATTTAGCGTGGGAGTCCTTATATGAGCTGTGGCAGTTAATACCGTTACTAACATATCGATTAAACCTTCTAAAGGTTTGAAATTTTTCAATTTCTACCATAGCATAATAGATGGTGTTGTAGACATGCCGGGTGACTGCATAGTGAACATCACAAACATATTGGAACCATTAATGAAGATGCAAATCCCGAACGGGGACGCATAACAGTGAAGACGTATCAAGCAATGCTATTGATAAACTGAATGCTGTGGAGAAACTACGGTGTGAATTAGAAGCGCTAGAGTAGGATGCGGCACACGAAGCTGTTCATGGTACGGGGATATTCAGTCCGGAATATTGTCAAGAGTTAGCAGAACGATATAGAAAACGATATGCAGTTGTGTCAAGACTTCATTAGAGGCGTGATTTGTGATGAGTGTTTGGTAAAAAAGCTCATTGAGCAAGGGACTTTGCATATGACTTAATAGAGGAGGGATTAAATGGGTGGTTTAGTGACATTTGATGAAAGTAAAAACAAAATGCATTACATGTTAACATGGGAGTATGCACATCGTCAAGCATGCAGAAGCAATGGGAGATAATAGCAAGGGATAGGGTACGATTTCAGAGACGAATAAGCTACGTGGAAATGTAATCGCTCCAGTTTTGAAAGAAGAGTATAGAGAGGGTATCTATAATACACGTTTTAAAAGTGGTGGGGGTATAGTTTAAATAGTCACATCAGTCGCTTACCCTCAGTTACAAAAATGGGTTCAATCAAAGTGGTTGGCAACATTACTGGGTTCTTGAAACAACAGATAAGGCTGAAATTAAATTTTCGCATTATAAAACGCACAATACCGGGTTGTTAATCGAAAGAGCTAAACTATCGAACACCGTGGTTGTACGTAGTGAAAACGATTATCGACACACTTCGTGTGCAGGTGTAGAAGTCCATTATTTGTTAAAAAATGGTAAACTTATAAATATACAAAATTCCACATGTACAGAACATGGTTTGTTCCAACATCGTCATACTATTAACTTGTTGCCTGATAAATGTGATTTCATTATTTTCAAATGTAAATGTGTTACACCGTATAGTGAATGGATTACTGCAACTGAACGTGCACGTGACAACCCTGCTGTCGGTTTTCCTTCGGGTTTGGTGCGTTATCTGGATTGGGAATTAAAGGGTAGTAATTGTTATATATTCAATTGTGAATAGTTATATAAGTTTGTAATAGACAATGAATAGTTGTAATCATATATTATGTTATCTGGATTGGGAATTAAAGTTTAGTAATTGTTATATATTTAATTGGGAATAGTTATATAAGTTTGTAATAGACAATGAATAAATAGTTGTAATCATATTATGTTGTTTTAATAAAACCATTAAAGAATTTAAAAACTTTATTCTGAAAAATCCATTACATGAGTTTTATATAAGTAGTATACATTACTTAATGCACAATAGCACAGTGAATGATGATGATAAAAGCATGATGGAAGCATAGCCTGTAGAGCTGGTTCCTCTAGTAACTCCACCACCGGTTGTGATACGAAACGTCGAATGTAGTTGCTCTTTTCAGATCCCTTCACGTAAACGGTATCCGCCTGCTGAGTCAAGCGTTGCAGAATTACAGGAAGCATAAAGGGAGGAGTGAATCCTTCATTCCAATCGAGACAATGATGATTATGCATTAACCAAGTAGCTTGTTGACGAAACGTGGTTGGTAAGTTGCGAAAGGCAAACGGAGGTTTGAAAACGTAGTGAGACACACGATGTCCATCAAACACGGCTAATTCCTTGGGTGTAAAGTCTTTTTCTGAAGTCTTGAAACCTTGCACATCGATAACTAGCATGATCGAAGCGTGCGACTATACTAATAAAGGTAACAGGTCCTTGGACGTATATAACGATTTCCTTTACAGTTGACGTACTTGCCTCGTCAATGCATTATACGTAAATACACGATCGTGCAAAATGAGACAGTAAGCAGTAGTGTTCGCTGGAATGCTTTTGTGAGTTTCGAAAGTAACTCGAAGAACGACAGCTTTCCCTAGCAAAGAATCTTTCTGTCGCGAACAGTCGATGACGACTAGAGGTGTAAGTGCCTTAAATCTATCAGGAGCCAGTAGAGGTTCGTTGGGTTTATCATAGTACGATCGTTGAAAGTTAGCATACATTTCGTATAAAGTAGCATATCGATTTTCACCATAATTAATATTTAATTGATCGTAAGGATATCTTTCCGTATTTAAAAATACCGTCACGTTTTGAATATCACCGGCGTCGAATGCGCTCATATCTTTCTGCAACTGGCCATCACGATCGGTTTGAAACCCTATGATAACGTAACGGGGAGTTTCCAGAGTGGTCGATGTTTTAATAGACCAACTGTGCTTATCCGTTTGCGGTACAGCGGGGTAAATATGTGTGTCCCAGCTTCTAAATATTTTTCTCAATATATTTTGTTAATGATAATTCTTCCGCTAATCCGAGTTGAATATGTGGAACTTTCCAATATATTTTTTGCAAGTTAACCTTAAGCTTTTCATTAACATCGGGGGATATTAGGGCATCGACATCCGAATTGCTTCTAATTAATACCAATTCTTGACGAATATTCATAATAATCTTTCCATAGTCTTCAAAAATTCCCAACAGTGTTGATAAAGGTATGCAGGCGCAAAATTACCTTTACTATCTAGCAAGGTGCTGATACCATCCGGAAACCAACCAGCGTTTTGTAACTTAACGCTTTCATTCGAATTGTGGGAAAGGTAAACTTTCATGGTGGTTGTTAGACCAACTTTTGTTACCGAATCCACCACAACTCCATTCATTTCGTACCGAATCTCACTAAAAAGATATGCAATACCATTGTTTATAAATTTACCACTCGCTGATGGTTTACCATCTTCTTTCAGTACAGTACCTTCTACATATAGATAACTACGCGAAGGCAAAGTGGACATTGAATAGGTATTCGAATTTCGTCATTATTCTCAAAACGAGTGGTATAAGGTTGGTGAGTGTGAAATTCAGCTCCAACAATCGAGTTATCGACGAGCACTTTTTCGTTTACATTTAGCACATTCATTTTGGGATAACAAAGCCTAAGGTTTGCAAGAATAAGCGGTTACCCCTTGTCAATTGAGTAGCGACCGATGCCTGACTAACCATTTTCCGCTTCCAACACGATCTTTTATAGCCAGAGCGATCAGTGCAACATCGAGGAGTGTTATATTTGAACACCATCATCCACGCTCTTTAAATGAAGTCCTATCGTCACGGTTTCCCCTTGGAAATTAACCAAATCCCCGTCTTGATCCAATATTTTAAGGGTAATGTTTGAAATAGTATTGACATTAATTGGTAAATAGGGTGCAGTCTCAGGTGCTTCTATTATTTTGAATCCAGGAGGAACACTGGGGAAGAATTGATGTATCACATGGGCAGGTGTACCATTAATATAATTTCCTGTTATTATATTACATTCTATCATTAGCGAGTTAACCTTGATAATTTTAACTGGAAAATCAGATATGTGACGTTCCTTAGCTTTTAAGATTCTATCCTTAAACCCTAACAATGTTCCGATAGAGTGTTCAACTGTAAAGTCAATGTCGTGATCGGTTTTTATAATCGATCTTAGGGTATTATGATTCGGATCGATGTTAACAGACTCACCGTTTACTTGAGAATTAATGTATTGAGCTATACCAGTAAGCTCATATGACCCTGTAGGTATCTTTATGATTCTTTCACCCATTTTAAACACGTTAGTAGGGAAGGAATGGGGTTTCTGCGACCTCCCCCCACTACTTTCTGCTTTCTGCCAAGGTCAACCTTCAAGGTTAGATCCCCTCCACCACTTTCTGCCAAGGTCATGCTTCAAGGTTAAGTTTTCTGGCGTGGTCATGCTTCAAGGCTAAATTTTCTGTCGAGGTCATGCTTCAAGGTTAGATTCACTTCTGCTGAGGTTAAGGTAATAAAAATTAAAGAATGTGCATAAACATTTATTATCATAAATACATTAAGTAGCATATTTTACTTTAATATTAACAATTATTTGAATTCATTTGCTTACAACAATATCTCGTAAACAATTAAATACATAACAATTATTTGAATCCATATCTCTCGTCAGGTAAGGCGTGACTCCTGCAGGAAAACGTTTTTCACGAAATCTAAGTACTCTTTCATCGTTAAATTCTTTTTCCGTTAACCACTTTGTTGCAGTGAACGTTGCCCAATTCGGTTTGTAAGGTTTATTACACCAAATGTTCCGTTCAGGTGCATCACTCAATTCATCCCAATCTGAAGTGCAGATGCCTTTGAAGAAGATGAGGTCGCATTTATCAGGCAAAAGGTTAATATCGTGGCGATGTTCCAAAGCACGTTCAATACATATGACTTCTTGAGTATTCAGCACTTCACCATCTTCTTTTAAATATAGAATTTCTAAACCAGAACACGAAGAATAACCTTCATCGGCTTCACTCAGTATAACTATAGTATACGGAATTCTTCTTCTTTCAATTAACAAACCAGTATTGTGAGTTTTATAACGAGAAAACACGATTTCACCATCATCAACAGTCGTTTCAAGTGTCGAAGATGTGACCAACCCATTTCGATGTGTAACTGAGTAATACAGAATCTTGACTGAGTAATACAGAATCTTAACTGAAATCAAACTCAAACACCCCACCAGAATTTGAGAAGAGTGGGGAAAGCAATTGTTCCATTGGCCACACCCTCAGCCTATACATAACCTCAAACTCTGGCTCTCGGAACTATACTCGTCTAAGAATGTTATGAGTGGCTTTTGTTATTCAATATCAAACACCCCAACATAATTTTTTTTCTATTGAAAAGATAAATTGTAAGTAATATCAAATACAATGTCAGTGGCACGATACAGCATAGAAACTTACATAGATTGGGATATAGGTGCAATAACACAAAACTTTTCTAGCATATGTTGTTTATTTAAAGGAATATTAATAAAAAAACTCTTATATTAATAAAAAAAACCCTTATATTAATAAAAAAACTCTTATATTATGTAATTTTTATTATATTGTATACATAATAACATTTTAGATAATGTATAATTTACCAAAAAGCGAACGATGCAGATGTGAGAAAATTCTACGTCCAAAGAAGCTAAATCTTTAAGACACTTTTCAACCTCGTGACAAGTTGGTTCTATTACATTAAGTTGAAACCAATCTTCTAACGGTTCACTCACATAATGCGGATTTGTTGTTATGGTGTGCGAAATGTCCA
The DNA here is from genome assembly GCA_929113105.1 of Agrypnus murinus. Lineage (NCBI taxonomy): Eukaryota > Metazoa > Arthropoda > Insecta > Coleoptera > Elateridae > Agrypnus > Agrypnus murinus. The sequence goes on along the minus strand of OV816024.1, from coordinate 255,179,607 downwards.
AGAATGCTCCATTGATCAGTGTTCCACTAACTACGAAAGTGACTTCTGCAAGTAATTCAACATCTTTATTAAGAACATCTTCGTTCTCAACGTTTTTAAAAATCGAGGAAACTGCCGTAGTAATTGTTCCCGCACCTCCTCCATACCTTGGATCACGTTGTCGTTCATACTTAACTTTCACAACAGACGAATTTGAAATTAAACCTATAAATGGTTAGGTACACAATAAGGGAAAGTAAAGTAATAACTGCGAATAGAACTGTTATTGTTGTTGCTATTATACAGGAGCTCAAGGGGGGATCGGGAATGTGACAAATGGTAGGATCACGATTAGTCCCGAGAGATTGCCAATTTGATTCGATAGAGTAATTAGGATAACTATATTTAATTTTGAAGGAAGAAGGTTGAGAAACGTTGCGTAGGGATATGATGTATACGTTTACACCGTGAAGAATATTGCTGGTCAATGCGTATTTCATAGGATCTGGAGAAAACACAATGGACCCAGAAACAGATTCCGATGGTTGAGAAACATACAGAATACCGTCGTACACCGCACTAAGCACCACCAACAATTTAACAGGTAACACTGGCATTGTATTAGGATCGATTGAGATATAAGCTCTACGTAAGAATAACGTAAAGATCTCCCACTCCAAACGGTAACCTTGAACCATACCCCTCCCCCCTCACATCAATAACCCTGATACCTCAATTAACCTTGAAACTCCCCCCACTAATCAATAAGGTTCTATATAAACTGGATGGTATTGGTATGGGTTAGTTGTGTTATAATGGATTTGTTAAAGAAAGCATTTGAAACTGTAAAGAACGTTCCGATAGAGTTCAAAGATCCGACTTCAGAATTATCGAGATGGTTACGAACACTCCACCATCCAACATCCATCCATCCATCTAATGTCATCGAACGGTTGCTACATTCAAAATCCATTGTTTTACGCTACAACGCATTATTTAAACAAATCAAGATGTAAACTACTCAGCATCGGTCTCTGCCCTATAGAGTTGACACCATAAGTAAGATTGTCGGGATTGAAAAACGACTACATTAAATTTAACCTGGAAGAATGGGAGAATTTCGAAAATAATCACGCAATTATCAAACATTTCTTACATAGTTATGACTACTATGCACCGATACCCCTTCTCTACAAGACGATTACGTTTAAAAATGTACAAGATAAGAGAACTATGAGAATTCAGGATCGTCGTGACAACACCGAAGTATGGTTAGGAGTCGAAAGTGTAGTTAAGTTAATGGAACTACTTACAATGGTCAAGTCACGATTGAAGCTGTTAGAAGAAGAGAAATTCATAGACTTTTATCGAACTTTGGTAAAAGGTCTTGCCGAAGCAGAAGGGGATGTGTATGAGAATTTGAAACAAGTTTTAACTTCCTTACCAACGAGTGGAAATGTCATAAGCGGTTTAGAGCTCTTAGCAGTTCAGTCCGATAGAATTGTGAACGATGTTAAGGGTTATGTGTTATAATATCATGGACAAGCTAAAGAAAAAGGTGACTTTGAATGAAACGAATAATTCCGTACGGTATATGGTAGTGTGGGAATATACCCACAGGCAAGCGCGAAGATCGATGTGGATGAATGCCGCTTTAGATCGGTATAGATTTCAAAGACGTATAGAGAATTGTGGTCGAGTGTTAAATAATATTTTAAGTGAAGAGCACAGACATTTTATTTACCTTGAACGCTTTAGTACTTAAGTTTTGTATTCTTATAAACTATAATACGTAAACAACAAATAAAATATTTTAAAAAAATATATGCATTTTATTAAACATTACTTCATTATAAATTCATTATATAACCAATAAACATTAGACCTTCGAAGAGACCTTTCAGTTCCTGCTGCCAGTTCGGGGGTTTGAAAACTGGAAATCACCTTCGACGAATCTTTTTTCAGTTCCTGCCAGTCCGGGGGTTTAAAAACCTTGAAAATCGCCAATATCAACCGAACTACTCCTGCCAGTTAGGAGGTTTCAAGTAGTTCTACACCTTTCTACGTTGAATTCGGAAAGCTCTCTTCGGTTCGGGAGTCGAAACAGCTTTCCACACCAGAGGTTGTCAACAAGTAAGGAAATTATTTTCGAAAATCCCGAAACCGCTACCAATCAACAAGGTAAGCGAATTCACAAGAAAAAGCTACAGGTCAGGAAATTTACAACCAATGAAAATGTTAAATTTGATGCTATTGGTGATGCTTCCAAATGTTCAAAATAGCGAATTCCAAGTAATAAATCTAGGTGACAAGTATGGCATCCTACCCTTTCAATTAGGACAAGGTAGAGTTAAGGATAGTTCTTATGCATATGTGCATCAAGTAGACTTAGGCATTTAATTAGAAAATCTGAAAAAAGATTTATGTTATGCTAGAAGACCTCCCAATTAAAGTAAAAAATTATACAAATTTACATAATACTTCAATGATTATGATCAAACGTAAATTGTCGGACGTAGAAATTAAACTTTCAAACATTATACCTAACATGAGATTCAAAAGAGGATTATTTGATGGTTTAGGGTCAGTAATTAAATTCTTGACAGGTAATCTTGATTATAATGATGCCAAAATATACGATGAAGCGATAAATAAGCTTAAGGCAAATCAAGGAACCTTAGTTCAACTAAACAATCAAATTATAGATGACTTCGAAATTCTCGACAATCGAACGAAAGAACTAGTTACACATTTTAATCAATTTCAGAATTATACCTACTCATGGTTAGAGTTGCTTCATAAACAAGCTACTCACAATGAATTTTTATATTTCACTAGATTAATCCTGGATGAAATATTATATCAAATTTTCGAGTTAGAAAAAACACTTAACAATTTAATAAGTCTAGGTCAACACAATATCGTTAATATAAATCTAATAAGTATAAGCGATATAAGAAACTTGTACCAACAAATTGTATCCAGAAAGATGTTTCACACAAATTACCGACTTTGAGCTTTTGCAAATCATCGAGCTTAAAATCTATCAAAAACGAGAGCAAAAACGCTCGCTCAGTTGAAAGATTGTAAAATTTGACGGCGTCGTTAATTATATCGTTTGTTATTACGGTTTACATAAAGTCGAGATACGCTATTCAAATGTACGACTGTAAAGGCATCAATTACACTTAAATTATTTCTCCGTAACCGTGTACCATAAATAAATACAAACAGAAAAAATTTTTGGACACCTTGTCTATGTAGATACGTGGGGTTTGTCGAATATCAAGAGTTGCAAGTTATCGTATATTGTTTTGGACCAAGTTGATCAAGCGAGTTGCCATTACTGTCGCTCTGTTTCGGCGGTGACCGTGGCTTTCGATGGGGCATGATACGGCAGCTCGACGAGATTCGACGTCCCAACTGATGTTGTTTGGACCTCCGCGACGACCAAGTTTCCCATAAATATATGGGATAAAATATTATACGGTAAAAAAAACACTTTTTCAAAGATTTGTTATAGGATTTTCATAGGAAAATCAAAATTTTTCAACCGGACCGCTCTATTCTTCTCTTCAGAAATCGTTCAGAGAACGACATCCGATAATTTATTATTTATCAAAATCTTTTATATTAAAAAAATAGTAATAAATATTTTTTGTCGATTTTTCGACGTGTTTCTTCCATTTATGGGATTTTTTTTGCACAAGTCTGTAGAATATAGTTGTTAATATAAGAAATTTAACAAATAAATTATCGGATGTTGTTCTCTGAACGATTTCTGAAGAGAAGAATAGAGCGGTCAGGTTGAAAAATATCGATCCTCTAGGATTCCATATCCAAAATCTACGAAAACGTGTTCTTTCCCCGTACAAAATACATGGGAAAAACTCTAAGGGCTTTGAGGTACCCCTAAACATCGTCCGGTTTCAAGATAAAAAATAGGGGTAACTTTTTTTTCGATGTACAATAATCCTATAGGGGACGAGAACGTAAGAGTTCCGACTTTGCTTTTTTTTTCTTTTGTTGGATCACCCTAAATCTTGCATAATCTAGTTCGTCCAAAAGTCGTACAGCGTCGATAATATCTGAGCCTGCTGAAACTCTAACAGCGCCTTTCTGTTTCGATAGACATCTTTATTTTCCAACAATCTTCATACAGCACACGCATTAAAATGCTCTAGGGGACAAGGCTAAAAATTAACGTTGTTGCAAAGTAGTGGACGAAACAAAACATAAAGTTCAACAATAATCATCTTTAATTGTTATAACAAAAACAAACATGATTTACCGTAGTTTGCTTGTGCAGGGTGTCTAAAAAATAGAGCAAATTTCTTAACTTGCAAATAACGATAGAATATGAATGAAAAAATTAAAGATTTGCCCATTTGATACAGCGCATAACCACCTCGACTGTTAATCGCACACAGCTCGACATCTATTGGATAAACATCTAATTAAATTGTCTGTTTCGTTTTGATCATCAATCTGTTGTTGCCACACTCTGGTCTTGTGAACGATCCGAGAGCTCTTGCCTTGTTTGAAACACACCGTACCTTGGATTCAGTACACGTTTTTCCAGGATATGTCCGCACACGTTCTATGGGATTCAAGTCAAGGGGATTGCGGCCGGCCACGGCAATACTGCGATATTGTGCTCGCCGCGTAAGAAATTTCTAGCTGTTCTCGCAACGTGTGGTCGAGCGTTATCCCGCATCAGTGAAAATTATCCCCCGATTTGTTCCGCCTGCGGTAGGAAAACAGGTTGTAGAATTGTGTCCCGTAGAATGCGTTTGCCGCGTTAAAAAGTCTTTAAAACAAAAAACGAGCTTGGTTCCACGGCCCATGCCAATTCCGACCCAAACCATAGCCGTTCCCCCTTGGTACATGGATCAACTTCCTGAACAGTTGCCAAACGATTTTCATTGCCAGGTCTCCTCCTCCTCCACACACACACACACACACGTAGTCTTCTAGAATCTGGCGTCAAACCGAATCTGGATTCGTCTGTGAAAGGCACGTGAGCCCGGTCTTGTTCTTGCCCAGGCGCGTGCCGGATCAATTCTAGGACCCACGGGAAAATATTACCTTAGAGGACTCCACCATCCCACTTCGGTTAATTTTTTTTGGATAAGCTATTTATTTAGAATAATTATTAGATCTTCTATTATAAGGGATTCGTTAGTGTAACTGTCAATACACAATTTTACGTTCTTCTTTCGGAAAAAAACTTGCAGAGAACAAAGGTTGCTGTGGCCACGAGTCGGGGAGACGACAGATAGCCATGGTGGTCCCGTCCACCGCAAACTATGATTTAGCAATTGCGAGTGTAAAAGCTGCGCAAGGCACCATCAGTTGGATTATCTGCTGATGGAACGTAACACGAGTACCATAACGAATGAAAAATACTCGATTAGCCTCACACGTCTGTTGAAGTCTGGGAGTCTCCCAAAACGATCGTATCGTTAAACGTGATCCGTTTCTTCAAAGCATCAGTGAGACTTTTCACCAATTCTGTTGCCAATACAGAACGCACAATTCCAAATGTGTGTGTGGATGGAGGTAAGTTTTGAGAGATACGACTCTAGTTTTTGCGCACATCAAGAAAACTCTGATATAGCCTTCGGAATATTTAAACCCTTAAATACGCTACGGCAGCGGACCGCAACCACAGGGTCACGATCCAATATTGGGTAGCAAATGTTTAACAATGGGTCGCGTAAATATTTATTTTTATCGCATCATTTAGGTTCACGTTAAGAATATACGCTATAAGGTCGTATAAATTTAAGTAACTCCCTCTCTCTCTCCCTCTCGCATGAGCCGCCTTACCATTTTATTGATATTTTTGGATAAAGTAAATAAAGAAGGTTGTGGAACGCTGCGCTACAGCGCTGTGACCAATTTCAGATGCGTCCGAGATTGCGTGAAGTTTCTTTTTTTTTGACGGCCGAGTCTAAGTTAGTCGGCCAGGAAAATTTGGTATTTGGTACTCGATTGACGCAGAATTTAACCGCCTACATTTTTTGTTATAGTGTGCTTTTTGATTAAACGCCGAGAAAACGCTCGGAAATCGTGTGGGAAACTCAGATTATTCATATCAGAGACCTGTTTGAGCGATTATAACAGTTTCCAGAACTCTAGCCGTTTTTGTAAGGCAGCCTTTTTTTTGCACCTAATTGTACTGGCATATAATACATCTGGACAATCTTAAATTTGAAAGTTTAGGAAGTACAAACTTGAATAAACTCCAGTTATCGATTACTGCCCTCCGGAACAGGGTAATCTCAATCTATTTTCAACATCCATAATTGCTGCATCAACCTTTTTGCAAAAAGAACCACCGGGGTTCAAAATCTTAAAAGATCGTAAATTCGCGCTATTTCCGATAAGATATTTCTTTTTGTGCAAGGGCGATCTATAGAGCGACACAAATAGAAACAAAAGTCCCAATAAAGACCTAAAATCTTAATAAAGACGGAATTGAGGTTTCTGGAGAGAACCTACAAAATCATATACCCAAATTACGTTATCAATATAAATATGATCGCGCAACGTATCCACAACAATCAGGATATTTCGATTCTTCTAAATTAGCGAGTTCTTGAATGGTTCGCAAGGTAAAAAAAAACGGGGAAGAAGATTAGGTTAAATCGTCGCTATTCGTCAGATGCGACCGAGTTGAACAGCGGCGAGGGACAGGACATTCAGCCGCGTCGTAGGACCTTTCGAGGCAACTTTATAAGGGCCCACCGGGAACCTCTATATTTCGGTTACGAAGACATTGGATTAGGAGAAATATATCCTGTGCGGCATTCGTTTTCTTGACGGGGCCAGGATGTCTTTCTTTCACATCACCAGGCGGTCTCGATGACGCTGCCACAAGCGTTCAATGGTACTTTTACAAGAATTTACAGCAGCCGCCACATCTGGAATAGTCGAACACCCCCGTATCGCGCCCACAACTCTTAAACTAAACATCACGACTAAGTAATCCAAACATAAACTGAGTAATCTAAAAAGCAAAAATACCCGTTTCGATACAAATGTCGTCAAACTGAACGCAACCGTTTTACGATAACAAAAAGCAACGTCGCCAACTGGATCTAGAAATTGTCAGAATAAAGTTCTGTATGTTATAAACACAAAACATTTTGACTAACGTTTGCAAACACACTTTTTACGTTTGTCCCTTAGACCATTTTGATGTGTGTATTCGACTCTTGGCCACCACACTGTTCATCAGAAACACGTGCGATGATGTCACTTTTCTGAGAGTTAGTGAAACAGCTTTCTATTGGTAAAAGTATATTTTATAACAAGTAGGCTACCAAGATTTACCTGGGACAAGCTTGAAATTGCAGTTCATTTCTTTAGAAACAGGTCTAAATGAATTTCCCCAAGTCCTCTAGTAGTGATCGATCGCCACAATACCGCCCAAATATAAAGTTACTTCATTTCACGTGTGCTTGCAGACAGAACCGACGTCATGGGAAACTCAAGAAACAGGCAACCGTTGTTCTTGTTCACTGAACCCGCTGATTTCCCTACTTCTTCTGGCACCGTCCCATAAACACATTTGTGGCATTCTTCATTTCTTAAAACGCGCGCAGAACACTACATCTCCGTGTTTGGGAAAAATAAACTTGGACGGTGAAAACTAAATCAGATCTCCTGCGTCGCGCCACAACTAACACACCAAACAAACTGTCTTATAGATTTTGGTCATTCTGTCTGTTTTTGAGGCAATATTAAAATCGGTAATGTATTCGAACGGGCATTAGTTAAAAGAAAAACATACAAAAGAGAACAAGTAACAGCAATGAAAATCTTACGGATTTCGGTCAGTAAAGCGGCAGCAAAGTTGAATGGCGTTATAAAGGAGGACGTCTTCTCTCGTTCTAAATCAAAATAATTTAGATAATGCAGAAAGATAGAAAAAAAATTACACTAGCTCAAGACTATTTCTGAATATTTTCAAACAAACTACACTATGTGATTTTTCGAGCGCTTCTGTATAATAAATACTAAACAAAAAATTGTACTGGAAATATTTTCTTAAAGCTTTGTATTGAAAACGTTTAAACGGAGGCAACCTGTGTTTTTTTACCAAACACACTCTAGAGTGTTTTGCTTGAAACAGTTTCGAACGAAAACAAAACGATTCTTCGATTAGTAAAACAAAAGGAAAGCTTAAAATAATTAAATTGTACTGTCGTGTCGTTCAATATATTGCTTTTTATTTCTTCTTGACAAAATACAAAATAGATACTATTTAGGAGTTTCGTTCGTTTCCAAGCAATACCCGGAAAGAATATTTAAGACGATTCAAATTTGTTTTTATCGAACGAAATAAATAACAAACAAGGCAAATGTAACTAGACAAAATACTTATTCGATTGAAAACCTTTTTTTTCGGACGCTTCCGTTTTGGAAACATTAAACGAAAAATGTTTACTGATGGAAATGTTACTTTTTTTTGTAATTTTGAAAGAATAATGTTACACGTAATGAAAAAGAAAAACGTTTGAATTACTTTGAAATTTGTAAATATTATCACAAACAAACTATATACACGCTATTGGAAACGAACAGTTTTATTTTCGTGCGCTTTTGTATTGGAAACATTAAACAAAAAAATTCTACTGGAAATATTGTCTTAAAGCTTTCTATTGGAAACATTTAAACGGAGCATTTGCTTTGGTAGAGAAAGCTACTTTTAAGAACTTTGTTGTAACCTGTGTTTTTTTTTGTCAAATACACTCTAGTGTTTCTTGGTTGCCGTGTTTGAACAATATTATTGTTTGTTTCGTTTGAAAACGAAACGAAATACATTTTTCAAATTCTCGTTTGGCGTGTGGTGATGTAAATTTTGATGACGTAATTATTTCTGATAGAAAAATTAATAAAGAGTCATTTAATTTATTATACGGAACGTATATAAAACAAAAGTTTGCATCAAATGCTAAACAGTTACTTATGTGTTGGTGTTGGATAGGTGTGTTCGGTTCGTGTTTAATTTATTTTCGCCAAGGAAACGCACATAATTTACGCCTAAGATCATCAACAAGGGTCATTTAATTTATTGTACAAAATATATACAAAAAAATTTGTATCAAATACTAAAAATGTCGTGTTTCACATGATGCGCTCGATTTGACGGGGGTTTTTAAATTTTGTTCTAAAAATAGCATCAAACGTCTATAGTCAAATAAACACGAATCCTAACCATTTCTGCATTTTAGTAAAGCATAATGTTTAGTGATTTTACGAAACTTTTTGGGCAAACACGCCGAACGTTTCATAATCGTGTAGTTAATGCTTTGTTAATTGGATTTTTCTCTAATTATTATTCAAAGGTAAAGTTTATCGTACCTATCGTAGTAAATTTATTAATGTCTAAAAATTTAATTCAATTCAATTCAATTCTTTTTTATTTTTATAAAATCTTCTCAAACTTCCGCGTTAAAATAATATATCGATTTATCAAGACACTATGTTTGTGATACTCGATCGATTCACAGTATCATTAATGTAAAGCTAAGAGAATTTCAGAAAAAAAAATAAGCCAATTCTCCAAGCGGTCTTGTGTGAAACCAGAAAAGATTTTTATTTTAGTATTTTAATAAACTCTGTTTAGAAAACTCCGGTGTAACGTTAAATTAATTTATCAATCAAAGGTATTTATTTTTTTACACGATAGAACATTTATACCTGTAAACATCAAACAACTATATCCGCACCAATGATCGATCACGAAAAATCGATGAAATGGTACTATAAAAAGAATATGTCTGCGTTGCGGTCAAAGATTGTCTTGCGTAAAGAAACATCGAAAAAAACAATTTGCACTCTAAGCTAATTTTTCTTTTCTATTTACGCATAATAAACGCACAACCGGCAAACGGGCCTCTTTTTCGTTACCGTTAAAGGCTTTTTTTCACAATACCGTATAGAAAAAAAAACAATAAAAAATGGATTTATTTATTATCTAAAAAATACATACAAATACAAAAAATGGATGTATTGTTGTGAACCACTTGATTGAGGTTTTACTTACAGAACTCAATAAACAAAACGATAACCACAATTAGAAATTCAACACATTTATTAAACTAAAAGTTTCAGAGAGTTGTTCCTTTTTGTTACATCGATATTTACCAACTAAAAGTTACATTGTTCTTTGAAGAGTTGCTTGCTATTATAAATGCAAGATTGCGATTCCCATGAAATCGCATAAAATCATATCCACATGATACAAAGGTGGAGTTAAGAATGCTAGTGCATAAAAAATACAAAGTAATGATTTTACATTATGAAAATATATGATATGGCTTTAAAATTCATTTTGATAAAAAGATAGGAAAAAGTGATTTATAAAATATTGAATTTAATTATTACAATTGGGTATTACAACATTATTTATTGTCTAAAAAATATATACACATACAAACAACTAATGCCAGTTATCGGCAAATACACTTCGTAACGTGCGCACTAAACACTTTCCTATTAAATTCACCGTCTTCACAAATCGTCGGTATGTTTGATTTCAAGCGGAGGTTCTCCGCCTAACATGTAGTTAAAAAACACCTTTCCTCGCTTGAATATTATGGTAACATATGCGTCTGATAAATAGTCGTCAAACGACGATCCGTTGTACAGAACCACGTAATCTTCCTCGCGATACAATTTCACTAAGTCCTGCCAATCTCGTCTCACCAAACAACGGTTGTTGTCTTCTGTAGTATACGGAGCAATCACCTTTTTTATAAACGCCATCGCACTGGAATTCATGATTAGCAAAAATGCCTCTTTTTTTATTTTAGTAAGTACTTTCTTATCGATTCGATTCGTCGGGTGTGTTGCTCAGAAACGAACAAAACGCTTAAATAGTAGTATTTTATGAAAAAAACCATCCCCACTTATGAAACTACTATAATAATAATAGCATAATAATAACATAACCCCTAAACCAAGGCCCCAGAAGCTGTAAGCTTGTGCGGGAGGGAGGGGACAACATTAAAACTTTATAAACTATAACTTTATAAACATTAAACCTCCGTTTATGTTTATAAAGGGAAGAACGTAGAAATATGCACGTTGGCGACGTTGTGAATTTCGGTAAATTGTATATTTCGATTTTTACAGCTGTTCAGGAACAATATAAAATTTTTATGCACGTTCCCGTTTGAACGATGTTATTGTTTATTTCGTTTGAAAACAAAACAAAATACTATTTAGAAACGTTTTTTTGAAGCTTTTGTTACTAAAATGGCCATCGGGAGCCAGAGGAAAGACGAAATGATAAGAAAATGTGTCCAAATTTTTTTAGCCGATTCGTATAAACGTAATTCGCACCAAAATGTTTTAATTTTGTCCATCCCTTGTCAGAGATTATAAATTCCTGTTAAGACGTTTATGTAGTAATATATCACATTCACAGCTGTCTATATATGAGCTGTGTTATTCTTCAACAATATCGAGTTAAACACGTATGGTGACGTTGTGACGTACAAAACATAGGCTACGAATTTTACGCAAATTCGTTAATTATTTCTTTAATTAATGTAAATTGAAATAGAAAATAAAGATTCCTTCTTTTTGGCATTAAATTGCTAATGTTAACATTTCGACGACAAAGTAAAAATGACCATGATAAAGTAAAAAGAGCATTTCTGCAATGTGCTATTTACAAAACAGCCTGCCAGATGATTAAGCACAATATTCCAGATATTTTAGATGTTGGATAGTTTATTTTATGGAAAAGGCGTGTTAATCATCAAAAATAAAAAGTACCTAATAAAACGCTACCAAGTTTTATTCAGTTTTATTCTCCATTTTGTAAATACAAATTATTTAACTGTACCACAAGCTGCAAAGTGTAGCTCCGAATTTACTGAACTTTTACTACCGTGTATGCAGACAACACTAGAAAATGCATTTGGAGCGCAAAAAACCTTTGTGTTCAACTTGTCTTAACTTTTTTTCCAGGAACGTTATGGCATAATTTTTTTTCAAAAATAAATTTGAACGTTTAGTCACATTCTTTCCCGATTGTGTGTGTGTGTGTGTGTGTGTGCCTATCGATTCTTAAAAATAAACTTAGTCATATACGATGCGTGATATTTTCTATATACACAAATGTAAACAGAATTTTTTTTCTAAAAATCTACATATTTTCGGAATCTTCTAAATACACCACCGTCATCTTAACACCATCGCTTACACTTGATCAAAAAAAATCAGAACTCTAGCTCCGATTCGCTGCCGAGACAATGTAAAGAATGTTTTAAAAATTGCCAAAAAAATGAATGTATTTAAGGACTTTTTGGCTATTCTGCAATGCCTGATCTGCTCGCGCTACTCAATTATAGACCATTCGGTCAAGCAGAGAGCTTACGTGATAATCTGTTACCAACGTAAATTAGCAACTATTCCAATACCTTTACGCCTAAAAAATGTAATTTATGTTGGTATTACGATTATTACGTTTATTTGCATCTTCCAAACGAAAACAATTATCCATTGTTGTATCACTGCAAATGTTTTATCAATTTGGCAAGTTGAAACGTCAGAGAGTTTATTAGACAGTTAAATACTATTTCTACCTTGTTCTTTAACCATACCGAAACCATTTAGTTTGCAATTAGGAACCCATCCCTACACCAACGTTCAAGCTCGAGGCTTGAACATCTCATATATAGCATATGTATATATCATAGAATTGATACATCTCAGGAATTATACCTTGTTGTTTTACGTTGTTTAAATATATAAGAAGAGACCAAGCAAATTTAAAGGGTGTTCAAAAAAGAACCAACGAAGAAAACGGTTTTGTTTTGATAAAATATGTTACGTTAGTTGTTAGTTACAAATTGGGTTTCCTATGGCTGATGTATATTAAAGTTTGTAAGAGAGAAATTACACAAATTTCAATTAAGAACTTTATTTTATTTGCGAGATATCAATTGCTGTAAAAATATACACTATTTATAATTCGATTTAAATATTTCAGTTTTATTTAGTTGTAACTACAACCACTTTGCCGCTGTTTACATAACCAAAATAAACCAAAGAAAAAGCCAAAATACACACCATTTCACAAACACTCCTAACCTAACCTAATTTTGAAAATGAAATGTCAGAAATTATTGGTATTTTTATCTTAACATGTTTACAAAGTAAGTCACGTGACTTATGACGTAAGCCCTCTGCTTGACCGAATAGTCTTTATAATCCAGCAGATCACATATTACACGATATTAACTGATCTGTATTAGATTCGCGTTCGCGAGTTGTATAAGCTACTTTTAAAATGTTTCCTATGGAGCCGCGCTGCTGCTCTCGGACTATATCCAAATTATTATCAATTACTTTTAACTATCAGAGATATAAAAGGCTCAAGCAAAGATAACAAAGTCCGGCAACGCGTCAGACTACGAATAATTACATATCATACCTGTATCATTTTAGAATCGTAATTGTTAGATTTTTTTAGAAAATTGTGAAAACAAACCAGCTATTGAAAAGAACAAGCTGGAATTAAACAGGATGTTTATAAAACTACGTAGTCAGTAAAGGGTTGTGCCTTACAAATCCCGGAATAGTAATAATTAGAAACACCCCACTAAGTTATATAAATACATAATGACGTGTCTTTTTTAACTTCAGTTCTTCCTAGTGAATGCAAGAATTTACGACCGTTCAAACACCTGTACAAGCAACTGCACTACAAAGCTAAAACCCTTATATGTAAAATATAAAAATTTCCCGCTAGGTTAATTGTACAGTAAGCTCTCACGGTTGTCTTTTTTTTAAATGATTGGTTAAAAAACCTTTGTAAAACAAATAAGTTCACTTTACTTTTAAAGCATGCCGACCCGCATGGTAATTACATATAACTTTCTCACAAAGTTCTTTAAATTGCCTGCAAATTGAATTCTCATATCTTATACCCACATGTGTTAACACTATCCCTCGAATTGCAAAGCTAATTGCGATTTTTAATTTACCCGTTTTTTGTTCCGCTTGGTTAATTGCATTTAACTTTCCCACGAGTATATTTCTGCTTAACTAATATTTAGAATTTCGAAAAAAATAAATTTTTATTGTTTGTAATACCGTGATATTATGGTATTATAAAAGAATACATTTTTATTGTTTATAATTTTTTGGTGCGCATTTAGTCATTCAAAATGAATTTACAAATATTTGAAAAAATAGTTAACTATGACCACATCGGTCAAATCAGGGTGATGTTTAGCGGTGAATGATTCAATTCCCACACTGCGTACACTATAAAAACAGGATACATTTGACTGATAATACATAGTTCAAGCTCAGATTTGACGAGAAAAGTGTAGAAGAAAATGGATTGTCGATATGGTAAGATCAATTGTATTATTTCGTACATAGTAAGTAATGTATTTTTCTTCTGCTACAGAAATTTTAAAGATTAAAATGGGAGAGTTATGGATGGAGAGACGGCTCCTTACACAGCTCGTGGTAGTGTCCAGGAGGGACCAGGTCCCGTATGCGATTGTGGTTGTGCCACCTACGGGACCAACTCAAATAAGAAGGTTTGGAACTGGACCAACCATCACCATCAGAGAGGAGAATGGCTCCATAGAGATAAATAAAAATTAGTATTAGGTATTATAAATAAATAATGTAAGTAAAAAATTTAATGAAATTTAAAACTTGTTTTATTATTTAATTTATTAATCAAAATCTAACAAGAAAAATAATATTTTCAACTTAAAAAATAATTTCAATCTGCTCTTGCAAAGGGATTATCAATCAAATAGTGGTTGGTTTATTTGTATTTAGTATTCTACCATAAAAAAGTTCTGCCATATCTAAAACCACAAAAAGAATTTAAAAAAATAATTTGGTGCTCTTGCAAAGGGGTTGTATGTTGCAGTTATTATTCATCTTCAATTCAATCAAATAGTGGTTTATTTGTATTTAGTGTTCTACCATAACCAATATTGCTAAAACCATTAAAAATAATTTAAAAAATAATTTCAATGTGCTCTTGCAAAGGGATTGTCAATCAAATAGTGGTTTATTTGTATTTAGTATTCTACCATAAAAAAGTTCTACCATATCTAAAACCATAAATAGAATTTAAAAAAATATATAAAATATATATAATAATTTGGTGCTCTTGCAAAGGGGTTGTATGTTGCAGTTATTACCTAATAAGAAGATGATTTATAAAGAAGCAGGAATTATTGTGAAAAATTTTATACTTTTTTTAATACAAAAGATGTTTAAAATGTTTTCAAATAAACAAGATGAACTGGGAGCTAACACTTAATCTTAATTCTTGTGTATAACAGATTTGCTATTTAACCCTCTATGCGCTGCTCGCATACATTAAAACGAATAAAGTGAGTGTTTAGAGATAGTTTTTAACGTGCACTTAAAGTTCTACCATATCTAAAACCATAAAAAAGAATTTAAAAAATAATTTGGTGCTCTTGCAAAGGGGTTGTATGTTGCAATTATTACCTAATAAGAAGATGATTTATAAAGAAGCAGGAATTATTGTGAAAAATTTTATACTTTTTAATACAAAAGATGTTCAAAATGTTTTCAAATAAACGAGATGAACTGGGAGCACTTAATCTTAATTCTTGTGTATAACAGATTGGCTATTTAACCCTCTGTGAGCTGCTCGCATAAAACGAATAAAGTGAATCCTTTAGAGTTAGTTTTTAACGTGCTGTTGTACGGTGTTGATCTATCAACGTTGAATAATCTACTTTTATCTCTCGATGACATTACACAATTACCTATTGATTTCCTGAAACGATATTGTGTACATGCTATAGCACGACATTTCCATCAACTGCCGAAATATTTACAAAAGGAACTGCAAGAATATCAATACTGCACTGTTCACTTTCCTAAGCAGGGTGATGTACTAGATGGATCACCACTTTTAAAAATTAATTGTGCACGCTGCAAAACAAGTAACTAAACGTTTATGCAGCTTTATCTCTAATAAATGTTTATGCAACTTTATTTCTAATAAATTCTTTAATTTTTATTTAATTAATGATTGCAAAAGGCCTTGACCACAATGATGCTACCAATAAAAAAAGTACGTAGTAAGTATAAAAAACGTCTCGAACCTAGTGTAGTCAGTCTTTCATCGACTTTTGAAAGTGACTATGATAACATACCTTCTTTTAATTAAGTACTAAAAGTTGTGATGCCAAAGGTATTATCCAAGAGTTTCTACGGCAGACTTGGGAATGGGAGTCGCCCATATATCAATATTGATCAAGAGGGTATTCATGGTCCATTAGCTGAATCTGCATGTGAATGGTTAAATGACTGTCGCAAGAAAAAGGGGGTTGATGGTGAAATATTAACTAATGTTATTGGTAATAAAGATACACCTATTGCTGTATGTAAACCTCGACATATATTGATTAGAAAGCGTATTAAGAAAGTATTATGTCACATGTGTAAGGTAGATTATGCCAATAAACATTTCATTACGTACATAAAACGTTTGATGTTGTTCGTTATCTTAATCTAATATGTAATACATGTGCTAAGAAGGACAATGAATCTGCTACAAGCGTGTATTCCGATGCCGGTAGTAACTATAGTGATATTGATTTGGATGATCTATAATAATGTATTTATAATATATTTCTAATAAATGTTTATGCAACTTTATTTCTAATAAATGTTTATTCTTTAATTTTTATTTATTACCTTGTAAGAAGTAAATCTAACCTTGAAGCATGACCTCGACAGAAAATTTAGCCTTGAAGCATGACCTCGCCAGAAAACTTAACCTTGAAGCATGACCTTGGCAGAAAGCAGAAAGTGGAGGGGGGAGGTCGCAGAAACCCCATTCCTTCCCTACTCACGTTGTTTTTATCCGTTACGTTCGGAATAGTATTGAACGTTTCGAAATTTGTCAAACGCATAACCCATTGTTTTGTAGGATCCAAATATATGGGAGGGTTAAAAGGAGAAGTTAAAACAGACGTTGTAGCGGAGAAGATGAATGTTTGAGACATCTCAACATTCGCAGTAAGACTGAGGAAATGTTAAGGAGTGTTTTCATATAAAAAGTTCAGCGCTAAATGTCCACAATTGTACGAATTTAGCTTCTGAAAAGCATCGTAGTTGTAACTAATAACGTTTAAGCTACCATCACTTTTAAAGTAATGAACGAGTTTTAGTGGGGGTTTTAACTGTCCAATATTATCAAAGTATAATATATTTCGACCACGTTTAACATACGACGTCCAATGCGTACCTTCCCCATCTGTATCATCCAAATTCACAATTCCACATTCGTTTTTACGGATACGTTTCGGTAACCCGTTTCGCATAAAAATACCTCGGAAGTATGGAATTTTTAACTGGTTTACGTACCTTGGCAGATCGATATTGGTCAGTGGTCGGTGTGGTATCTTTAAGGGTAGTTTTTTGGAGGTCGTAAATACAATCCTAATCCTTTTTTGTACGGTTTCAAATATAATCCTTTTCCTACAGGCGCTTGCTCCATTGCTATATTGTGTCGTTTTGTTTCTTCGAGCGCTGATTTCGCTGCTTTTGCTTTATTCACTGCTTTGGCAACCGCAGCTGCTCCAGTTCCTAACGAGCCTATAGCTCCGAGAGCGGCAAATAAAGGAATCAGCGGTAGGAAACCACCTTGTTTGGGGATAGGTATAATCCGACCTTTGGGAGCAATGATACGTTTACTAGCTAATTTGATGGCGTTGTTGAACTTTAAAGTACCCCTTCTTTTCACCTTAGATTGTCGTCGTCGTCGAACACCCATACCCAATTTTCTTTTTCCAGACATAATGCCGGCTACAGTAAGTGCAGCCGCTCTCTCTCCAAAACGAGCGTCCTTAGAACGAAACCTAGTCCACGCCTTATGTCCTAATATACTACCGGCTTTATGACGTTCACCAAGATCGTTAGTTTTTGAATAGACCATGTCGTGCTCTTTACAAGCTTCATCCAACGGGTTTATTCCTTTGACTCCACGAGCAAGCCTTTGATGTAAACCGGTGCCAGGTCCGCAGTAGTTATACCCTAGTAAATGTAATTTTAACGGTAACTTATTAATGAGAGTGTTGATCACTCCCTTCCCCTAATGAGTTGATTGACGATTCTCCGCTTTTCGCAGAGTACGTTTCATAACACATTACTCCTCCTATCACAGGTGAAGAGTGACTGTAAGCTTGCTTCACCGTCTACATATATTTATATTTATCACACACGTGTGCTCCTCCCTCACAACGTGTCCTACATGGAGCAGCTAAAGTTGGTGCATCAGAGGCACCGCTTACCGGTTGTAAATCGGGATAATTGTTCACCGACGCCGCAAGTTTTTAAACATAGCGTATTGTTGGGTGCAGGATGCAAACGCGGTATAATAGTAGGCAGTTCCGGATGTGGTAAAACCAACCAAATGATAAGTTTACTAGAACATCCAAACGGTTTACGCTTCGAAAACATATATGTCTATAGTAAATCTCTTTATCAACCGAAATACGCATATCTGCGCGACCTGTTTCGATCATCGGTTATTTCAAATACGATTCTTCTGAAACTATATTACCGCCTAAGGATACAAACCAAAACTCGGTTATTATCTTCGATGATGTAGTTTGCGATAGTCAAAGCACCATACGTGATTACTTCTGCTTCGGGAGACATAAACACATCGATTGTTTTTATTTATGTCAGACATATTCTGCGATACCTAAACAACTCGTAAGAGATAATTCAAATCTCATTGTCGTGTTTAAGCAGGATAATACTAACTTAAAACACATATTTAACGATCATGTTAGCGGGGATATGACTTTCGAAGCGTTTAAACACTTGTGTTTACACTGTTGGAAGGAGAAATATGGCTTTTTAGTAATCGACAAAGATTATCCACTTAATGGGCGACGTTATCGAAAAGGTTTCGACTGTTACTTCACCATAAATACCGAAGACACGAACTAAACGTTTTAGTAAACATGGACAAGCGTGTAGCAGAAGACTTGGTTAAAGCACGACGTCATGTTAAACAGAAATACAAAAGTTTCAAGTCTGAAATTGCACGGTCAGAAGTGGAACTACAACGCCGCTATCAACCTATCACTCAACCATTGCGTGAGTTTATAATCGGAGTTAAAACGGAATTATTAACTCCGAAAGAAGAACCCTTAAAAACGGAAGTGTCTTCTCCCATACCTACCTCGACTCCAAAAAGATTTTATACGAAGATACGTTATACGATGCCGAATCACTCATCGGAGTGTCATTGAAGAAAGGGGATAAGTTTAAGGCGAAGAAGCCAGGATCAAAGGACATATTTATTTTTGAAGCTGTTATTAGTTTTCCAGCATTTTCTAAATGAGTATAAGACGTCAAATAATTGAAGAATTGCATAAACCTGTTCGTAAACGATTTCGAAGAAGACGCGTAATCGTAAAAGGCTTGAACGATTTGCACATGGCCGATCGTGTGGAAATGATTCCCTATGCTAAAATAAATAAAGGTTTTCGATATATTTTAGTATTGTTGAATATGTTTAGCAAGCGTGTTTGGGCGTGTCCACTTAAACGAAAAACCGGTGAAGACGTCACGAAAGCAATGAAAAAATTATTAACATCAACAAGAGGTACTCCGGACAATTTACAAACGGATATGGGGAAGGAATTTTACAACCAGCATTTTCGTAAGCTAATGCAAACTTTCAACATCAACCATTACAGCACCTTTTCTAGTATGAAAGCAAGTCCGGTGGAACGTGTAAACCGAACTCTTAAAAACAAGATGTGGAAGGAATTTTCAATGCAAGAGTCATATAAGAGGTTGCAGTTATTACCAAAGGTTGTTAATCAGTACAACGATACCGTACACCGCACTACCGGCTACAAATCCATCGATGTGAACCACAGCAACGCCAAGATTCTTTAACAAACAGTTTACAATTTCCAGAAAACCAGCGACCTGCGAAGTGCTAAATTCACAGTCGGTGATCACGTGCGAATCAGTAAGCATCGGGAAGCGTTTGCGAAAGGCTATACTCCCACATGGAGTACCGAAATCTTCCAAATTAAAAAGGTTAATCGAACCAATCCCATAACGTATATCTTGGAAGACACGAACGGGGAAGAGATACGTGGAGGCTTCTACACGGAGGAATTACAGATGGTTAAACATCCTGAAGTATTTTTAGTACAGAAGGTGTTAAAAAAAGGGAGATCAAGTTCTAGTCAAGTGGTTGGGCTTTGATAATACCCATAACTCGTATATAGCAGCACGTGATATAGTGCATTAAGTAGTATAGTGCATGCAGTGTATTGCAATGTTAATATAACTAAGTATCATTTTATGTAAGCAGTAAACAATAATAAATCACTTTTTGATATCAATAGTGTGTTTTATTTCGTCTTCTTCTACCTTTACAGAAACACAGAGTATGATGTATATAATTTATTCACATTAGTCACTACAATACCATAATGATTATAATACATGAAATATATACGGAATGTATGACAATTTACAATAATGAGTAGAACAAAGCACAAATACTATTTACAATAATGATTATAATACATAACAAGGAAAAGGCTGTTGTCAACGTAGTCGGGGCCTCTGTGATAATACTAATCAGTACCGTCGGTTCTACGAATAAACGAGTTCCAAAATTACACTTCGGCTTGCAGTAATTCTAAGAGACGATCCAAATTCTGATAACTATCACGCCCCAGATGAATGTCTCGGTGCCCCCATGCTAAAGTGTTGTGCGACACGGGAATAATGTAACGTTTGTTATCGGCTGGTGATAACGCTACTTTATTCCGAAGTTCTGTGTACATAGCATGTAAACGTGATTTGAATATATACATTTTGCGGAAGAGCACAACACCATCCTCCACAACGTGACGGTAGTCCTCAACGGTGAGATCGCGCTTAATTACCGCCTTTTTTACCCGTTTCGCCTTTTTAAGCGCGATCTCACCGTCACGGTCGAGTACGTTTACACAATACGTTTTAGCACCTGCACCGTAGAAACTGCAGAGGGGCACTCCACAATATTCATCTTTCATTTTACCAACCACCTAGGCCGTGCGCGGTATACCGTGAATGCTGTCAGGTGGGAATTTTGAGGTGTCAAATTTATCTAAGTGTTGCTTCATATCAGCATAAAAATTTTCAGTACGAATTTCTATAATGAAAGAGTCAGTATCTGTGTACAGCAAGCGCACGTTATCACCATATAAAGGTTTGAGAAAATCATAAAAAAATTCATACATTATTGTTTTAGAAAGATCCAAAATAGTAAAACCCACGTACACCGGTTTATTGTATGTAACGGACACTTTTTGTAATTCTATAGCGACCAAATTTTCCGAAAAGACAGCAACGCTTTTGAATAAGGCTTTGCTACTAACGTCTCAGCCCCATGCTTTCTACCATGACGTTCCCAATGACTGACCAAACGAACGTCCACCCTTTTATCGACATTTTCCATTGTCTTGCCAAATAAACTGTTAACCATTAATTTGAAGAAGTCCCTGTCCGCTTCATTAATCGCCTGATTACGTAACGTAGTGTTCAAATCAATATAGGAACGCAACCAGAGTGCCTGATGAAATTTTAACACGCGATGAATTTTGGTTAATTCTAAACCGTGCTTAAGACACTGTTGTAAATTTCTATAGTGGATAACGTAACGCGTTTTATCGAACAAGTTTGGAATTAATTTTGGGTGACGCGCGTTGCCCGTAGGCGGCACCAGAGGTTCGGGGCATAGATCCAAGATTGTTTTACGTGGGGTACCCGTGTTAACATACCCCCACGTTCCTTCCATGAGGAAGTGATTGGGATACGCCCAATCAGCGCGCAAGTTGCACAACCGGCAATCGTGCAATTGCTCCCAGATTAACTCACTGGTAGGAGCGAGGTTGCCTATCCACCCTCTACTAGCTAAGCGTTCACTAGTGACCGAGCAGTTGACTTAACACGCTGCTCACCCGCCGGCACCGGAGTACCTCGTCCAGCATAGGACTATTCCCCAGCTATGCGCTCTTGCAAAGTGGGACCACTGCCCGATCGAATCCAACCTTAATTGTGGCAGGACTTGGTTTTTAAGCGGTTTTGCCACCCCGATCTACCAATTTTAGGCTTGGTGGGCCCTCGACAGAGCTTTTTTAAAGTCTACACGTTATAGACTCCCGGTGCGTACCCGATATTGGTGAAGTTGTCTTAATAGTGAGAGGCTATATATTCGCTTCAACTATCCTTAAGTGTAATGGCTTTCGGAGCTTTTCCCAATCACCGTACCCAGCTGCAGTCCGGATCAAAGGGTGGCCAGGACAGCTCCTAAGCACATTTACCTGGCGGCTTGCAGTTTCCCAGCACATGGGATGAACCTCACTTCTAGTCACCGCACTAGAGATTCTGTCAAACAGCGGGTTCCTTTGGTGACCATAAATGGCCTCGGGCAACAGCGGGTTCCTTTGGTGACCTTACATGACCTAGGTCATGCAGCGGGTTCCTTGGTGACCATGATTGCCCTCGGCCAAGCAGCGGGTTCCTTGGTGACCATAAATGACCTCCTTTCTTAGGCGAGATTCGAATCCGCCCACACCGGTCTCATCTACCAGGGCTCCCCCTGATCGGTATGAGTAACCGTCGAGAATTCTCACGAATTTCTCTACCACACACTTTATCTGACAGCTTCGTCCATTGCCCTTGATAGGGATAGGGTGGAAGGCAGCCAGTTCTAGGGGTGAACGTCGTGTGGTCTCCCGTTCACCCAAGAGGTTCCGGGCAGAAAGGAAAGTCATTATGTAAATCGTGCAACCGCGTTGGGTAGTGTAGATCTACTTCCAGCACGTAGCCCATATCGGCGTCTTCCGCCACTGAATTTAGATCGAACTGTTCAATTTCGTACGGACTAAGCCATTCAAAGTCGCGCTGCGGCAGATGCTGTTGCATACTATAACCGTAGAGATTGGTAGCATCGAGATACATAATAAAAGAATGGGGCTTGGACGCGTCATAATTTGGAAGAAACGTATTATTCGCGAAACACTTCCTGCCAATACAGGTACTGACACCTCCCCGAATGCCTTTCTTAAAGAAATGGAGCATGTCCAGATCCGTGAGCAGCTCCAGTTCTAAAGACGTGCGTTTCAACATAGCATCCCAACTTAAACCCGGTGGAGTAAAATACTGCGCCGGATCTAACTTGTAATTTTCAAGACATACAAGTCTAAAGTTTTCAAAAACATCAACCAAAAGTAAGACATCGGTTTTCAAATAGAGATCCGAATAGTCGCCCAAAGTCGTGCATCCAAACGTATTCCACATCTCTACAGCGCGAGCATACTGCGATCGAGAGACGTGTTCCCCTGTCAAACGATCGAAAAAGTCCTCGTACATCGGCAACGTGTCCTGTTCGAGTTTGGAGAAGCGGTCGACGTACGAATAGGGAAACACACCTTTCTGTCGCAGTAAGTCGAAGCTAACCCCATCTCCAAAATACTTTTTTATAGTCAAACACTGGTTGGAAGTTAGATTTTGAGACAACTTATCCAAATTAGAATTTAGAAATCGTAAACTGTCCAGAAAGCGCAGTTTAAGACATACCTGTTGTCGTTGGGACCCGTTCCTAATCCAGCACTCCGGCTGTATAAGGAGAGTAACTAATTAGATCCACCAAAATCTCAGATTCCACTCCAGTTACTCCCTTAAATAGAAAGAACTACCACACATTTAACGACCTCGTTCATCACTTTTCTCTGTTAAAAGTTTACAGGAAAAAGAAATTCCTTTTTCTTAGATTTTATTTTTGACAATCTCAAAAACTCGAAAAAATTCTCCACACAAAAGCCACCTACGCCAAAAAAAAAACTTAATTTAATGTTGGCTCGTGTAAAATGGGTTGCCTATTCATATGCAAATATTTAAATTACAAAGGTAATATCTGCAAGAAAAAAATATGAATGTTACAAATTCTACCCTTTCCTAGAGGAAATTTTCATAAAATTTCATTAACTACAAAAAGAAGCATTAACTTAAAAAAAACTATTATAAACATGAAGAAGAAAAAATGTAAGTTAAACACAACAGCTATTCGTCAGATCTTTACCGCCACAGTCGGGGGGATGCTCCTTTAAATCTTTAGCATGCCAGACGCCCCTTAAACGACCATTAGAATCCACCAGTTCATAGGTCCAAGGTGATAGACGCTGATGAATCACGAATGGACCCAAATATTTAGGAGACCACTTAGCGATTCTATACTCCCCCGCTTTGGATTGACAAAAATTTCGACGCCACACTTGCTCACCAGGAAAATATTGTATCGATCGGCGTCGTAAGTCGTACTTCAGCTTATTTCGATGATAAGCTTTATTTAAACGTTGCCGGATATCAGAAAATACCTTTTTAAATCAGTTAGCCCGTTCTAAGATATCAGCCTCTGTGGGTGCAGTTTGATTATCAGGCAGATCGGCTTGTCCACCTAAGGTATTCATTTCTCTACCGAACTGAACAAAGAAAGGGGTTAGATTGGTAGTTTCGTGCTTCGAGATCCGAAGAGCGCAAGCTACCTTCTGCAATTATTCTTCCCACTGACGGTGATTATCTGAAATATAGGAACGTAGAATAGTATGGATTGTGCTGTGAACGCGTTCCACGGCATTACTTTGAGGGTGATAGTAAGCGGTAAAAGACAATTTTACATTATATGATTGTGCCAATCGCTTAAAGTCATGGCTAACAAATTGTTTCCCATTATCACATACCAGCGTATCGGGAACACCGAACAAGCAAAAGACGTTATCTTCCAAAACTCTAACGATAGTCTTAGTATTAGCCGAGCGTATCGGGAACAGTAGCACAAATTTACTAAAGTAGTCGAGGCAAGACAGAATATACCTACTTCCTCGATAAGATTTAGGCACCGGTCCTACAAGATCAACGCAGATTAACTGCCAAGGGCGTACCACCTCAGGTCTACCACACATTAGTCCAACAGGACCTTTCCTATCCGGCTTGCTAGCCAAACATACCTTACAACGACGAACAAACTGCGCCACATCATCTCGCATCTTAGGCCAGTAATACTTGTCCGCAACCCTATGACATGTTTTAAAACTACCACAATGTCCTGCCTTAGGAACATCATGATGACGACGAATCAACTCTTTACGTCTGTCTTTCGGAACTACAGTTTTCCATTAGTAGTCACTACCACTCAACGTCGGATAAGCACACTTTACCCGCCTGAATAGGACACCATTTTCACTCCGCCATAGCGGAAATTTACGAGGATTATCGAGTACCTGGTGTACTAGCGAAGTATACCATTTATCGTTCGTATCAGGTAAATTAGAAGCCGAAATTTCTTCAATTACCGGAACAGATCGAGAGAGAGCATCCGGGATTACGTTTTCTTTACCAGGACGATGAATTACGATAAAATCATATTGTTGGAGTTTAACATTCCAACGCGCTAGGCGACCGGTTGGATCCTTTAAATTGGCAAGCCATTTTAGACTATAATGGTCGGTGACCACCGTTAATCGGGAACCTTCGACATAAAGTCGAAATTTTTCGATACAAAACAGCACGGCTAAACATTCTTTCTCTGTTGTAGAAAAGTTACGTTCATTCTTATTTAACGATCTACTAACATATGCTACTACATGTTCCCCATCGTTTAGTTGTTGGGTCAGGACACCACCTAAACCAAAATTGCTTGCATCGGTCTGCATGACGAAGGGATAGTTGAAATCCGGACAGCTTAGCACTGGAGCCGAAACTAACTTTTCTTTGATTAAATCAAACGTCTTCTAACACTCGTCGGACCATTCAAATTTCTTATCTTTCTTAGTCAATGCAGTAATAGGAGACACAATAGAAGAAAAATCAGGGATAAACCGCCTATACCACGAAGCCATTCCGATCACACGACGGACTTCGGAAACCTTAGTAGGGGCAGGAAGATTAAGTATAGCTTCCACTTTATCCGGGTCGACGTGCAATCCTGAGCGATTAACTACATATCCTAGATATCTCAATTCAGAACGTCCTAGCTGACATTTTTGTCTACTCACAGTTAATCCTGCACACGTCAATCGTCGTAAAACTTCTCTCAATACTTCTAAATGTTTTTCGAAGGTGGGGGTAGTAATAACGATGTCGTCAAGATATACGAAGACAAATGGATCAAGATCAGCGCCAAGAACACGATCGATAAGACGTTGCCATGTAGCTGGCGAGTTGTGTAAGCCAAACGGAAGTCGGCAGAATTGAAACAACCCTCTATTAGGAACTGTAGAAGCCGTTACCGCTTTCGATTCTGGTGCTACTGGCACTTGCCAATAAGCACTTTTAATATCAAGAGACGATAAGTAATTACTGTCACGAAGCTTGTCGAGAGTAGATGAAATGTATGGAAGAGGATACGCATCCCGTTCCGTAACTTTATTAACTTTCCTATAATCCACGCAGAACCTGTACGAACCATCTTTCTTCCGTACCATCACGATCGGGGAACTCCACGCCGACGACGAGGGCTCAACAATCCCGTCCGCAAGCATTTTGTCCAACTCTTGGTTTACGTGTTTCTGGAGAGCAGGGGAAATTGGGTAATACCGTTGCTTTATAGGTTCAGCGGTCGTCCGAATTACATGCTGAACGAGGTGTGTACAACCAATCTTACCATCATCTTCAGGTAATTCTTCTCGGAGAAGTTTATCCAGTTGTTTGCGTTGAATGGAAGTTAGATTATCGGCCACATCTAGACTATCAACTTCAACTGAGGAACTAAATGACCAGTCTCCATGACGTAGATCTGAGACTTGGCCCATTTTTCGCCAAAAGTCAGCCCCTAGAATCAGCGTTTGAGCCACCGAAGGTACTAATAAAACTTCTAAAACTCGAACGCGACCGCGAAGCACGATTGGAATAGTTACAGAACCCAAAATTTCACATTGAATGCCATTGGCCATATTACAAAACGCTACCTTACACTTAGAGATCTTGGTGAGACCTAAGGCTTTCACTAGTTTAATACCGGGATCTCCAAAAATGGTACCCAAACTAGCACCACTATCTAATAAACCTTGAACATTCTTGCCGAAAATTTCTACTTTAAGGTAAGGTCGTTCATCCCCGTCCACATGGGATAGTATAAAATCCAACTGTACTCGTGTAAGATCAGTAGAAGCAATATCGGGGGTATTCTTGTATTTGTCCGAGGAATTAACTTGTAACGAGCTCGCCCCTCGGTATTTTAGCGACTCGTCGAGTCGTTTCCCAAGTCTCGAGTCGAAGACTTTTTTAAACCGGAACACTTAGGACAAGTCCGAACGGTATAATTGGGTGCACCACAACCATAACATTTATAACTTCGCTTCCCTTTACAATCAGCTCGCTGGTGACCCTTAAGATCGCACCTAAAACAAGTAATCTCAGCAAGGTTCACCACAGGAGTTTGCCTAGAAGGTGATTGCACTTCAACACAAGCTAAATCTGGTTCGAGTAGTTTGGTTGATTTCCTAGAACGGGGAGGAGCAAAATTCTCTACACGCACGCGACTTGATTCCAGCTTTCTGCCGTATTTTATCAAATCTTCCTTACAATCAATATCTAAAAATGTCAAATGTTCCTGATAAAATGGAGAAAGATTATTCATAATAATTTGCAATTGTTGTTTCTCCGGGACTGTTACCGACAGACGACTGAACATCGACTCAATCATATATGTATAAATTTCAATAGATTCAGAAGGTCCCTGAGTACGCTTTTTGATTTCCGAAAACAAACGTTCATCATAATCTCCCGCTTGAAATTCCTCTCGTAGCAACCTGACCATCGACGACCAGTCGGAAACGCGTTTTTTATTAGCCCGAAAAAAGATCTGAGCCTTGCCTTCAAACAGATCAATTCCCGTAAAGAAAAGTTCTGAGGATGAAACATTACGTGCAACGCGTAGCTCTTCGACACGCTCCAAAAAGGCTCCTAAGGACATGCCTCCCTCACCTGAAAATTTTATACCCCACTGGCTTGTGGGTATTGATTTTTGTTTTGACACAGGCGGGCCTGGTACTGTAACTACTACTGGAGGAGATGCCATGGACTCGACAGGTTCTTCATCGCTCTCCGACAATTCAGAAGGATCCTCTTCACTTGCTTTACCATTGTTCGCTTCTTCAGGGATACCTAGCCCTGCAAGACCTATTATTGATACATTAGTGTTCCGCCGTTGATAACAACGCGTCATGGACTCAAAGCTCAACCGTAAATCGTGAAATTTAACTAAAATTAAATTTTTCGATGTCATCTCTGCCTCACTGGTTCCAGGACCACATAATGCTAACAATCTGTTACACTGCTGTACAATCGATGATGCTCGTTGAAAAACTGAGGAGGAGGTGTTTCCATCGAAACTTGTTAACACCGTCCCTAAATTAGCTACTGACATTTCTACATACTTAATAGCATCACTAAATTGAATTGGACTCTTAACCTTATTAAGTCCACCAACCTTCTCTAATTTAAGTACAGTGCGCAAAGATTTGAGCATCTCCATTACAG
Organism: Agrypnus murinus; assembly: GCA_929113105.1. Lineage (NCBI taxonomy): Eukaryota > Metazoa > Arthropoda > Insecta > Coleoptera > Elateridae > Agrypnus > Agrypnus murinus. The sequence goes on along the minus strand of OV816024.1, from coordinate 255,151,017 downwards.
TTCCTGTCTCCATCCCACGGTACTCCAATTCGAACTTCAGCTCGTCTGAAGTCAAACAATTAACTTCAGTTTTCCACATCGATCCTAAATCCATGTCTTGGTAAGAATAATCTACTTAATAACAATCAGTAATAAGGAAATATCAAGAACAATGATGTTTTCCCAAGTCTTATTATTTTTACTTAAGAAAAGCACAAGAAATATCCGTATTTCGAATAATCACAATATTGTTACATGAATAACATCAACAGTTGAGAAAGAAAAGCTCTCATAGGAACCACTTACCCGCTGTTAGTTGCAGCATACTCAGTTCCCTAAACTTTACCAGGCACACAAGTGCTTGCACTGAAATTAACTGTTCCTTGTCGTTAAACTTGTTTTAAATTAAAATTGTCAAAAAAAATAACTTTAGAGCTTTCTCCTTATAAATGTTCATACACCATGACCTACTAACAATCAAATGGCATAGCCATAGTTAAATCACCTGATGTTAATTGACTGACTGTAAATAATTAAACGGTCCCAAAATAACCAGATCGTCACAAAATAATCAAATTGTCCCAAAATTAGTAGATTGCCCCGCGTTGGGCGCCAGAAAATGTGACACCCTGTATTTCGGTTGTCTTTCGAAACTAGCAGCAGCCACCGACCAGCAACAGTGAAGATGGGGTGGGTCCTTATAAGTTGATACTTTTTTTTTAATGGGCGCCACGAGTTCACAGATACTTACCGCTAGTTCCCTACAACCCGTTCTAGTCTGAACTCGAAGACAAGAAAAGAAACAAAAGGACGTTTGATATCTTTATTCAAAACTAAATGAAAACAGGACTATTGATTCAAGTTCAGAATATGTATACACTTATTTTCATGAATGAACTTTTAAAAGGGAAAGCTTTATAATAATAAATTAACCTTTAATTATTTAAAGAGAATATGTTCTCGACCACACAACGAACAATTCTCAATGTAGTCTGAACAATTGTTATCAGTACTCAACACAAATAATTATTATACAATAATGTATGATCAATGAAAGATGAACAAGAACAAGAGTAGTTAATTTAAGGCCAGCCTGTACTTCCAAGTACAATGTTAACTACAAAACCAAGTTTGTATTATTCGTGAGTGGTAACTGAATAGTTCGATAATCTTTTGCGGTATTAAATTATTCTTTGACACGATAAATTGCGTTATTATTATACTCCAGTAAATGTAAACCAAAAAGCAAATCGTTACTCAGTAAAATAGTACTTGTATGTATACATACGTTGCACCGGTATATAAATACCACATACGTTCCGATTGATAAAAGAATATGACAAAATAGTAATAGTAACGCTGAAGTGTCACAATTTCAATACACAAATAGAATCAGGCGTGACGTATAAATTAACCCCAAAGAAATTAAATAATATTGACAGCACTTAACATTGACTTTCATAGACAAGCTACTATTAATTCAAATTCAAGTTTACTACGTGATAAAAGAACTCAATGCAACTGATTCAACTATATTTAACACAATACGTTCTATCCAGTGGTATCCACAGCCAAGATTAGGTCCAAACTAAAGAGGACTCATCTGGAAGCTTTTGGTTGTCTTTCCCCAAGTCACCAGTCAGATAGAGTTGTTCCAAGTAGAACCAAACAAGCAGAAGGGAGAAAAAAACCAGTAAATACAAATTGGTTTCAAGAGAAGAATTAAGATAAGTACCAAGAACTCAGGAAACTCTATAAATTAGAAGTAAACTTCTAACAAAACCGGACTCGATACAATACAACACAATACTACAGAAATTGAATGATAAATTATAATTACCTTAGATGGTGTGCGGATTTGAATAAGTTGTAGTGGAACAAGGCGTCGAATTCAAAATCCAACTCGAAGGTTGTGTACCAGATCGACCAAATCAGAAAAGGTACTTTGTGGAATATCCCAAAATAATCCAGCACTCCGGCTGTATAAGGAGAGTAACTAATTAGATCCACCAAAATCTCAGATTCCACTCCAGTTACTCCCTTAAATAGAAAGAACTACCACACATTTAATGACCTCGGTCATCACTTTTCTCTGTTAAAAGTTTACAAGAAAAAGAAATTCCTTTTTCTTAGATTTTATTTTTGACAATCTCAAAAACTCGAAAAAATTCTCCACACAAAAGCCACCTACGCCAAAAAAAAACTTAATTTAATGTTGGCTCGTGTAAAATGGGTTGCCTATTCATATGCAAATATTTAAATTACAAAGGTAATATCTGCAAGAAAAAAATATAAATGTTACAGATACTTATACAAGTAGTAAGTAAATAGCGGTTCAAGACTAAATCTCCCCATGTTATTCTTATGGGAGTTTCGTTTTTAAGACAGGACAATTTTGTGAGGTTATGTGTGTCAAACTTACAATTGAGTGAGGTTATGTGTGTAAAACTTGGCGTCCTTCCCGCCAGATGTCAGCATGGTGCGGGGTTAAGTGTTTAGGCGGGAAAAAGGCGAATGTGATGCTTGTCCGTGATTGGTCGGATCGAATTGCCGGTAAATAGGTTGCAGCATGTGTCGCTAGATGTCGCTGTGGGCGTGGTTTTGGCGGGAAAATGTAAATGTGATGCTTGCTCGTGATTGGTCGGATTGAATTGCCGGTAAAATAGGTTGCAGCATGTCCCGCTAGATGTCAGCATGGGTGTGGGGTTGAGTGTTTAGGCGGGAAAAAGGCGAATGTGATGCTTGTCCGTGATTGGTCGGATCGAATTGCCGGTAAAATAGGTTGCAGCATGTGTCGCTAGATGTCGCTGTGGGTGTGGTTTTGGCGGGAAAATTCGTGATTGGTCCGAAGTTTGGCGCTAAAGGAGGTTGCAGGACGTGTCGCTTTGGAGCTGAATGTAAACAAACGGGGTTGCCAAATCTCATATTTAGTAAAAATGAAAATTCCCTAGATAATTCCCCCCCAGGATTAATATACAGGGTTGCCAAATATTATATCTTGGTTAAAACAGAGAGAGAGAGAGAGAGAGAGAGAGAAAAGTCACTAGATAATTCCCCAGGACTTGAAAGTGTGTTTAGACCGCGCGCAAAGGGGGCCTTCGCCCTGGGCCCCCATTCTGGGGCATCCTAGGGAGATCGTTAGGGTGCTTCGCTCTGGGCCCCCCACTCTGGCGTTCCCGGGGAGATCGTTAGGGGTGCTTCGCCCTCCTCGGGGCTCCACTCTGGGGATCCCCCTGGGATCGACAGCGGTGCAGGGCCCCCTTGTGTGAAAGATGTCGGCGTGCGCGTGAACGCGGCCGGGCGGGCCGGGTTAATCCGAAAAATTTGTCGGGGCGTTACGTGGCCGGGTATTCCAGTGCCCCGGTGGGCCGTTGAAAGGGGTTAATTTATTTGGCGGTCCGAAAAATTTGTCGCGGCGTTGCGTGGGCGGGTATTCCAGTGCCCCAGTGGGCCGGTGAGTCAGTGGGCCGTTGAAAGGGGTTAATTTGAAAAATTTGGCGGTTGCCTCGCTGCTGATTAATAATAAGGTGGTGGGGTAAACATTTTATTAAAGGGGGTGGGCTGAAAAAAAAATAATATACAATATTAATGTACATACAATCAATATTAACAACATAAGCGTACTGTAGATTTTTCTTTAATACAAATAATGAATAAATAGTGACCTATAAAATACAATAATAATAATTAAAAAGAAGAATGCATCTTTTCTTTCCTTCTCTCTCATGAATTTTCATGAATGATGTCAACAGTTAATTGTTGCATAGTTTGATGTTAGGCTAAAAATAAAAACATTACATTCGGTATAAAATATCAATCTCAAATTACCTGCATTTGTTTTTTTTCCTTTAATACAATGAATAAAAATATTAAAAGAAGAAGAAATTGCATTATAACGAAATGCATCTCATATAATAAAACATTCCTTTCATGAATGATGACATCACTTAATAATTATTGTATAGTTTTGATAGCTAAAAAAACATTACATTTTTATACATTAAATTAAAAATAACTTCCCTCAAATTACCTGCATTTTGTTTTTCGTATTTTACACGTTACAACGAAATTTTTAGGAACGCAAACAAGATATCAACATTCCTTCACACTTGTATATTTTTATATGTAAAAGCCTTCTTCATTTTACACTATTAAGCGGTTGGACGCGTGAATTAAAACTGCCGCGCTGTTTCTTTTCAAAATGTATTGCGTTTCCCTCTTTGTAACGTATGTTTAGAAAAAACTGTAAAATGTCATGACATATATAATAAATTACTGCTTTTTTTAAATGCAAGCATTAGCAGAGACGCAAAAGATTTATTGATAAGTCTGTGTAAAAAGGTGGATCATCTACGTTCCAATAATCTTGACTATAAATGTTGTTAATATAACTAATGAGAAATTTAAAACGAGCATGTGCGACATTATGACATCTGGGGCCCGTTTTTTCTTTATAAATTAAATGAATATCGACATAAAAAATTGATTATATAAATGTGTCATTTCTTGTTAGTTTTCACTAGATTTACTAAGCAACATTAGGGATGTATAAAAAATTTCACTTTTAAATTATTATGTACAGTCGAATTCATAAAAAAGAAAACGATTTTCGTTCCATTTGTACTTTGAACATACATTATTAATTAAAATATTACTTTATATATTTCCCGACATTTGTAGATTAATTAAATAAAGCCTTATTAGTGATTAATCATTGTAAAAATTGATAGTAATCGAAATTAATATAAATTTCATATTTGATACAAGAGTCGTTTTCCTTTTTTTTTGAATCTGACTGTACATGTGTGTATTTCAATTATAAATAAATCGTTGCTTGGTCATCCTTCAGTTTATTTTAATTGATGAAATGAATGCAGTTTTTTCGTTTTCACAGTTTAGATAAACAGCAAACAAACAACAATTTTATTTTAATTAAAGAAACATTCTATATCATTGACATACTGTACGGGTTAAAATTTTAATTGTTGAAATGAATGCAGTTTTCGCAGTTTTCCTCTTAATTGTCGAGATGGAAGTACTACTAATTTCAAACACATCTTATAATAAATTAGTTTTTAATTGTGAAGATGGAAGCAATTTTTCAGGGTTTAGGAATTACTAGAAATTTGTCAGTATTAACACGCACGCATAAATCTTATAATAAAAAGAAAATTAAAGCCTTCAGTTTAGTTGTTGAAATGCAGTTCTTGTACCATTTAGATAAACAAACAAAACAGCAATTTTATATATATATATATTTTAATTTTCAAAAAGTTTTTTCGATAATGAAATCCAATGCAACCTTCTTCAATCTCTTGTTGTATTATGCAATATCTCTTTAACAAAAAACGGGATGTTAATTGAAAATACAAACCATCCTGTATATATGAGTTATTTACTAATTATTCATTCAGTTGCGTGTTCCTATGAAAAAATTCATTTTATACATCAAGCACATGAATATCTAAAAGTAATTTTTACATGTAAACGCCGCACCGAGTGATTCTCCTAAACGATCTAAACGGACAATAACTCCGCCAGTACTTCCAAAAGCTTCAGAAAATATTATTAGTTTAATTGCAAAACTGACTACAATCCAATCTTTGTTAAGAAAAAACGCAACAACCATTCATATAATGAAACAACCAAATTATTAAGTATAGTTTTTCAATTTTTGTATATATATATAAACAGAGTAATGATATTATGGTAATAATATTAAAAGTTTGGATTATGAAAAGATTTCTTGTTGAAATTATATTCGCAATTGAAATAAGTCATCGGTTTTACTAATATTGTATTTACCTAGCACTTCATGAAAGCAAACGAAGGTTAAAGGAGAAGCAATAATTGCATTTAATTTTGTTCACATCTCATAAATTATTTTTCTTATTAGTAAAATACTATAATCTTAACCGCAAACATAATTTTAATTTTGTAAATCAGATTTATAATTCGTATCTAAAGCAGCTAAGAAAAATGCACCGGTATGCAGAGTTGTATAAAACAATATTCTTTAAAACCCCCCCTCGCCTGTAACGGTAGATAAGATAGACGGCTAGATTCATTTCACATTCACTGCTCGGAAAGATAACATGTCCGACAACGGAAGCGAGAATAGCAGCGAAGGTGTGATATACTCACCAAGTGATAGTGTGTGGCATTGGTTACGAGCAATGCGGGGGACGGAGGGAAGAACATTTAATCGCGATGACCTAGTCTACGAAGAGGAAGATGTTGACGAGTCCTGGCCATCATCGATTGGAACTCCAACTCCTCCATTAAGCTTCTCCCCAAATTATTCTCCGGGGAGGTATATGGGGGAAGTGGATGAGGAGGCAATTGCGGAAGTAGACGAATTCGCAGCGGGGGCTGCTGAAGATATATTCGAGGTAATATTTTCAAATTATCTTCAAATTGTCGAATAAGATTTATACGTTTTTTTAATTCGTCAGATTGAAGATCAGGATGCCCTGTCAGAAGGGGGGGTTAGATGTCTTGGCAGCGGAGGTGGCTGAAAATATGTTGGGGGTAATATTTTCAAATTATCGAATAAAATTTTTAATTTTAATTTTATTTTATAACAGATTGAAAACCATGAGGAAGGGTTGGCAGATGACATTGACGACGCTGAATGGTTGGAAGTGTTAACTGCTCCAGCCGGTTAAAGAGGGGGGTGTGGTGGGGTCGGGGTGATAGAATGGGGGGGTGGAGGGGCTTAGGGAGGGGGGCCCGGCCCCACCCAGGGTTCGCGGTTCGAAATTTTGCCCCGTTTCATCCTATCTCTAAGCGTTTAGGAGCTACAGGCAAAAACTCTTTTCTCTTCTCTTTGTCTGTATACTTATACTTGAGTAGACACCATAATAATTCGTATCAAGTGGCTCCATCTTGTTGAAACCACATATTCTCAATTTCAAGATGTAATTGGGGAGTTTAAAAGCTTTAAAAGCATTTGGTGATATATGCCAGCTATAAAGATCAAGTTACAGTTCCATCATCATTTTCGAAAAAGTATGACCCAGTAGCTCTTGCACGATTCATGCCTGCATGATATGAGGTGCGATGCTTCAAGCATACCGACAATTGTTATCGTAGTGTGATCTTTGCCTGTCTAACGATTTATCTTGGGTGTACGAGATTGTTCTACCTCAGTTACTGTTAGGATGACTAATATTTTGGTTAGGAAAACAATTTACTTGATAAGTGGTTTATTAAAACAAAAAAGATTGTTTGTGATTAAAATATGTTGATAAAATAACTAAAACAAGCAACCTGGTACAGATCAGCGATTCGTCTTGTTATTAATATTCAATACCTGCTCGAGATAACATTGAAATACATTAAAAAGATCTTAAGTTAGTTTCAAAATTGACAAAACAGATCGAAAATGTATTTTTGATTGAAAATGGCGGTTGCATTCTCTATATCTAGTCTAAACAAATCCCCCATCTTTCTTCTTTATAATGATATAGGTGTTATCTTATTTGTCGGTAATACACAATAAGAGTTATTGCACTGTACAAGGAAATGTTGCAATGAAACCTATTACAGTTGGTTTTCAATACTTCGTATTTTGCACAGATACTAGCAGTAGAAAAGAGAGGACTGGGCTATATATTATTTTGTTGAATATAAATCGGCAATCAAAGTACAAAATACTTTAAAATAAACTAATCTGCTGGCTTAAGATATATGATAGATCTTGCATTATGACTGGATGAGATCTCTTCCAGTGAAAACAACTGCTTAGCCATGTTAAAGGTCAGCTGGACATCTGCAATCAAGTATTCTTATTATATTGTTATGTAGAAGAAGTTCGAGTAAAGAGTTGTATAGGTTTTTAGCTTTTCGTGACGACTTCTTTACTGCGAATCGTTGTGAATCATTTCATTTGTATGATCTTATACCAATGGGTGTCAACAATTGATCTTAAAATATTTGATTGTCATCATTGTATGATTGTCACATTAGACTTGCTGATGCACCCCAACAATTCGATGCCGTATGTTCATACAGGCTTAATTATGACTGTATAGACTGTATAGAGCAGCAATTGTTGTGACTTTTTCCTATCCAACAATACATTTCTCTTTCTTTCGTATCTATTTGTTCAGTTTACTATCTAAATGTAATCTCAGGTATTTAAAGGTGAGGAACTTCTATATTACTTAATGTATACCCACACAACAAAAGAAATAATTAGTTGATCTAAATAGAAGACGTTTAAAGCAAGCTTAACATATAATAAGTTCATATATAACCAAGTAAATCTTAACATTCTTCTAAATAATCTGTAGATTAAACTTTAAGGCAAATATATAACTGAATTAAATATAATAAATACTTAAAATTTAATTGTTTAATAAAATACATTTGATTTAAACAGTTGCGTATTGCATTTTCAGTTACACTTTTAGTAATTACACTAAGGCGTTCTATTAGTTGATATAAATTCCTGATAACTTTAAATTATCCTTCTTTAATGATTAAATGTATGTGTTGCATTGCCTGAATTTACCTTTTTAAAGAATTAATGCAACATTCTTATAATCTCCATGAAAGTTGAATAAACTTACCTTATATTGTTTATTCAAGCATTTTAAATATTTCATTTTCCTTTATGGTTATGCCATTTATAGAAAATTATATAGGAAACAGGAATTTGTATGTGAAACTGTGCAATATTAAAAATTGGATTGTCAGTTAATTAATATTCATAATGCCTTAATAAATGATTTGTAAAGAGAGCAATCGTTAACGAGATCCACAGGCAGGCTAGAATAAATTTCCCCAGACGTTCAGCAATCGTTCTAGGGTTCGATGACCTCTGGGAAAGCGATATAGCAGTCTTTAACTCTTATGCCCATTACAACAAGGGATATAAATACGTTCTGGTGGTAATAGACGCTTTTTCTAAATATGTGTGGGTAAGGCCTCTAAAATCTAAAAGCGGGAAGGAAGTAACCAATGCTATGCGGAGCATATTGGATGAAAACTTGCGAAAACCGTATAACTTGGCCACTGACCGCGGAGGTGAATATTTTAACACTCATTTCAAGAAATTAATGTCGGAACATTCCATCAACCACTATTTAACGTTTTCCACTAAGAAAGCATTTTTTGCGGAAAGGGTGATTAGGACACTTAAATCTAATCTCTACAAGGAGTTCAGTTTCAACGGGAATTATAAATGGTTGGATATACTGCAAGATGTTGTTGATAAGTACAATAGCACCGTGCATAGGTCAATTGGTCTAGCCCCCATCAATGTGACATTTCGCACGCCTTTAAATCGTTCGAATGATGATGATGACGGGGTCCCCCCAAAACCTAAATTTAAAGTAAACGATATGGTTCGTATTTCTAAGTACAGAGGGGTTTTTTCGAAAGGTTATCACCCCCAGTTCAGCACTGAATTATTTCGCATAAGCAGGGTGCAATCAACTAGACCGACAACCTATCTGTTAGAAGATGTGAGAGGTGCCCCAATCAAGGGTTGCTTCTATGAACCGGAATTGATGAAAACTAAACACCCAAAAAGCTTTTTAATTGAACGTGTATTACGAACAAAAAATGATCAATTATATGTGAAATGGTTGGGTTTTTGATAACACACACAACAGCTGGATCAAGAAAAGTGATTTATTATAAAAAATAGTCTGTTTATGTATATACTTTATTTACAATATAATAATAATAATAATAATAATAATAATAATAATAATTAGAAAATATGTGCATAAATAATAGTCTACTTATCTATATACTAAGATTTTATTTACACTAAATACTTACAATATAATAATAATAATAATTAGAAAATATATGTACAAATAATAGTCTACTTATCTAAATATATAAGATGACTAAGATTTTATTTGCAATAAAAAAATTATAAAATATCTTCCTCCTCTTCTTCATTTATTTTAAAATGACCCCATGGAAGGGTATCAATTTTATTTTTTAGTATAAAACGTTTATCATCACATGAATCTAGAGCTTTTTTCCTAATAAAATATGTATAAAGATTATGTTTATCAGAACGAATGCTTCTATTAACGGCATATGTAATTTCCGAATCAAATAAACTTTTGAAATAATGTTCGAAACTTAATCTATTTTTTAGAGCCTGCTGCCCTACGCCTTTGGCCTTACAAACCTCCTTACCCTCCTCCTTCCGCATGGAATACATTTTCGATTTCAAACCGACAAATTCCAATAAAAGTTTTCCGTTTAATTCGTCTTTGAATTTACTGGGAACTTTCTTATTTACTTTCTGTATTCCATAGGGGTTGTTTGGAGGATAATCGGACGTATCGAATATTCCCTCCGATCCTTTCGCGCTTTCCTCTCGTATAACGTCATAAATATCTAGTCCGTCTTTACTTTTTGCACAAGCATACACCATTCCGTCCGTGTCCGTATAAAGCAAGATAGCGGGGCAGGGTTGCTCTAACATAAACTGATAATGAAAAGAGTACATTAATAATTTAGACAAGTCTAAAATCACCATCCCCAAATAAACCGGTTGGTTATATTTAACCACGGTTTTGTTTAGTTCGACGGCGACCAGATTTTCTTTAAATATCGTACAGGAACGGAACTCCGGTAACGCGATATACTTTTGGGCGCTTCTAAATGAGTACGCTAATTTGATCTTTCGATGTTTCCGGATATTCTGCAGCGTCTTGCCGAAAACCGCGTTGTTCATGAGCTTAAAGAAGTCCTTTTCCAACTCGTTTTTTGCCTTAGCCCTTAAACTCGTGTTCAAGTCTATGTAGGGTTTGAGCCATCTCCGTTGAGAGAATTTTAAAACTCTATGAACCTTTGTTAATTGCAGACCGTACAATAAACATTGAAACAGGTTTGGAACATGTAAAACGTATTTAAATTTTGGAAACATAGTCAACATTAATTTTGGGGGAGAATTATTTGAAGCCGTAGGAGGTCGCCGATGCTCCGGACAAAAGGGGAACGCTGACGTTTTGTCTTGAATTTCCCGGGGCACGTTAAGATCTACTTCCAAAATTAATGAGGTAGGGGCTTCTTCCTCGTCAACCGCCATGTTTAGAGCGAGCATGCACGCTCGATCGGTATACATTTCCCAATCCGGTTTTTCCTCGCATTTAAAATTTTCTAATATATTTTCTATCTCGCGAACCCGATTTTCCGACAACCATTCAAAATTCCCGTACGGTAAACTTTCGGACATCGCGTAACCGTAAAGGTTATTGGCGTCTACATAAAGCAAACAACTTGAAGGCTCCTTCTCGTTATAATTTTCCTTCATATATTTATTGTTTGCTTTTGCGTATCTATGCGAACATTGGGTAATCCTGCCTCTTATCGCTTTTTCAAAAAACAACACCATATCTATGTCGGTCAACAAATCTAATTTTACACGTGTACACTTTAAAGCAGCTGACAACGCTAACCCGGGCCCCGTATAAAAATGTACACTGTCTAAATCGTATATTTTCATACATAAATCGCGAAACTGTTCAAAAACATCAGCTAAGATTTTTACGTCACACTTTAAATAAAGTTCACTGTATTGCGCCAACGATTTTATGTTAAATGTTTTCCATACATTCTGAACGTGCTCGTAATCTTCGCAGCTGATATGTTCTTCGCGAAGAGCATTATAAAACGATTCTTTCGGTGGTAATTCCGTTTCATTGAGTTTCTCCCAACTATTCATATAATCATAACAAAATATGCCTTTACGTCGTACTAAATTAAATTATTCGGGATTTGGAAAGGCTTCGCGAACAAAATTAAACATTTCCGGGGCTAAATTATTTGCTAAAACATCCAAGCTTCTAGCTAAGAACCGATAACTGTCTATAAACCTCCATGTCAGCTTAGCACATTTTTTCGATACTGAAATGTAATTTTCCCTTGTCACGGGGAGGATATTTACCGGTTAGCGGTTGAAATTTAATTCATTAATTATGAAATGTATATCATAGCCTGACATGTTATAAAACAATATGGGAATGTAATTACCGCATTTGTATTGCAGGTTACAATTTTGACAAAGGGCCGATAGGAATTTCCCAGTGAAATGATCATGATTTCTAACTTTGACAACCAAATCCTCATTGAATTCTTGCAAACAATGGGGGCACAGTGTGGCATTATCATACCCCTGCTGTTCCTCCAATGTAAGCGGCAGCATTGGAATGTTAATTTTTATCTTTTCCTCTATTATTGCGGTTTCTTTTATCAACTCGTTAATCAGCCATTTTTGAGGATTTGTTCCTACATAACTTTTATAATGTGATAAGGAGGGATCGAACGAACAAACGACCTGGTATGCGACAGCGAAAGGTATATGTTTTTGGTATGGTATAGTACAACTTTTGAAATGCGTAACATCAGCATCATCATCATCAATTTGATTACATGGCACTGTTAAACATTCAAAATCGGCGTATACAACGAAGGGATGACGTAAATTAAAATTTAAATTTTTAAAAGACAATGTATTTTCACCCGGTTTACCAAATTCTATGCGAACTGCATCGAACTTTTCGCAATCATCCAGGTGATTGTTTAACGATTGGACACTCCTGAAGTGCCTTAAGCACCTGTCGTATATAAAAGTACGGTGCTCGTACTTGGTGATGGAGGACCTACATAAACGAGACATATTCTTTATCCAGCAGTAGTGAGGTGCTTTTCTCTTTTTCACGTACAGCAAATTAATATGTTGTTGTTTTTTAGATTTTGTATGATAAAGAGGTATCGTCACTTTACTACCCTGCAAGCCGTACACGTTAACGGAAATGTTAGGATTTTGACGTTCAAATTTGGGAATGTCCGTAATTTTCACCGGAGATTTAATACCCTTAATATTAAATAGTTGTTTGAAATTTTGCGGATACGAGGATGGTAATTCTTTATTTCTATTGGAGGGGTAAAGAGCGGAAACTAGAGCGTAATAGAAGCATTCGTTATCCGTATTTTTTACATTTATAATGGCGTGCTTGCTTTTAATTACAGTAGGCAACTCGATAAATTTAGAAGCTCTTAAAGGTGAGTATTTGTTAATATTTATAGCTAACGAATTAATACGACTAAAAGCTCCACCTGAACCTACTTCTTCAAAGGATTCCATCTGTAAAAAAGGAAAAAAACTAATTAAAAGTGAGTTTTTAAAAAACTTTATATACGCACCTGTGATAATAAAGAAATCTCCATGTCCCTGAATATAGAAATAAGGTCGCTGGATCTTGATATAATGAAGTTTGACGTGTTAAAGTACTTGGCCTGTACTGTATCATCTAGCTTCATTTTATAATCGGCACAAAGAAAGACATTGACTTTCATGTTAGGTATTCGCTTTTGGAGGGATGCTTCAATTTTATCCACAAAAATGGGTTGTGCTTCCTCGAGAAACTCCTTTGGATCTAAGATATTGTTATTGATCACTATACCCGTCTTAATACGCCCTTTGAACGCTGATTCCAGCTAAAACATGCAAAATATAAACAATCAAAATGAGAATATTCAATAAAAAACATGAAAAACTTACGTCATAATACGTAACACTGCTTTCGTCACCCCCTCCACTAACGCCTTCACCTGTTTTAATAAGGGATTGTTTTATCCTCGCATCCAAGTATTTACACCTGTTCAAAATCGTTTCTAGTTTCCGTTTATCAGCTATTCCTCTCGCATTTGGGTAATTTCTTATCTGTTGGATTGTTAATTCCGTAGTTTCATCAATCAGGGTTGATAACCTGCGAAAATCAGCAGGTGTTGTTGCACGTGCTAAATCATCTTCCACCAATGTAACCTGATTTTGCAAACTGGTAATATCCATTATTGTTAAAACGGATTAAATACAATTCAGCCTTTCAATTAAAAAATAATAATTAACACGTTAATTTCACAAACTGAATCGAACGGGTTTCAAAATGAGTATGTTATCTGCCCCAAACACTTGTTTCAACTAAAACAGAGGCACTTTAGAGCGAGTTTTTTATACGAGTGCAAGGTGCAATTAATTTTAATTGTTGACGTAAATCGAAAACGCAAAACACCCTCATAAAATAACTTCAAGCAATAACTCATAAAATGGCGCGCTTTCCACCCCTAACAAGGCCAACACTTCGAACAAAATACTTCATAATACAATTTTTACAAACTAAAATAATCACTAAAGAAAATAAATGAGAATATTGTACAGGATGTCCAAAACATCGATTTAATTATAAATGGAATAAAAACACGTAATTTTTAACACAATTTTTAATGTGAGTGAGTTTTTGTACACCCCTGTTGTTTTGTAAATCAAACGGGGAATATCAAGAAACGAATCCAGATGTGGCAATGACGCACATTTTAAATTTATCGCCTATGTTAATGTTTGCACTTAAAAAGCATTAATTTATTATGACATGACAAAATAAATTACTCCTTTGACATTAAAAAAATATTTTTCAGTACACATTTTAAAGAGGGAAACGCAATACAATTTAACAGCGCGGCGTTCCAGTTTTAATTCGTGTGTCGGAAACTCTGCATCTATAAAGCTAAACTCGCGTCTTTTAATTAATAAAAATAGCATTAAAAAACAACACAACCGCTTAATATTGTTTGCGATCTTAAAAATTTCGTTATAACGTGTAAAATACGAAAAAACAAGTGCAGGTAAATTGAGATTGTTATTTTAATTAGGGTATAAACATGTAATGATTTTCTAGGTTGAACATCATTCATGAAATGAATGTTTTATTTTTCATGCTAGTGCAATAATTCACTGATGACATCATGATCAAAGAAAAAGACGCATTCTTCTTTTAATATTTTTATTCATTGTATTAAAGGAAAAAACAAATGCAGGTAAGTTGATATTGTTATTTTAATTTAATGTATAAAAATGTAATGTTTTTTTAGCTCTCAAAACTATACAATAATTAAGCGATGACATCATACATGAAAAGGAATGTTTAGATGCACATGTGTTTCTACTGCAATAATTACATCATTCAACAGAATATATATTTTGTTAGAAGAAAAAGATGCATTCTCCTTTAAAATAATATCATTATTGTATTTTATTAGCTTCTGTTTTATTCATTGTATTAAAGGAAAAAAAACAAATGCAGGTAATTTGAGATTGATATTTTATACCGAATGTAATGTTTTTATTTTTAGCCTAACATCAAACTATGCAACAATTAACTGTTGACATCATTCATGAAAATTCATGAGAGAGAAGGAAAGAAAAGATGCATTCTTCTTTTTAATTATTATTATTATTGTATTTTATAGGTCACTATTTATTCATTATTTGTATTAAAGAAAAATCTACAGTACGCTTATGTTGTTAATATTGTATGTACATTAATATTGTATATTATTTTTTTTTCAGCCCACCCCCTTTAATAAAATGTTTACCCCACCACCTTATTATTAATCGGCAACAACGAGACAACCGCTAAATTTTTCAACGGCCCACTGACTCACCGGCCCACTGGGGCACTGGAATACCCGCCCACGCAACGCCGCGACAAATTTTTCGGACCGCCAAATAAATTAACCCCTTTCAACGGCCCACCGGAGCACTGGAATACCCGGCCACGTAACGCCCCGACAAATTTTTCGGATTAACCCGGCCCGCCCGGCCGCGTTCACGCGCACGCCGACATCTTTCACACAAGGGGGCCCTGCACCGCTGTCGATTCCAGGGGGACCCCAGAGTGGGGCCCCGAGGAGGGCGAAGCACCCCTAACGATCTCCCCGGGAACGCCAGAGTGGGGGGCCCAGAGCGAAGCACCCTAACGATCTCCCTAGGATGCCCCAGAATGGGGGCCCAGGGCGAAGGCCCCCTTTGCGCGCGGTCTAAACACACTTTCAAGTCCTGGGGAATTATCTAGTGACTTTTCTCTCTCTCTCTCTCTCTCTCTCTCTCTCTGTTTTAACCAAGATATAATATTTGGCAACCCTGTATATTAATCCTGGGGGGGAATTATCTAGAGAATTTTCATTTTTACCAAATATGAGATTTGGCAACCCCGTTTGTTTACATTCAGCTCCAAAGCGACACGTCCTGCAACCTCCTTTAGCGCCAAACTTCGGACCAATCACGAACAGGCCTGAGATTTGAATTTTCACGCCAAAACCACACCCACAGCGACATCTAGCGACACATGCTGCAACCTATTTTACCGGCAATTCGATCCGACCAATCACGGACAAGCATCACATTCGCCTTTTTCCCGCCTAAACACTCAACCCCACACCCATGCTGACATCTAGCGGGACATGCTGCAACCTATTTTACCGGCAATTCGATCCGACCAATCACGGACAAGCATCACATTCGCCTTTTTCCCGCCTAAACACTTAACCCCGCACCCATGTTGACATCTGGCGGGAAGGACGCCAAGTTTTACACACATAACCTCACTCAATTGTAAGTTTGACACACATAACCTCACAAAATTGTCCTGTCTTAAAAACGAAACTCCCATAAGAATAACATGGGGAGATTTAGTCTTGAACCGCTATTTACTTACTACTTATACAACCTTCTAACATCCCCTTCTAAGTGCATCATAAACTCACTTGCTGCATTCGCACCACGGTACAATTCAAACTTAGATAACGCGTCATCTTAGGAACACTTAATGTAATATGCAAACGAAAGTGGTTCGTGTTCGTACAATGTCATGGTAAATTTTTACCGAGGATCTGGCTTAACCGTGTCCAATGGTTTCAACACACTTTCAAAATCCGCGTAAACTACAAAAGGTACTGTAAGTTGCTTTTGAAAATTTTCAAACTTCAATAGATTAACCTGCCGGTCGTGCCCCAATTTATCGCGTACGGGTTCGATAGTTGGTAACTTGGTGTAAACATGATTGCAATCAAAACAGGTGTGTTGTTTTAATCTACTTTCACTTGGAAAATACTGCAAGCAGCCGTCACAAAAGTATTTTGTTGCATGGTGAGTCGACAGTTGTGACGACACCAAACGCGAAAAGTTTTTTATCCAACAGTAATGACTATTACCCTCCATATCAAAAATTAATAATAAATTTACATGCATTTATGTCTTTTGCTTACAGTAATACAGAGGCCCTACAACTTCTTGTTTCATTTTTCCGTCTTGAAATACAGCTTCCAAACCATACACGTTAATGGATAAGCGTGGATTACGCGCTTCAAATTTCGAAATAGCATCCAGTTTGACAGGAAAGGTGATACCTTCAAAATCAAACAGTTGCGCAAAATTTGGATACGACGTCGTCCTGTCGGAATGTCTCCGCGGCGGATACAAAGCGGACACCAAGGCCCAACCAAAACAGCACTGATCGTTATTTTGCACGTTGATTACAGCCTTTTTATATTGTATCGACGGCGGAAGTGGAACATAGGAGGAAGCACGGAGCGGGTTGTATTTATTCACGTTGACTTCTATAAATAACAGCTGCTCCAGTACCCAACCTGTAAGGATCCTACAATTAGCAATCGAATCGTAACCCATAACTATTCATTACCTCAGTTCCGATCATTAAAGTCCGACATCTTCGTATCCAGCACCTCAACGAAATCATCATATAAATCGGTCAGATTCGAAGTCACGGTCACAATCTCATTTTGCGTATTAAACGATTTAATTTCGTGCAAATTTTGACTTACCAAAAAGTACATTCCGATTACTTCTAGATTGACTTTCACACTACGAAAGCGCCGAACGTTTGTTTCTAATAATGTTAACACATTTTCGCGGGTCTCATCCGTAAATTCTCTGAGATTTATGTGATGATTCGCACCGAGTCTCGATAACAGGCTATACGAGCCTTGAAAGCCGTCTCTAGGACCACCACTTCCTCCGACTGCACTGACGCGGCATTACGATGATTGTGGCGGTTGCTTCGTAGATGTCCAACGTAGCCATGTCGTGGAACATCCAGCTCGCACACATAGCAATACACCGTCGCGGAGATATTTCCTGAAATAATTGCACAGATCACTAACACTAAAACCGTTAACAATGTGTACACGTACCTTGCTGGGAGGTTTTTTTCGCTTTCTTAGGTGCAGGTCTTTCACCAGTATTACCTATAGCATCCGAAGCTCCCCCAGCTGCAACCAACAAAATACTCGTATCACATCATACAACCTCACAGGAATGGTCACTTACCGCTCGTGGATGGGTAGTCCAGCGGTCCACGGCAGCTTTCTCTTCGGTGACGGGTTAAGGCATCCCGTCGGGTGAAGAACGCGCAGCAGCTACACACATGTATATTCTTTGTAATCAGTAAACGAGAACGTACTGGCAAACGATAAAGCTTTTACGTCAACTTTTACCACTAACGTTCGCGATACTGATTTCCAGTCGGGACGACGAGGACGTGTTATGCAAACCCGACCGGGATAGGAAGAGGACTGGGTTATTGTTAGTGGGAGGTCACAGTTATACCAACCGTTAACGTCGTTGATGACGCAAAGCAGACAAGTTTTCCGCTTCGGTTAAGAGTGCGAGGCGTTCGCTCTCACAGGACCCCAACTCCGTCATCAGTTGTCGTAGCTGCTGCGTCTTGATACTCTTGATTTTGATCTCGTATCTTTCCACAGCAGCTAAGAGTTCCGCTTTGCGTTGAAGGAGAGCGGTGCGTTCACTCTCACACCCTCGCAAACCGGACGCCACTTCTCTTAACCTTCGTGTAATCCTTGTCTGCTGTGCATCATCAACGACAGCAAGCGGTAAAGACTGCTTCTCGCATGGTACACCATCTATGAAGACAATCGGTGAAGTTGTAAAGTCTCTGATGCAGCCGGACAACTGGATAGACGCTGTGTCATCAGAAACCTCCATAAGTGTCGCTGTGTCTATGTCCAAATGGTCATGCACCCCGTCATCACAGGGGGTACCCGGAATGATTAACTCCTCATCGTCATCGTCAGGAGCGCTTGCAATTGATGTGGAACAGTCCGACTCCGTTTCATCAACAATTACATTTGCACTTGCGGCAATCTCCATGGGCAGGTTCACTTCGTCATCGTCGGCTGCAGATGGTGATGCATCCCCCAAAAGGGACCCCCGAATTGAGATATCATCCTCGCTGCCCGGTGGTATATTCAACAATTGGGAGTCCCACTCACCCGACCATGGTGATGCCGCAGGTGCTTCCTGGACCGTCACGATGGGGATTCCTCTCAAGCGCAAACTTCCAGCAGCGTAAAACACATTTGTCGAAGTCAACAGCTCTCGCAGCAAAGGTTGTGAACGCCCACTGAGCATGTCGTACTTCGGCTTCTCCACATTCACGGCGCCTCCTTTACTACCACATTTTGCAGTACTATGATTTTCTTTGCGGCAGCAACTGGAGATGGTGTACGCTCGATAGTTGGCACAAGTACCGAGCACTCAGCAACTGGAGAAGGTGTACGCGACACATGTACCGGGCACGCTGCAACTGGAGATGGTGCACGCTCGATAGTTGGTACAAGTACCGGGCACGCAGCAAATGGAGATGGTGTACGCGGCACATGTACCGGGCACGCTTTCCTCATCGATAATTTTGACCAGAAGGACAATGTCACACAACGACACTTATTCACTTCACCAACACTGGTAACACTACTAGATGATGTATCCATGATGAACGAAGACAGACTGACGCTCCGCTGCGTCGCCCTCCGATTTTGTCAAACCACCCCCCACTCCCTAACCTTGTACCCCACTTTCACCCCCACTCCTTCACCATGAACCCCTCCATCACCCCCACAACTTTACGTTGCATTCGCGCAAATCCTTACATTTCCTCAATGTCATTGGTGTATAGACAGAAACCTTGCATTTCCTCACGGTCATTGGTGTATAGGTCGGTGTATAGACAGAAACCTTGCATTTCCTCAAGGTCATTGCTGTATAGGTCGGTGTATAGGTACCTCAAGGTCTTCCACTTCCCAGGAACCCCCACTCCCTCCGTGGGTGTTGCTACTTCGATATAATAGGGAGTGTATTCCACACCAGGTAACACATCACAATGTCCGACATCGCTCCTCGTATACCACATTCAGCTGAAGGAAGTTACGCGCCAGATGCGCAGCACTGGGATCGCTGGCATAGCCTACGGGCTCAATCGTTACGCCGCTTCGCTGCCTCGTTGGGTCCACATGTAGCCATCGCCCGCCACCATCGAGAGCTAATGAATCCGCAATCATCCATAGGTATAGGTATAGAACGCCTAGTGTTCGAACTATGGCTGATGTGGAAATGGTATTGGTATGCAACCGCTAAGTCCGACCGACATTATGATGAAGACCGTTTCGGTGACATGGAGTACATTGCTTGTGCAAACCGAACCCTACGGTTTCAACAGGTGGCTACGGTATTGCAGGGGTGGTTTACCGTGGCAGATGTCCCGTATTGTCTGTGGTGGTAGTACTACGTGGAAGGAGAAGCGTCTATGCAAGGGTTGCATACGCAGTGTGTGTAGTACGGCAACCCTACCGCAGGAATACCACACCAGGGTGTTGAGGTCGATTTACCACGTACCATCCCATTGGTGTGATGGCTGCATGAAACGGATGCTTTACAACACCTTCGACCCAATGGTGTGTTTCGAACGGTTGCATTTCAGCGGTCCGGTATCCCAATTTGGAGGCAACGATGCAGATGTAGACTGTAACTGTGATGATAATTGTCACGGAAGCCCACTGTTTCAAATATTGAATGCACTGTTGGCAATGGAGATGGATCAGCAGTGATGTGTAATTGTAGATATTATAGACATTATAGATAGTAATTTTGTTAATATTATTTCGTTAGGCCAGTACATTTTAAATAAAATAGCATGAAATAATTATTTTTCCTTTACAATTGATGATTTGATTGTATACAATAAGAGAAATTGTAGATATTATAACCGTAAACAAAAAGTCACTAAAACCGTCTGGTCCAAGTGGCCCATTACTCACAATGTTGTTTAATTCAAAATTTTGTAGCCACCGGACAATACTCTCTGAAAAAAATCAAAAAAAAACACAAAAACCAAAAGTTTGTAGTAGCCCGGAAATACTCTATGACCATTCAATTGTGGTCAACAGCATACCCGTGATGACCTTCATTTATCTCTACCTATCAAATCGAGCAAACGAAATCTTGCCCTTCGTTAACCTTGAGAGCTAGAGCGCTGATTTTTTATTTTTCACATTCCCCCCTATCGCTTTACCTCACCTTGACCTTGACACCTCTTAAAATTAATTTGAGGGGTTACTGTAGCATGAACTTTAAGAATAATCACTTTTTCACTGTTTCAACTAACCTAACCTACCCTAACCTAACCTAACCTAACTTTTGTTTTTTTTTGTTTTTTTTGTTTTTGTTTGTTTTTAATTTTTAATTTTTTTAATTTTTAATTTTTTTAATTTTTAATTTTATAATACCTATCTTACTTACACTTACTTACTCTACTTACTCGCACTGCAACTGCAAAACACGGGGTAAAATTTAAAAGTAATTTTATTACAATAAACTAATCTTAACTCACTTATGCTACGTGCAAGCCTCATACTTTTCATAAGTTGCAGCGTAGCTTACTGCGTCAAAATTGGGAGGGATTGTAATATAGTTCTGCCGACAATAACAACATAATATCTCTGTGGAGAATCTCCCCCGTACCATTACGGGCCGAGATCTCGCCACCATAATGATCTCCGGCTATAAACATTAAAATATAAAATTTATTACTCATATCTATGTGTTTTATTTAAAAATAATTTTGTTAAATTATTTAGTTAGTTACCAGCACTTCTATCGTTTCCTCGTTTTATTTAAAAGTAATTTTGTTAAATTATTTAGTTATTTACCAGCACTTCCATGGTTTCCTCCTCCTCCTCCATGGTTTCCTCCTCCATGTCTACCTCCTCCAGGTCTACCTCCTCCATGCCGCCACCAACGTCGTTTGCTTCCCCGAGGATCTCCGTATCCTCGCTTCATATCGAAGATCCTCGAGACGCCGGTCGGTCGACCTCCGGTGTTGGCGACGTTGATGAAGAACTTTCTGCACCACTTTCGTTGTTCATTTTCACTAACTAAATTGTAACTGTAACTGAGTGGTGCAGCTTGAAGGTATAGATATATCTTTACACTCCTTTCTGTGTAAATACAATCTCGTTGACCTTGCCTTGTTTCGTCTGTAAAATATAATTACCTTTTTTTACCAGGCTCTCTTGCATTTTTCTTAGAACAAGTAGTATTCATTCCATTCACGTGTAGTTTTAAATACAATTTTAAGATTTTTAAGCGGGTGGAATCTGTAACTTAACTATATTCCTCAACACAAAATTCCATAATTCATACTCAAACGATACATCTTTTAAATTAACACAAAATATTTAATACTTACTGCACAACTCATAAATGCACCGGCTGCTTGAGACATCTCTTTAACAAATTTAAATTCAGGACGCGGGTATTGCTTTCATAGCTCATGATTATAAAAGAAAGGGAGTAAGGCTGGTTATAGACACAAAAAATATGTATATTTGGGAGCCATCTGTTTAGAAAACTCCAGGATTACAAAAAAAGTGACTTGACATTTGTAAACAGAAACCAATGTCAGATCTATTAATTTTAATTCAGTTATTAGTCATATTTAGTTACGTCAAAATTAAATTGGTTAAAATATAATTAAGGACTTTCATAAAAAAAGGTCCAATATTATCAGAATATGTTTAAATTCAAAAATAAATTTATTTATGAATAAAGTAAATAGTTTGCATTTAGGACATAGTCAAAGGTTTAATAAAAATTACCCAAATAAGAATTCTTATTAAAGGGGAAAGATATACACATGAGTCAAAATTTCTCAAACGGATCACCCAAATTCGTTTGAAAAATGTTTATAAAAGTTAATACATTTTTTCAATAGTATTCAACATGCTCAACATTAATCCAGATGCATTCTGCGAAAATATTTTTTTTGTAAATAATATTCGTTATTAAAGTTTATAGTCAGTTTTTTGAAAAAAATATGCTACAGACGTTCTAATGAACAAAAATTTTTCATTTCATCGTTATTTCAATCATTATTAAACATATATTTGTAGTGATTTTTCCTGATTTGAAAAGTTGCATTTTAGTCAATTATTTATAAGTTTGTTTATAACAAATTCAAGTAAAACTATGGTCTGCGCCTTATTTCGACTCGAAAAAAAACTACAAATACTTCTTTCGTTTCTTAAAAATATGCCGTTGAGAAAAAAATGGCCCGAAGTTAAAAAAAAAGTTATTTGAGTTTTTTCATCGTCGCGCAAGGCTTGCGAGTAAGCTGCGACTTGTCACCTCGCCGCTCACTGTGTATTTGTTTTTTGAATAGGAAGGGTTTGTGTTGTTCAAAAAAATTCTGCAATAACTTTTATGTGTAACTTATAAAGTATTACATCTCAATTTTGCACAAAACGCTTTCCTATATTGTAGAAATTACTTTTCAAACAATGTATTTTGGTTGTGTAGCCGGTTCAAAAGAATGATATTGACGTGTACTATTAATCATAATTGCTTTCGATAAACGAGTTTGTAAATTTTTTTGTTCAATTTCGTACTCGGCTGTAGTACAAAAATTAAAAGAAATTTTTATAAAAAAATCTTTGGCCCAGTCAAAAAAAAGTTGAGGCGTCGTGATTTGCGAATCGATTGGTTCTCTACAAACTTGCTCTATAAGCATTTCTTTTGACTATTCCACCAATTCCGTCACATGCTCCTTTACCATGTGACGTAGCAAAAAAATTCCATTCCATACAAATACCTGTCTCTTTTTGGAGCTAAGTCATATTTATGAAATTTGATTTATTTTTATACTGTGACGCTGCACCACCGGAAAAAAAATCTTTAGGAAATTTTTTTTAATATTTTCCTTTCCATGAATGTTGATCAAATACTAAATCAATTTTCTGTCATACAAATTAATTGCCACAGAATCGTGTTTGTTACACTCCGATATTGTAACAAAGCTATGGTGCTCTGTTTTGTTATTTTTTTTGTAATAAATTACGTAAGGATGGAGAGTGACTTGCTTATTAGACCAATGGTGCGCTTGAATGGAATCTTGAATAACAAATGAAAAGTTTTCAGCAAAATCGAGACATACGACAAATTCGCCCTCTTTGACAGTTTTTTTTGCTTGATCAAAAAAAGCCGCCTGTGATGTTGCGATGTAATCATGTTGCAAGAGATGTGGAAATTCTACTTCCAGATCCTTCAAGAATTCTTCTGTAGTTTGAGTGCAAATAGATAACTCGCCTTTGAAAAGTCATTAAAAAAATTATTACAATCATGTATGCAAATATGGTACATAAGAATGTTATTAAATCTTGCAGTTTATTATAAATACGGAACAAAAAATACTGTTGCAACAATCTAAATATTCCTGTTCTGGTGCATTCTGCTCAGCCCTAAAATAAATTCCTGTTTACAGGAATATTTAGGGAATTAACAGAATGCATCACAGCAGTAGAATACTGTTTTCATAACTAGATTATTAATCTCCGTGAAAATGTGAAAATTAAATGCAAAATATTTGAAATTATGTTGTATTCATTACCTGTCTGTTTTTTTCCATGATTTAAAAGTAATTTTCTTGATGCCATGATCATTGAACACTTTAGCAAACATTTCCACAGAAGATTTCACACCAGGGCAGTCTTTGCACTCTAATAAAAAACATATCGGCGCTGGATTTTCACAAACCATCAATTTGCAAACATCACGAACCGAGTAATCGCATTTGGCACCAATTCTATAGAACTCATCATTCATATCAATAAATCTTAGTTTCATATTTTGATGAGTTCGGCAGACGCAAACATTGTGGGTTCCTTTTGATCCTACGGGGATGCAGTTACGAGGCCGAAGTTTTGTAAATGCAGATAAACTTATCTCGAATTCTGGTTTTTCCGATACGAATTTCTCGTGCAATTCTTTTATGTTGTGCAGTAATAATCTTTTTTGCACTTGCTCGCGAACATCGTTTTTTACAATAGTTACATAGTCTTTTCGACCTGGCATCAGATGTCTCCACTGATCCGATGTGTAAAAATTTTCTATTTCTTCTACGACATTCCTTGATAATGGTCGACCACTTCTTTTGTCGAGGATAGCTCCGTAACCACTAGATTGTCTTAATTTTTTGGAATTCAATGCCATTCGCCGGGAAATACTGAACTCTCTTTGCAATTTTCGTATGCTCCAATCTGGAGGTAAAGTTGTCAAAAGTCTATATTTGTCACTTCTTGAAATTGCTTTAGAAAGCGCAATTCTGACGTCATTAGTCAGAGTTTGATTTTCAATATCGGTACATTCTGTAGGATTTTTATCCACGACGCATAATTTTCCACGTTTCACTTTGACATCTTCTACAATATCACCGGTTAATTTTCTTTTCAAATTTTCATCGTCGGATTCACATTGATATGAAGGATCTTTTTCTTCACAATTTTCTTCATCAGAATTCGAGGCACTATCGATATTCGGATCTTTTTCCTTTGTGAAATTGTTTTCGACATTAATTTGGAGATTATTAGTATTTTGAATTTGCAGTTCTTCGACGGAATTTGATTTTAAAATCGATCGCCTGCACGAATCACACACATATTTTCCGATCAAGTTTTGATACACATCACTCCAATTTTCGTTCACTAGCTTAATGTTTCTATAAACGCGACTATGACTTTTTTTATTAAAATGGTTACAGCATGAATTTGGTTGCGGCATTTTATATTTAAAATAGATTAACTTAATTAGACACATTTCTTTCAATACGACGACTGAAACCGAAATGAGTAAATCAGGTAAACAATAGATCAGTATAAACGAAAATTGTGCAAGAATGGCATATCTATATTTCAATGGTAAATACAAGAAATGAGTCATTTTCGTAATCACATCTGAATAAACAAATGCGACCCGGGGAGAAATAAGATACGAGTGCAAATTTCACGTTGCTAAAAATTAAGTGACATATGCTAGAACAAACCGATTTTCATTGCTGATTTTACATTTAGTTTTAATTAAAATCAGTTTGTTCCGCTACTAAATCTTTCTAGCTCATTTATTGTATATTTTATCATTTAGATTACAGCGAGGGCTTTGCATAATTCTGTTTTTGGTAGAAGGATAGTTTAGACGCGAGCATGACAAGTCGCAGCTTACTCGCAGCCTTGCGCGACGATGAAAAAACTCAAATAACTTTTTTTTTAACTTCGGGCCATTTTTTTCTCAACGGCATATTTTTAAGACGCGAAAGAAGTATTTGTAGTTTTTTTTTCGAGTCGAAATAAGTCGCAGAACATAGTTTTACTTGAATTTGTTATAAACAAACTTATAAATAATTGACTAAAATGCAACTTTTCAAATCAGGAAAAATCACTAGAAATATGTGTTAATGATGATTGAAATAACGATGAAATGAGAAATTTTTGTTCATTAGAACGTCTGTAGCATATTTTTTCAAAAAACTGACTATAAACTTTAATAACGAATATTATTTACAAAAAAAAATATTTTCGCAAAATGCATCTGGATTAATGTTGAGCATGTTGAATACTATTGAAAAAATGTATTAACTTTTATAAACATTTTTCAAACGAATTTGGGTGATCCGTTTGAGAAATTTTGACTCACATGCAAATAATAATCAAAAAGATGGTACATGAAATGTTATACAACTTACTCAAATTTTAACAAAGTAATATCCATCAATTCACGATACATTGATCGAATAATTTGATTCGATGCCATTCCACAGAATGATTAACACATTAATGCCTTTTTATTCTCACATAAACACTACCAAAATTAACAGCTTGATGAGATTGAAGAACCTGGAAAACACCTAGTCACTAACACCGTTTCTAACTCCAAATCAAAGAATTAAAGTTCACATTTGTTTTACTTTAGAACTATAATATCATTAAAATTCCCTTTTAAATAATCGAAGCCACCATATAAGTTGAATTAATTACATTTATTAAGGAAAAGTTTCTTAAAACGGCACTGGTTAATATGGTTAATTGTTAAAATGGTTTTCTTTACTAAGAATAGCACAACACTAATTATGCCGTTTCAGAAGTTATTTTATTTTAAATCTTCTGTTAATGGTTTAATTTGTAAACAAGATCTCGTATAAACTTAATTTACATTACGCTTAGGTTAATATTTATGATTTCTGATTAATTGTAGCTTTATTATTAATCTATTGAAGTTACTCGGAAAATCAGAATACGGTAACAAAATACTGGCTGCACTTTAATTGTAAATCTTCAAATTTTACAAAATTATTTATGCACGAAACTTAAACTTTTGTTTTCCCAAACAAATTAATTATTGGATTTCTTTACTATATTTATAATAACGTTTCTAATTTAATCAAAATAGATTTCCGTACCCTTCACAACAACAAAACACGTTACTGTATTCGGTAAATGCCGTCTGCAAAACAACCCCTGTACGATATTAAGAAGAGTTTTTTTAGCTCCACTCGTATTAAGTGTCTATTGCTAACTGACTTGACTTAAAAAAGAATTCAGTTTTGTATAACGACGAATAATTTTAAGGGGGACATTTTAAATTAGCTAATAACGAAACAACGTGGCTTTCACAAGCCAATCAAAGGTTATTATTTCGGAACAAAGAATATTTGAAATAAAGGGACTTCACTTGTAATTGAGATCTGCAATATTAGCTGTAATTTAATACACTGGGATCGAGAGGTTATTTATCCAAAACCTACTAAAGAACACGCACCAGGAAATAATAAATTAAAGCCAAAATGGATTCTGTTAATGTTTTTCTTCTATGACACAAAGATTATGAACCTGGGAACGTCTTAAAATGATCGTTCACACCAACGAAAACTTGATTTTAAAATATTGTTTATAAATACACATGGGTGACGCTTAATACTTAAAAGAAAGCATTATTTACCTTACATAATATTTGCAGTTTTGACATATTCAAATTTGTTAGACTGCACAGGATCGTATTGGGGTTCTTTTATTAGTTATACATATAAAATGGTATTTATTAAATTGAAAAAAATGTAACGTTACATCTTACTGCTTCTTGTGAATTTTGTTAAAGATTGGTATCATGTAAGTAAATTTTTAATAAACAGGAAATTCAATTCGCTTGGGATTTGATCGCTAGGTTTCAAAGAAAACCATACCTAAAACACAAGAGGCAATTGGTACATCTCCGGACATCTATTTTTGAAGCCGATACCCTCTATTTCGACTTCTTCGATACCCTTACTTTAGGTTTTTCTCTGGGACTTTAGGGTTTTATCTAATATCCCTTTGAAATGCATTGCAACAGCAATCTAAAACAGTAAACGTTTTTGTTGTCGAATTTGATTTAGGTATAATTGAGTGTTTACAAGTTGCAAGACTTAATTTAAAGCTACCTTTTCTGCTGAAATCGTACAATTAAGTACTGCGTTTCTGTATAATTTTCTGTTTGTGCTCTAAAATAGCTTTGATTGATTGATACTGTTTAATGTTAGTGATTTAAGAACTGTTTAAATTTTACTATAAAGTATGTTTTCAATTTAATCAAATGAATGATTTAAAAAATTCATTTTAGATGTAGAAGAAAGGAATAATTAATATTTATATTGATTTATTAAATTTATTATATTGACATATATGAAATATTTGCATTCTAATTCATGTAGGTATAAAGTTTTATACTTTTAACTTGATTCTTTCATATAATATATTGAATTGATTTAACTTTTGATTGATGGATTTTGTTGTTGATCTACTATTTTAACTGGTTTATTACTTGGTTACTGAATATATCTCTTACTGTTCCTTCAGTGTACTGTGTTATTTTATTTATACTTTTGCTTATGCTGAGCTCAAACGGCGGATGTTATTTTGTAACGTTTGCCGAACCTAAAAATTAGTATTCGTTTCAGGTAAACATTTTATACATTTAAATAACGAAACTTCTTAAACAATTTCTACAAGATTACCAGCCGTAACCACTTTAACTTCAGGTGATAATATTTCAATAAATATTTTAATTAATCTATTACACTCAAATTAATTCATACTAACTTTGCATTTCTTCGTTATTTTGTCTACGAAAGGGTTACATGTCTAAATATCACAGTCATAATATCACACAACAATATACCAAGGTCAAAATACCACATGCTAATATCACATGCAAAAACATCCTAAGGACAGAATATCTTATGAAAAAATATCCTAATACAAAATATTACTATTATGTTTAAAAATAATTTATTTTGTTCAGTAAAAACCTTTATCGACATTTAAATACTCGTATACAAATAATTACATTTACGTTCTCATTTACAACTGTAATTATAGTATGCGTACAAACCATATTTCCTTAAACCTAACCTAACATTGTAATTAAATATATCCCTCGATATTAAATACAGTATCACTGTAGTTCTTACTAACTTTAAGATATTTTTCATGTGATATTTTGTTCTTGGGATATTTCTTATTATATTAATACATACTATATTTTATTAAAAATAAAATTTTCTGTTTTTGCTTTAAAATAAATTATTTAAACATATAAAATTAAATCTTGGGTATAGCAGCAAATTAAGAGCCACATAATTTCACATCCTAAAAAACACCCTCAGACAATTATTTCGCCCTCACTATGGGCTCCTCAGTATGGGAGGCATTGTCTGAAACCCTGAACCGCTGTACCTGTTGCTTCTTTATATGTAAATTTCGAATTTACATTGATAGTAACAACTGCAATAGGGGACTTCTATCGAAATATAACCTTGAAAGAAGTGAGAGAAAAGTTCTACCCTAGCTCTTACCTTTTTTAGCGAAGCACCAATATAGCAGCAACAAAATCTCTAAATTTTCTAGTTATCACTAGAAGTAATTGGTACGCGCTACAAGTTACTGTAAACATCTTTTCTAACCTCATTGTTGTATTGTTATCGTTTTTTTTATTATTGTTTTTATTATTTTGCTCGTCTTTGTCTTTAATTAAATCAGTCTTTTTCAAGACTAAAGATATTGTGGGCATTCTGTTCACTTAGTACTTATTGTGTGAATCGCTTCTTATTGACCGAAACAGTACTTTGTTTACTTCGTTAAGAAGATTGCAACTGCAGCTAAGAACTCTGGTTTCTGTATTGCTTTAAGTAAGTTTTCTATAAAAAGTAGTTAAAAACGAATGGGATTACTTATTTATCATAATCTTTAGACAGTTTCCAAAATGCCGAAATGCTCTTACAAGAATTGTGACAGCACTTCGAAGTCCAAGAAATCAAAAGGACTGCGGTACTATCCATTTCCAAAACCAAAGTCTAATATGACGAAATGTTTAATTTGGATAGAACTGTGCGGCAATGAAAATATTACACCCTCGAACATTACGAAGAACACTTATATATGTGAAAAACATTTTGAAAGTAATGACGTCAATCCAATTGCATTCAGCCAGGACCTTACAAAATTCACAAGTCTGGATGTTGGCCAAATGGTTGAGTTATGTAGAACTGCTGAAGATACAGAGTACGTGGAAATGGAATCGTTGCTACAAAATCCAGAGGTTGAAATTGATGATATTAATAATGTTAATGATCATACCTATCACAAAACTTATAATTACACAGTTGCATCTAAAGAACATCAAACAACACAGACAACAAGCAGAAATCTTTTCAGTGCAAATGTAGCTCAGTGTAATATGTATAGAAATAATTTTTCATTTATCGTCTTATCAAGAAGTAAGCATTTTAAATACTTTACAGGTGTAACGCTACAACAGTTTGAAGCATTATTTACATTTTTGGATCCCTCGATTATGTCTTCGTTAAAATACACCCGAAGAAATAAAACTGCCATAAAAACTAGTTCATTGAAACGTTTTTCAGATCAAGATAAATTATGTCTAACTCTTATTCGTTTAAAGAAGGGATACACATTAAAGGAACTGTCTATATTCTATAATTCCAGTGTATGTCATGTATCTGTCATTTTCCATACATGGATTCAGTTTATGTATCTTCAGTGCTGTTGTGTACGGAACGACCTTGTTCAAGGATCCAGACACATGGAAAGAAATGAAATACCTGCTTGTTTTCGTGCTTTTGAAGATAAAGTAACTGTAGTTTTAGACAGCACCGAAATTAAAATGCAAATGTCCACAAACTTTCAAAGACAGAGAAACACTCATTCAAGCTACAAGCATTACAATTCAGTAAAATTCCTCGTGGGTGTATCAACAAGAGGTACATTAATATATAATAGTGAAGGATATGAGGGGTCTATTTCTGACACTGAATTGTTTAAATCCTGTGATATTCACCATTTTCTAGAGGAAGGGAATGTTTTAATGGTAGATCGAGGATTTACAGTTCAAGATATTAGCGATGAAAACAAGTATAAGCTTATTATACCCCCGTTTCTTGCGGGTAGATGTATATTAACAGCAGAAGAAGAAATCTTAACCAAAAAGATTGCAAAAGCACGTATCCATGTAGAACGGGCAATTCAAAGAATCAAAACTTTCCAGATACTTGCAAGACCCATTCAAATTTCAATGTTACCATTAATTTCTAGTATATTAGTGTAATTTGCTTTTTAGTGAATTTTGAAAAACCGCTAGTTACTTAAGCATTATTTGTTTTTCCTACGATCCCATACGAAAGTGAACAATAGCAAACGCTACCGATATTAAGAAAGTGAGTCATATAACACGCGTATGTTAGGAACATAACACACGTGTGTGTTATGAAAATACGTCACGCTAAGCAATATCTAGAAATCCATGAATTTTGTTTACATTAAAATGACGACATTAATGTTTAATACAATTTTGAGAAGCATTTTAACCATTATGTATCTATTCTTTTCTTATAAATATAACTTTAATTAATGTTTAATTAGTTATTTTTGCTATCAAAGAGAAATATCTAATAGATTACACCCTAACGTAACCTCACTATAATACATGAAAATTATTGAAGCAAGTTCGCCAAGATTAAAATCAGCGATGCCAAATAGGAGAAAAATAAGAGTAATGTTAAATAATTTAGTTAGGCAACCTCTTTCACACCTGGCATTGTGTTATTAGTTGAAGTTATATTTGTTAATTATGGAGATATTATTAAATATAAATAAAAAATAAATTATGTGCCTCTGAAATTATTATATTATAAATTGTAATAGTAATTCATTTAATTAATTTTGCTGCTAAACCCAAGGTTTAATTTTATACTATGTTTAAATAAGTTATGAATATATGAGTTTTTAAAATTGAAATTTATATTTAGTAAAAGAATCTATTAAATAAAATGTTAACAAATACCCATTCACTTTAACAATTGTCATAATTCAGCTCCAGAAAAATAAAATTAAGTTGTCAAGATAACTTAATTTTATTTTTCTGGAAATGTTTTGATAGAAATTTCGTTATAATTATTCATATTGTGAAACTAAATTGTTTAAAAAATTAAACTTTATATCCTAAAAATAAATGGCTTAAGAAAATTAGCTTTAAGTGTGATTTTCTCTGTTAAACCTAACCATAAAAATTTTGCTTTAAAATCTTCAAAAATTATATTCTTGAAAATTTTAAAAAATCAAAATTTTTTAAACATTTGAAATTTGGAGGGTCGTAGGAAAAATATTGTACATTACACGTTGGAAAGTAACTTTTCTGCACTCGTGTGATTTCCGCACTCGGCTACGCCTCGTGCGTCAATTCACACTCGTGCGTACGAAAAGTTTCACTTTCCACACTAGTAATGTAATATACTATTGTAAGTCATTAATAATACTTGTTGAATGTGTAAACTAAAGGATTTTTATGATAAATTTAAAGTGAAGTAAATGATAAATGCTCTTCTTTGTTTTTATGGTTTTACTAAATACTAACACTAATCATAAACTGTAACAGAAATAGCTGTCGTTATAGATGAATTTTTTACTGAATATGTAGGTCTGTAGTTCTTCACTTTGCATGTTTTTATGTAGCTGTGACATCATTGTAAACTTATTGTAACGATAACGTGCTCCTTTAAGGCAGTTTTAGTAGCAATTTTTTAAAACGTTGAATTATATTACAGTGACAATTCAACACATTTTTGATGAATTTATCATACATGACTTGTTATAGGACGTTAGGTTATTCGTCTTTTGGAGTTACCTAGTTCTGTCGAAATATACTGTAAAAGAATTAAGACCTGGTTCTAAGCTACTTGACAAGACGAATAACCTAACACCGATTACATTATTTATTTATTAATACATATATACGGGTAACCGCACTTTACAAAAATTAATTAACAATGATAATGAAATACAACAACTAAGATTTTACTATAGTTTTATAGATATGTGTATAACAAAAAGGAAAAGAAAAAGAGAGATTTGCATAACAAATAAGGGATCAATTATTTAAATTAGTATTATACTTCAAAAATAAATATAGCATTAAATTATTTCTATATTAATAAATTCATTAATAATTATATTCACATTAATAGAAAACATAATGAAGTTCCGTATTCAATTCATAACATTGATAATTACTTCTTAATTAAATTATGTTAGGTATTTATTCTATTAATTCAAATGGCGGTAAATTGCGAGGGACTTTCATGAGAAATAATTCAGGGATATACATGTTATAATACCTTTCTTTTAATTTAACTTTTATGTTTTCAATAATTTGTGATGCTATGTCTTTCATTTTTACATTAACAATAAGCATATTGACTTTTGACCAAATAATGAAATCACATTCTAAAACTTCAAAAATTAACATGGACGTAACAATTTGATAAATGTATGGGTGATTGTCCTTCAATTTTATTTTACCGTTATTAACTTCCAAACAGAATGAACCTTTCTGCCGCTCAGTTAAAACACTTACAAAATTATGTGGATCTGCATTTTTTAAAATTATCGGACACTTTATTTCAATTATTCGTTGAATTTTTTCGTTGTTTAGTATAATTCCATCAGCACTGCAAGCTAAATATGGATAATCTTTATTTACATACAATCCAACTTCAATTAAAGTTTCACCAGTTCTCAAACTTTCTAAAATATATTGATTTCTGGCTAAAGGTTCATGAGTACGTCCATAATAGAGGGATGGCAGCTTTGATATTAATGTCGTTAACTGCCATAAGTTCTTTGTTACGTGCTAATTTCGTAGCACCCTGTATAGCTATGCTTTTGTATTAAGTTGTATAGCGTTTAGGGATTTTTGCATTTTCTCTCCTTGTAGTTGCCATTTTGTTGTGGAACTAATTTCCTTTTTTTGACAAGAGATTGTCACCTCTTTTTAGTTTGATCCGCTCGTGAAGCTAGAAGTTCCTTGAAGAACCTTTTCGTGGACATCGCCGTCTAATTAATCTTTTCCTTTGGGCCGATTGTACAAACCGAAGTTCAGCTGAAGCTTACCTGAGCTAAGGTTCAGCTGAACTCGAGGTTAACTTTTGGATCCGTTGTACAAAGCGTATCGAGACCGAGTTTAGCTAAACTGTAGAGTGCAACGTTTTCATATGGTTAGTAGCCATCCGCGCATGCGTATGTTATACTTTTACCCTTTTACGGTGAGTACGGTGACAGTTGACAGTCACACAGCTGGAGTTGACATACATTAGAAGCGAAGCTAACCTAAATTTCAGTAAACCGAAGCCCAGAAGCCTAGCGGTAAGTAACATGTGTTGATGTTGATTTTGGTTATCACTTCATTATAAACAAAATCTTTATTGAAATATTTCGATAGGTAGTGCAAGTACAAGTTTTTGGTGGCGGTCTGTCAGGTACTAGGTGGCGAGTTAAAATGAGTGCGAAAAAAAGAGCAGCTAATTTTAGCGCCAAAGAAGAAACGTTGTTAGTTAACTTAGCGAAGAAATATAAACACGTTTTAGAATGTCAACAAACGGACATGAAAAGCCATAGTGCTAAAGCTGATACGTGGATAAATATGGAGGCTTGGTTGAACCCAAGCTTAAACCGCCAAGTTTGACGGTTCAAGTTAAGCTCCCGCTCAACACTAAAACCTCCATTGTACAATCCTAGTTTGTGAAAAGCTCAAGCTTATCTTCGGTTTAAACTAAAGCCAGGCTTAAGCACACATTGTACAATCGGCCCAAATGTTAAGTTATGGGAATTGCCTTAGTGCAGATTTGATGATTGATTGTGGCGTTAGTTTTCCGATTTAGTTTATTGGAAGCCGTTTATGGGATGTATTTCCACTTGTTCTTTTGAGGTTATGGAAGCACATCTTTTCGTAAGCTTATCGATTAACTTTTCTATCATTCAGTCTCTTATACTTAATTCTTTCGATAGGTTTTTATGTATAATCGTCGTTATATGCAGGCGATATAAATCTCTCTTAAGGTCAACTTCCATCGAAGGTATTTATAGTGTTGTGATGGTCATTCTGTTAATTTGATTTATTTGTTACAGACCTTTTATTGTTTTCTCTAAGTTTGGGTTTATCCTTTACTCATTTTATTACTTGCCGTATAACAAGTATACCTTGGATATTTGGGTTGTTACAAGACCATTACGCAGACCTGGTTGCTGTTGTCGGGATCACGTTACGTTCGAGCTTTGGTGACGTTCCTCTTCAGCTCTAAGAACAGACACCGTATCGTGAGTTGGTTATAATATAGCAACTGGTTACAACAACAGTAACGTTTGACAACTCTTTATTGTATATAAAACATTTATGTATATTTGTATATTATGATTTTGTGTTAAATGGTTTTTCACCAGTGTGCGTGTAGCACTCAATTCTAGATATCTGCTTCATATTTATAATTCTATCACATACCATTTATTGTATGATATTGTTAAGAAGATTTGCGAGTGTGTACGTATGTCTTTGCTCCGTAATAGATGAATAGCTCACTACTGGAGCTGATGATTGCGCAATCTGATTGGTACCTGTAGTCGCGTTAAATCTTACCGTGCCCTTTGCTGATTGCTTTTGTGACTTTAAATCAACTTTAGAGTAAGTAATCGCGCTCGCATTAATCTCTTTTTCCCTTGCAATTTGTGTATAGCATTCAATAACCACTATTCAATTTTTGCCAAGGTTATTTCACATTAAATAATTTGCCCTACTTGATAATTTGAATTAATTACTTAATAATAAAGCACTGTATATAACTTACTTGAAGATTCATTATTTACATGTGTGGTATCGGGAGTTTATATTTTCAGCTATCAAGGAGTCATTATTGGGGAAATCGACCACATTGGTAGTAGTCGCAAGTGTGTTCTTTTCAGATTTTGTCGGTCAATACTGTAGCTATCTTAGACGATTCTTGGCGCCCATTACAGAAAACCTTTAGTGAGACCCACGACCTCCCACTAGTTAGCTGGCAGCCGACAGATTTAACTGCGGTTAAAGTTTGTTACCGTTTCCCAATAAGCAGTCCCCATTTTGTTGGTAACAACTCTAATTTTGGCGCCCAACGTGTAGGGCCAACTCTTATTTTGGCACCCAACGTGTAGGGCCGACTCTAATTTTGACACACAACGTGCAGGGTCAACTGTTATTTTGGCATACAACGTGTAGAGCCAACTGGAATTTTGGCCCTCAATTTACAAGCAACTTATTTTTGGTTCCTGAAATCTTTGTCGTTGAATTCTTTGTTGAATCATTTGTAGATTTAGTATTGATTTACTATTTGATTGATTTATTATAGTTTTAGTGGATTATTTTATTATCAATTTCTTATAAGGTTTATTTGTGTTGAAGGTTACTGAGTATATATATATATATTATAGGTGTAGTTTGGGTTGCCTAACCTTGAGTTTATATTATTTATAGGTTTGTTACTTTTGGGTAATTTAATTATTTACCTGTGCATTTATTGGTTACCTTATTATTTTGGTTAATGCTATTTATTATTTGCCCTTTGTGTTAGATTGACACCTGGCCGTTAGTTTGGGGGGTGGTTCAACTCCTTGCCGATAACCAATAATATATTGAAAAATTATCATGCCTTTCAGATAGCATATTGCTCACAGAATAAGTATTTTGCGTAGATTCTCTAATTACAGCACTATACAAAAATATGTGTTTAGATTTAGTATTATATGACCTTTCTAATTTTCTCACAAGCCCACCGGTTGCATCTACGGCAATTCTAGAATAATGAGTTTGAGAGCAATAGATATTATACAGATGCATTTGAACTGAACTCCAATAATGGATATAAAATCTATCCAGGCCAATATCTTTAATAAAGTCACAATAAAGATGAGAGTATTTTGCCTTATGTAGCGACAATACTGGGTCGGCATCAAACCTCAATCTTGACAAAAACTTGGACTTCGCAACCCTTAGGCTGTTAGGTGTTGGTAGGTGACTCGGTTCACAGTCACCTTCCGACATAATCTTATTTCCCAGTTTCCTGACGTAAGTACTTGCAGCTTCATTCGACGTTACTATTTTTTTAATCGTAGTATCGTGAAGTTGCCCTACCATTCTACGCTTTTTTTTGTCATGAACTGAATTATAATTTCCTTTGAAGGTGCAATAAGTTAAAGCTCTCTGCCCTTCCTCTGGTTTACTATTCATTGTTCCATTGAATACAGATCCACATCGATTGCAACGACCTTTGATAACTAAGTAATACCGTCCACGTTCTGTGAGAGCAGCTCTCTTAAAAGATATACAACAAGGTAGTTTGCTATGGTCCCAAAAATGAGACTGTATTATATGGCTCCAGTTATTCTTTGCGAGGACTAGGTATCTTCGTTTCTTGAATTCCACTCTATGAAGATTGAATATTCTTCATTCCTCATGTAAAAGGGTTAAGCAAAACCGAAGTTCACTCGCAGAGGTAATGCAAGAGCTGTTGTCGCTGGCTGAAGAAACCGTTTCAGTAATTTTTTTAACTAATTATAAACTTGAGTTTAAAAATCTGGAAATCAAAAAAATGAAGTGGTACCAAAATGTACGTGAGCGACGCCACGGATCGCTGACATCACGGGTCACTACTACCCAATTTTCATAAGAAATTAGTTATAGTTTTTGTTGAATATAATATCAAATTTACGATATTAGGCTTTAGGTAATTGTTAATTGTTACTAGAAAGAATCCAGACATAAGAAAGCTGTTACAATAAACTTGTGTTGTGTGCAGAAGGGAATATGTTTTCATTTACCCCATAAAATTCTTATATATGTAAAATTCTTATTATTGTAATTGCAACAATCTACACACCACCTAGCCCAGATGTATCGTAGGGTGGTGTGCATAAATTTGAAGCACTTATAGAAATAAGGAATGTACAGCAGGAGAAATGTGCCCTGACTCTAATACATCACTTACTACATGCTTTTTGTATTTTAATTCCCTTTGATTTTAAATTATTGATGCGTTGGCCCTTACCTATGCCATGTAAAACTTTGAATTTATGTAGCGTAAAATTATGATTTTGTTGGATAGTACACTGTTTCAAGATGAAATAAAATAGAAATAAAATAATTTTTCTATTTCCCTCTAATATTTCGAGTAACCGAATTTGTTTATTGCTTATAGATTTGCTTTTTTGTTCTTTTAACCTTATTCCAATATTACACTACTACCGATTCTTTGACTTATAGATTTTTATACTTGTTTAAGAAATTACTAGGGAAACCTCGTCAAGACATACCGGTCAAAAACATTGAAGGATTTCCCTATATACAACATTCGATGTGTTATTACAATCCTTCGGATTTTCATGAGTGATTATTTAAATAAACGCAACCAAACATAACCAGTTGAAAATTCTAAGCAAATTCCTAGCACTCCTCTCTCCCAGCTTACCCTCCTCTCTTCCGACATATATTCCTCACTGGCTTACCCCTCCCCGCCAGTTTATTCTACATACACACATACGGAAATTCCACCTTACGAAATGATAAGAATAAAATCAACAATCGATCTTGTTTAAAACATTCTTGAAAACGTCTATTAGCACATATTATAAAAACATGACATAAACATAGTGTTGGTAAATTTCCTGCCTTTTATACAAACAATATGAAACTGCTCTGAATAATCAATTGCCATCAGCTATTATTTGTATAATTCGTCTCTTGTCCATAATTTTTAGATATGCGGGTTTTGTCTACGCAACCTTACAGTTCTTTAACATTAACCGCCTATTAACCGCTTATAAATGATGGAATCATCACCCTTTTATATTTAAAAGCTGGAGTAGTTACGAAACTCACCACCGTAGAAAGTGAAAGGGCGCCCCAAGTGAATGTCAGATCCGTCCGTCTAAAATTAAACATTTTAGAGTTTTTCAAATTAAAAATAGAAACATTAAAAAAATATAAGAATTAAGTAGTGTTGACTAATTTACACAGCGAAAGCTTTAATATACAAAAGGAATCGCTTAGATCGGCCCGGTGGAACTCTCAAACGAACTGGAACAAAAATAAGCCTTGTGTTTTAAATATATAGATACCACTCACTTTAGAGAAAGAAAGATAATCCAAACAGTTGCAGTTTTTTAAATAAACAATTTTTTGAAACAATTCTGAGATGTGGCTAGAATGCAGAAAATGCACATTTACCTAGAAATTGTTTTAATCTACGATCTATCTATACATATATCCAGTGTGTTTCTTAAGTAACCTCTCTCTTGAGCTTAACTCTTTAAACACTTAAATTAGGAAAATACTTTAAGATTAAGGTATGAAATACATAAAGAGTAGCTCTACGCCTTGGTGGCCTAGTAAATTGATGTAAACCGTCGCGATGCGCTACGACGCAATAATTTTAAATGGCACGATGGTGACGGTGACGAATTATTTGAAAGCCCTTTTCATTCTGGGTATTAAATACTGAGTTCTGGCTAGCGTTATGTCTTTCACTATTACTGGACTGGTCTTAGTTTCGGGTTGCTATCCCTTAGTTGGGAGATGGTCCCAAAGCAAGGCTGGATTCCAGGATGCAAAAGTAATCAGCAAGGTTTATTCCGACAGTGGCTCCCTGATCACTGTTCTGCCACCGGTATGTCCAAACCTAGGAAGGATACCCCGGAGGATCATCTTTAAGGGGAATTGATTCAGAGCAAAACGAGCTACACAAAAAACGAATTTTAACGTTATTTATAAACAAACGATATCTGCTCGTTAGTGCACAAAAATTGTACGAGACCATACAATAATGCATTAGTTAACTGCTAATTTTACCTTACTTTATTGACAATTAACAAAAAAAAAGTGAAAAGACTAAATTCGTCATTTTTTACAAATAAGCTTTCAGGAATTGTTCGAAATTCGGAGCGCGTTTATGTCATGCGACCGACCTTGTTTCAAATTCTGTTTGTTTCATTCTTAGAGCTCTTAAACTAACCCAGTCTTTCTTTCAGTGATTTACGTCCACATTTACGTTAGGAAGCGTATAGTCCCTCTCTGGTATACATCATCGCATTTCATATGCTAGTTAATATGGTATCTCGCTTGTAACGCAGTTCGAAATAGCAACGTTTTGGTTAAAATAATACCGACTCAATTGCTCACGGACAGGAAAACAAAATTAGAAATAAGCCGTTTCGGAAGGCAGCACAATGAAAAATTATTGCAGCACAGTGCAGCACAAAACGAGCGCGTTCATATGGCAGTACTTAAGGTCCAGAATTCGGTATTTGCTGGGCTAAGCGTTTCTCCAGCCCAGCAATATGAAATCTTAAATAAATCGTTTCGGAAGACAGCACAACAAAATTTCTCTCCAGCACAGTGCAGCACAAAGCGAGCACATTCACGTGCCAGTACTACAATTTCAAAATTCAGAATTTGCGGGGCTAACCGTTTCCTCAGCCCAGTAAAATAGAATTTGAAATAAATCGTTTCGGAAGGCAGCACAATAAAAACTATTTGCAGCACAGTGCAGCACAAAGCCAGCACATTGATTTACTAGTAATAAAATTTCAAAATCTAATAGTCGCGGGGCTGGAGAAATGCACCCCTTCTGCACCTATGACAGCAAACACTTTAGAGTCGTAAGTGCTCATATATTCAATCATATTTTGTGTAAACGTTTCTACCTGTTGTTTTAGTACCTGCACATCAGATTGACTCATGAGAAAATCTTCATATTTTAATTTCAGGACTGTTTCAAACATAGTAGGATGTTCATCACTTTGAATATCACAAATAAAATTATTGATATTGATATTTAGTAGGTATTGGGACACCTGGCCAGACTCCCACTCTTCCTACTTTTGGCCACGCCTGCTGCGCTCTGATTGGCTATCCCTACTCCTGTAGCTCCTCCCCTTGCTTCTGATTGGTCGACTCCATCTTGGATGACACGCCTACTATTCTCTGGTTGCATGACGGCCATTTTGGAACTTCGGGCGCCATTTTACCACGCCCTATGAATCCATGACGGGAAACTGTATTGCCGACAACATGCATGCTTCTAAGAGATGGCGCTATGAAGGAATACCGATAAACTATGTACTATTACTACTAGGGGGCGGCCTCATGAAGAAATCTGTATTATCGATTACGTATGTACTAGTTGATAGAGGGCGTGACCGAGGTTTATCATTTTATATTAATAAATTTCACCGATTTCTCAAATAATTTTCGTCATTAATAAGATAATTACATATAGTAATAATTATTTAAGATAACTGATCCATCATTAAAAATTTGAAATTCAGCTTTAAACGCAAATCGCGGACTTGCTCGATATAAACGAATCGCCAGTTTTCTATCTATCTCTACCATTATATAAATTTCTAATATAATATTTACGTCGAGAGATTGATTGATCATATAGTTGATATATTAATTAGCTACATTTTCTCTTCTCTCACAACAACCGCTATCAATGAAACATTTGCAGTGCGTATTTCTTGGTATCCCATTACAAACCTAATATAATTTTACATACAGTGGTATTTCATTTTAAAATTTGTGTCATTTTGAAGTCGACATTTTAGATTTCCCACTCTTCTTGAATTTTTAGCTCTGGGGGATTGGATCGACCATCTTTTATTCCTTTCACTAGACGGAAACTCTCTCTCTCCTCTCTCTCTCTCTCTCTCTCTCTCTCTCTCTCTCCTTCTCGCTGTCCTGCGTACCTTGCTACCTCTCTTTCTCTCAACGAAGAAATCTGTATTATCGCTTAACAATTTCCGGATATTTGCTAATAGATGTAGCGTTAGTATGAATGCCTCGTAGACACCCCATTCGTGATCTGATTGATCGATAGCTTTTATCTATACCCAGATGGTCGGTCTGTCGTCTTGAAACACGTTCTGAATGGTTCGACCATCTTTTCCCTACCATAGGCGATCATCTTGGAATACGTTCTGGTTGGTTCGGTCATATTTTATCCCTACCCCTAGCGTTTAATGTCTTCCGTACCTTTGTTATCTCTCCCTCTTTCTCGCTACTATTACCTACGAGTTCTGCTACCTTTCTCTCTCTCACGCACACACACACTGTACTCTTTCTACCTTTTCTAGAAGAAGAAATAATAATGTCGGGTAGGAATTAGATTATGTTTCTACTTTTCGTGTACCCTCTCTCTCGCGGATAACGATCTAGCATTTTATATAGTCGCCCTTCTCCCTTAATCTTTTCTAGTAAATGAGACATCACCCGCCCTAGAATTTTATATTTCACGGATGACTAACCACTTGATCAAGACCGCTGTATTCTAATGAAGCTTTCTACCCAAAGAGATCATGAAATTTAAAGGAACCGACAGTCCTTGATACAACAGCGAGGTTTGCAGGCTCGTCTAACCATCATATCTGTCAGTAGCTACCCTTCGTGAAGGGCTTTCTTCGGATCTCCATGTTAAGAAAATTACGTTAATAAATACACACAGACTCTTGAATCACGTTCAGAGATCGGAATGGTTTCTAACACTAATATGTATCAACGGCTGAGTTAACTACATAAAAAGAGAAAAACCTAATTCTAATGCAGAAAAATGTATAGACTTACCCTTGGCGTATCACTTTTAAATTAAAAACGGAAAAAAACAATAAATATTTACACTTTTTAATCACCTCTCACCAAGAAGAAGAATATTGTATATTCAGTGTAAACAGACACTTTTTTAAATTTAAAACCAGTTATTATTAATCTTTCAAGCCACTGTTATATACCACACGCATACAGCGTATCGAAAGGGACTGACGTGAAAAATATTATTTCAAATATTTAGCTCTATCTACGAGACAAAAGGGAAACATTTCATAGGTCGCTTAAAATATAATGCCTTAGGCTATACGGATTCTTTTAGACATTTCAAGGGGTTGAAAAACAAGATTGTAATTGTCCCGTTGCCATCATCGCTAGAAATATGCGGTTTTATCAGCTGAGGGATCTCTCTAACAGCCCCGAACCCAATCCAGGTATAATTGCTTTTCCCGTTTTCTTAATTTTGAATGGTTCTTTTCTGTAAAAAATATTATCTTTTTATAAAGATAAAAATATTACATTTAATTTATATTAAAATCAACATCAAATGACATCAAAATGCTGCTGCAATTTGCAAAACTGCCCGCGGACATCATCGCTAGAAATATGCATCAGTAAGGTAAAACAGAGAATGAATTGAATTTTGTATCATTTAAGTCAGGTATATATATATTTTAAAAAAGCTATTATCATTATTTTTTTACATGTAGATTTCACTGTAATACACTATAAACGTTATTTTATTTATTCTCATATATTATATTTTGAGTTTATATAGTCGAAATGCAAACTGACTGCGAATTAACTGCGTTCGTTATTCTACCTAAAACAGATGATTATCTATTCCAGGTAAAAAAACACCCTTTTCTAAAGGCCAAAACTGAATGCGAGATTTTAACTAAAGAAAATTATACCCTTGCAAATAACATTGATATAATATTTTAAAACATTCCAATAGACTGATTCGGACTGATTCAAAAGGGATACAATGTTTATATTAAATTTTCCGTATTTTGTTAAAACAATAATTTAGCGTACCCCTTCTTTTACTACTTAAAATAAAACTTCTTTTTTTTATAAAATACTTCTGAGATTATGAACCGTTTTAATAATGTGTTTATCTCAACGTAAATGTCTGTCCATGATGACACCCAGATATCTTTTGTTTCTGATTCTTCAATATTGGTTTAAAGGTCAATTAATAGTTTATTATAGTGTGGTTGGGAAACATGCGGATCCTTCTACCTGCTGCTGATCGTTATAGGTATATGGATGTTGAATTATGTTCGACTGTTTTCATGAATTTTTAATTCGTTATTAATAAAAATTATATCAATTATCTTAAATTATTATTGGTGGAACATTAGGTAATTACTTTTATCATTAAAATTCCATAGTTCAGAGTTCGTAAATGAAATAGAAAAACTTAAAATTTTTAATGTTGGAGTAAATTATTATATGTAATTAATTTTAACTAATTACCTATACATGTAAGTAGGGTCGGATTGTCATATAAAATAAATACTTGATAAGAAGTACATAGAGAGAGAGAGGGAGCGATTAATTTTATTGGAAATTTTGTTAAAATGTTACGTTTTAATTATAATATATGGGAAAAATTTTTGGATGCCGTCTTAAATTGTATGATATCTTCATTACGCCTAATTAACATA
Source organism: Agrypnus murinus (assembly GCA_929113105.1). Lineage (NCBI taxonomy): Eukaryota > Metazoa > Arthropoda > Insecta > Coleoptera > Elateridae > Agrypnus > Agrypnus murinus. The sequence continues at coordinate 255,106,401 of OV816024.1, read as the reverse complement.
TGCTTACAGGTTATTGACCCTTTATCTTTTTTCGATAACAATCATGGATATCAAAGCCAAAACCTGACTGAACGCTAACATAATAGGTTCCACAAGTCAACCTCAATTAATTAACCCTGGGGGCTACATACTTACAAACAGTCTTGAAACAAAAAATGGTAGAGCTAACCCTGTTAGGTATGAAGCCAGAGTATGGTTGTGATAAATAAAACATATAAAGTTATTTTACAAACATTTATTTAGTATACATAGCATAATATATTTCCATGGGGCAATAAATCAATCACACAGGTTTCATCATCATAACAATAATTAGTTATAAATAGGAATTTTACACTATTTTCTAGTATGTATTAAATTATTGTTTTGTTGTTCAATAAAAATTTTGAGAAAGATGAATAAAAGATTAATGTTCTATATGTGTATTATTAATATTCTCCCCTCTGTACCATGGCATGAAAAAGTGATAGCTATAACTAGTATGAGAGAGAAGCAAGAATGAGGTAATTACCTACACACTTGGCGATAATGATTTTTGTTAAAATGTTACGTTTTAATAACAATATATGGGAAAAATACGGATCCTTCTAACTGTTGACTGTTATAGGTATATAGATATTGAATTATGTTCGAATGTTTTCATGAATTTTAATTCGTTATTAATAAAAATTATATCAATTATCTTAAATTATTAGTGGTAGAACATTAGGTAATTACTTTTAACAATAAAATTCCGTAGTTACTAAGTCGACTCATGTCATATAACAGCGTGAAGTTAGCAACGTTAATTCACATGTCGTTCTACTTTGTTTCTAGTAAGATATGACGGCAATGTCGCATAATCTAGGTTTTTCTTCTTCTTCTTCTTCAGAAAATAAACATTCACTATTATAGTAATTGGGATTGATATCATTCAAAACTATCTACCTGTTTAAATATTAACATACATGAAGATGTCGCCCATTAAAACAGATGTTGTAACACTATAATAGCATTATCTAAAAAAGTCTTATTTGGATACTGTCTTAAATTGTATGGTATCTTCATTCCGCCTAATTAACATATGCCTACAGGTTATTGACCCTTTATCTTTTTTCGATAACAATCGAGGATATCAAAGCCAAAAACCTGACTGAACGCTAACATAATATGTTCCGCAGGTCAACCTGAATTAATTAACCCCGGTGGCTATACATCCTTGCAAACAGTCTTGAAACAAAAATGGCAGAGTCCACCCTGTTAGGCATGAAAGCAGAGTAGGGCGTGGTAAATAAAACATATAAAGTTATTTTACAAACATTTATTTAGTATACATAACATAATACAAGTATATAGATCATAAGTTGTTGTCTATGACTATTGTAGTTCTATGGCTCTCGTTGTATGCCCTCGCAGAAATACTAATACGTATAAAGTCCGTGGAATTACCTCATTCTTGCTTCTCTCTCATACTAGTTATAGCTATAACTTTTTCATACCATGGTACAGAGGGGAGAATATTAATAATACACATATAGAACATTAATCTTTTATTCATCTTTCTCAAAATTTTTATTGAACAACAAAACAATAATTTAATACATACTAGAAAATAGTGTAAAATTCCTATTTATAACTAATTATTGTTATGATGATGAAACCTGTGTGATTGATTTATTGCCCCATGGAAATATATTATGCTATGTATACTAAATAAATGTTTGTAAAATAACTTTATATGTTTTATTTATCACAACCATACTCTGGCTTCATACCTAACAGGGTGAGCTCTACCATTTTTTGTTTCAAGACTGTTTGTAAGTATGTAGCCCCCAGGGTTAATTAATTGAGGTTGACTTGTGGAACCTATTATGTTAGCGTTCAGTCAGGTTTTGGCTTTGATATCCATGATTGTTATCGAAAAAAGATAAAGGGTCAATAACCTGTAGGCATATGTTTAGGCAAAAATTTTTCCCATATATTATAATTAAAACGTAAGATTTTAACAAAATTAAAAAAGGGAAAAGCAATTATACCTGGATTGGGTTCGGGGCTGTTAGAGAGATCCCTCAGCTGATAAAACCGCATATTTCTAGCGATGATGGCAACGGGACAAGTAGAATCTTGTTTTTCAACCCCTTGAAATGTCTAAAAGAATCCGTATAGCCTAAGGTATTATATTTTAAGCGACCAATGAAATGTTTCCCTTTTGTCTCGTAGAGAGAGCTAAATATTTGAAATAATATTTTTCACGTCAGTCCCTTTCGATACGCTGTATGCGTGTGGTATATAACAGTGGCTTGAAAGATTAATAATAACTGGTTTAAATTTAAAAAAGTGTCTGTTTACACTGAATATTCAATATTCTTCTTCTTGGTGAGAGGTGATTAAAAAGTGTAAATATTTATTGTTTTTTTCCGTTTTTAATTTAAAAGTGATACGCCAAGGGTAAGTCTATACATTTTTCTGCATTAGAATTAGGTTTTTCTCTTTTTATGTAGTTAACTCAGCCGTTGATACATATTAGTGTTAGAAACCATTCCGATCCCTGAACGTGATTCAAGAGTCTGTGTGTATTTATTAACGTAATTTTCTTAACATGGAGATCCGAAGAAAGCCCTTCACGAAGGGTAGCTACTGACAGATATGATGGTTAGACGAGCCTGCAAACCTCGCTGTTGTATCAAGGACTGTCGGTTCCTTTAAATTTCATGATCTCTTTGGGTAGAAAGCTTCATTAGAATACAGCGGTCTTGATCACGTGGTTAGTCATCCGTGAAATATAAAATTCTAGGGCGGGTGATGTCTCATTTACTAGAAAAGATTAAGGGAGAAGGGCGACTATATAAAATGCTAGATCGTTATCCGCGAGAGAGAGGGTACACGAAAAGTAGAAACATAATCTAATTCCTACCCGACATTATTATTTCTTCTTCTAGAAAAGGTAGAAAGAGTACAGTGTGTGTGTGTGCGTGAGAGAGAGAAAGGTAGCAGAACTCGTAGGTAATAGTAGCGAGAAAGAGGGAGAGATAACAAAGGTACGGAAGACATTAAACGCTAGGGGTAGGGATAAAATATGACCGAACCAACCAGAACGTATTCCAAGATGATCGCCTATGGTAGGGAAAAGATGGTCGAACCATTCAGAACGTGTTTCAAGACGACAGACCGACCATCTGGGTATAGATAAAAGCTATCGATCAATCAGATCACGAATGGGCGTGTCTACGAGGCATTCATACTAACGCTACATCTATTAGCAAATATCCGGAAATTGTTAAGCGATAATACAGATTTCTTCGTTGAGAGAAAGAGAGGTAGCAAGGTACGCAGGACAGCGAGAAGGAGAGAGAGAGAGAGAGGGAGAGAGAGAGAGAGAGAGAGAGAGAGAGAGAGAGAGAGAGAGAGTTTCCGTCTAGTGAAAGGAATAAAAGATGGTCGATCCAATCCCCCAGAGCTAAAAATTCAAGAAGAGTGGGAAATCTAAAATGTCGACTTCAAAATGACACAAATTTTAAAATGAAATACCACTGTATGTAAAATTATATTAGGTTTGTAATGGGATACCAAGAAATACGCACTGCAAATGTTTCATTGATCGCGGTTGTTGTGGGAGAAGAGAAAATGTAGCTAATTAATATATCAACTATATGATCAATCAATCTCTCGACGTAAATATTATATTAGAAATTTATATAATGGTAGAGATAGATAGAAAACTGGCGATTCGTTTATATCGAGCAAGTCCGCGATTTGCGTTTAAAGCTGAATTTCAAATTTTTAATGATGGATCAGTTATCTTAAATAATTATTACTATATGTAATTATCTTATTAATGACGAAAATTATTTGAGAAATCGGTGAAATTTATTAATATAAAATGATAAACCTCGGTCACGCCCTCTATCAACTAGTACATACGTAATCGATAATACAGATTTCTTCATGAGGCCGCCCCCTAGTAGTAATAGTACATAGTTTATCGGTATTCCTTCATAGCGCCATCTCTTAGAAGCATGCATGTTGTCGGTAATACAGTTTCCCGTCATGGATTCATAGGGCGTGGTAAAATGGCGCCCGGAGTTCCAAAATGGCCGTCATGCAATCAGAGAATAGTAGGAGTTTTCAAAATGGCCGCCTTCAGCCAATCAGAGAATAGTAGGCGTGTCATCCAAAATGGCGTCGACCAATCAGAAGCAAGGGAAGGAGCTACAGGAGTAGGGATAGCTAATCAGAGCGCAGCAGGCGTGGCCAAAAGTAGGAAGAGTGGGAGTCTGGCCAAGTGTCCCGATACCTACTATATTTCTTATATAAGCGATTGGTCTGGGGTCAAACGTAGCTCGTTGTAATGGATTAAATCTTACAACAGGATAATACTTTGAAGAAACTGGTCCTGGGCTTTTTACTTTAGCTCCTAAGACCCATTCTCACAGTTTATTTGTGCATGCTACACCATCATAACCATTTTCTTTTACAAACTTTTCAAGAAATAATAAAGCTGCACTAACGTGACTACATTTACCTAGTGCAGATTGCTTGCATTCACACTGACCACTAACAACTGCTCCAGACATTTTATTTAAAACAACTCCAACATTATATACGACCTTTTTCTGGAATGATGAATAACACTTTGCTTTTAAATAATAGTACTTGCTATCCTTTCTGTCGAACACCTCATGGATATGATCGCTACTAACATATTGGCTACCCATACGAAAAGGTTTTCCTGTAGTAGCTTCTGTAACATTAGGCACTTCATAATCTTCATTTTCAATTTCTGGCCAGCAATGTATGTATATATGTGGCCTTTATTAAAATATTGAGGAATGGTTTGCGATGGGAATTTTTTCCATTCGCTTAAAACCAACAGCTTTCTTGCGGAGTCATCAGAGCCAGTAGGATTTTGGGTCAAATTTCTCTTCATGTCGTACCATTTCCCACCATCAATTCCAAAGAAAATGATATGCTCTCGGCCAGCAGATATACAGTTGTTTACTCTAAAATTGTGAAAATAGTATAATTGAAACACAGTTATATTTTGTCATAAATACCTTTGTATTAATTCCTGCTTATTACCCGTTTTCTTTAACCCACGACATTCTAACCACCTTTGTAATACCAAATTAGAGCAATCTTCGACCCTACGGTTTTCAGGTAACACAGCACCTGGTACATCAACTGGTATTAAAATTGTACTGCTACTGCTCGAAGCTTCTGATGTGTTCATTTCTACAACTAAATGAATTGTATTCAATATAAGTATTTACTATTTAAATAAATATAAGTGACAAACATTTAGAAAAATAAATGTTCAAACAATAACTTACTTCTTTGACCACTTATTTTAGTATGAATCTCTTTAATCCTGGCAAATACAAGTTTATCACACGATAAATAATAGTCGATGTGTTATAGTCTTGAAAAAGACTGATTTATTCACTATACACTAATTATTCACTAAAAACTTGGATAAAACCACAAACAAAAAAGTCTTTTATCTTATTCCTTCCTCTAACACTACTAAAATGTCCATACAATAAAAAATCATTCATTTTAAAAAATTTACACTCTCCCTCTCTCCCTTCCAATTTCTAAGTTTACTGAAAAAAAATTATCTTTAACTGCATTTCCATCCCTTTTGTTAGACCCAGTTTTTAGTTTTATGAGTATTATTATTATTGTACAAGGTGTTTCAATTTTTTAGAAAAACCTAATAGTGTTATTTAAACCCTCATAAAAGCTTAAAATATGTCCTAAAGTTTACACAAAAACTAATAAACTAATCTCCTCATTCCTTACAGGATCACAAAAGCAGTTGTGTAGGTATACTTACACAGTAATAAATAATGTTTAAGAGTTATTATACTTTTGATATATACACGCTTTCAAATTTAAATGCACAAAAGCAATTAAAGAGACCCTTTTTATACGTGCAATATCCTAGTTTTTAAAAGTTTAAAGTTTTCCATCTGTTTAGTCTTAGGTGGTTTTAAAGAAACCTCATAAAAAAAACTATCAATAGCCACAAATTAGTTACGCACGATAATTTTCTTACTTTTTTTGATGCGTGAACCGTTTTATTTCTTCTTTAAATAAAACATTGTCACAAATAGTCAAATCATATTTAATAAATACTGTGAAACTTTTTACTAATCTTTATTTATTTATTTATTTCAAGTCAAATAGAAATTTTACAAATTAATATAATACATAAAAGGCTAAATATTACATTCTTATAATATGGTGACATTGTTCAAAACAAAGTTTTTTCGCTGGCAGCAATTTTTATAGGTGTAGTAGATCTCTACTACTTGGTTTTATCGCTAATAGAAACAACAGCACCATCGCGTGTCGCTAATCATTAATCATAATTTGTAATTCCCGCGCAAATGATTTGCACAACCTTGATCATAACGTTGTTGTGTTGGTAGCCATCCTAGCAAGAGATAGGACTAGGGTAGAGTCATTCTATTGCATGTTATCTTAAATAGAAGCCCCTATTGGAGACATGTCATCCTAAAGCAAACTTCCATGTACACCCGGAAGTAAATATTATTAAATATAAAATCTTACTAAAAATAAAATTTTATTAAAATTATTAGCATATCTCGTCATGTGATATTTTGTTCTTGAGATATTTTTTATTATGATATTTTGTTCTTGGGATATTTTTTATTATGATATTTTGTTTTGTGATATTTTAACCGTGATATTTCGTCGGATGATATTACATCTGTGATATTTAGGCGTGACACCTAAGAAAGTGTAAACTTAGTATGAATCAATTTGTGTGTAATACAGTAATGACAATATTGTAGAAAAGAAATTTATCGTGCGAACATATAGTGGTTAGGGCTCATATTAAGTCTTTTTTACAAGAGATTTTTTAAAGCAGATATAAATGTAAATTAAAAGTTTTTTATAAGTGCAGCAGCAATTCCTTTTTCATTATATACTTAATTGATCAATTGATTGTTGCAATTCAAATAATTATTTATTTTTATTAAAACCTGGTCTTTAGATAAAATTAGTGTACTAATATTAGAGGCTTGAGTTTAATGGAGAAAATTTACATTTAAATTTAATTAAGTATTATAGGATTATATTTTTTTGAACATTTTTAATAATGATAATAGCTTCGATTATTTAATAAAATGTACTTTAAAATTGCAGATGTTAATCAATAAGTTCTAAAGCTATTTCCATAGTCGTATTCGAAAGAAATAACCCTGTAAAACCGCATAAGTAGGGAAGAGTCTGGAACAGTGGCCACCTTTTTATAATAACACCAATAACAACCAAAATTAACCCTTTTTTATAGAATCTGTTACCATTAGATAACAAACGCTGTTTTTACTTCTACACCATTACATTCTAGAACTGAAAAAATAAATTTATAACACAGATTTTGGAATTGAAAGAATTTAAGATAAAAGTGACCACTGTACCTACAGTGATGGTACAGTGGCCATTAGAGTATGGTACTGTGGCCACTACTGTGTAGGAGATGGGAATAGTAAAAACAAGTACATAGACATTTATAGAATAATGATTTATTTGTAAAAAATGATTGGTATTAAAAAAAGGGAACTTAAATTTAAAAAACCAGCCAAAAGCTAACAAACATTATTCATAGATAAAGTAATGAAAAAGCAGATTTGCTGTTCTAGTAGTGCCGCCTATTTTTACAGGCTGAGATAAATAATGTACAAATCATCAGGAACATCTAGGAAATAATATCTGAAATAAATAAAATATTGTACTAAATAATAGTACAATGACCTATATAACAAAGAAGTGGATACTGTACCTACATTTAACATGGCCACTGTACCATCAACTACATGCTTTTTAAAAAAGTAGGAGAAAACAAAAACTACCAAACACAATCAAAATAGTATTATACCAATAAATATTTACATGTAGTAGGTATAAGCGGTCAACGCTAGTTCCTTTCGACGTTTATTTATTTAGCCACTAACAATTATTTCACTTGCCTGTTGTGTTTTAGTTCAAGTACACAATTTCAGGTTGAGTTTGTTTTAAAATAAAAATCTTGAGATTTAAATGGAAAAACTTTGTTAATTTACTCAGTGTCCTATTGGTACATTCTGTGCTAGATGACAACACCTAATCTTTATAAATAAGAAATTGGCAGGAAGGTGGCCACTGTTCCTGCATGGCCACTGTTCCAGACTCTCCCCTACTGTGTTGATTAGAAAACTTTCATTACCAATGTGGTGATTAGCATGTCTTGGACGGTGCGGTTGACATCCAATCCAACAAGTAAACAAAAACTAAGAATTTTCTAACCAACACATCCATTCACACAAGAAACTAATACAGTACATACTATAGTTTTTATTAATCTAGGTTCTTTTTATTTAAAATATAGTAGACAATCTCTCGAATTGTTTCAAATAAGTAATGCACTTAAAAATAATTTGTTTCAGTTTGTTGTAAAAAAGAAACGTTTCCTGAAAATTTAAATTTTTTCAAATATCAAGTATTGCATTTACAATAACATTTTACGTTAATTCGCCTTATTTAATAATTACTGTAATAAGAAATAAATTGTCACTTGTCGATTTAAAAAACAAATACTTTAACGTTTCCAAGCAAACGAAAAAATTATGGATGCAATTTAGATCACTTGAATCTGGCTAAATTTTAAAGAGCAACTAAAATTATATGGCATAAAAGGAGCCTAAATATATGTACCTAATTTGAATTTTTTCCAGTTCACTGAGAACTGATTACTTTTTGATGGGGATTCTTTGATTTTAAATAAGCTATCAGAGGTTGCCTTCATCGCGATTACGTTTCATGACTTTATATTAGGTACGTTACTCATTTATATCGATGTCTAGCAACCTCCTTTTTTAAGATGAAATGAAAAACTTGATATGCTTTACCGGTTGAGGTACATTAATATTGGTTGGAAGTTGATTTATTTTATGTTGTATTTTTCCCCAGTAAAATTGGATTAGATACGCAAGTAAGATTCTAGCGTTTATTTTAATCAAAGTTTCAGTAAATTTTAAACAGACGCCAAATTTTTCGATTACTATAAGAAATTATTAAACATACAGGTAAAAACGAAGGTTACTTTCTGATGCGAAATTTGAGAAATTCGTCGGAGAAAGCAAAAGACTTCAACTCATGAACTTCATGTTCATACTTATCATAAAAAAAATATGTACATAATACATAAATAAAATTCTTGGTTAATTTAGTTACTATTGTTTGAATGGTTTTATCACCTTAAAGTTGAGCTTTAATGAAAATTAATGGTATAATATATAATAATTATCGTATCAAATTATACGACTTTCTACTACTTTGTTATAATTTATAATTTATTTGAAATGCATGTTAAAGTGATTATTTTACACATATAAAGGTAAGTAAATCTTACTACTAATTTATATGAAGGTCTTTCGTAATTAGCGAATGATTATTTTATAGAACCATAACTTATTTTAATTAATAATAAACTTATTTAATAAATAAAGAAATACAATTTATCTGTTCATTATTTTATGAATATCCTTGAACTGTGTCGTTCAATTCGTTCATTCGGATGTTTGCTTATTTGGGTTGAATTATGCCACGGGGTTGCATTCCCACCTTGAGGATATTTATTATTACTCAATATTTTGTTTGGTTAAACTTACTTTAGAAGATAAGCTGGCGCTCTTTACTATAGTTCGTTCCTAATCAACCGATATTTTAGTTTACTCATGCCTAACTAAAATTTGAATAAGAGTCTATGCTGATACTTTAGTTAAATCGAGATAGCAAATAAGTAACATAAGTATTAATTTATTTGAAATTACTCAATTGTGCATCGCTTGTATAAAAGAACTTACTTTATACTTTTGGCTAGCCCAGTCATAGGGCTTTTGATTTTGTTACGTTATACTTAGAAGCGTTTATTGTTAATTAAAGCACGTTCTACATCTACTTCTTAATACTAAATGGGTATGCCTATGCAATCAATATTGCAGCACACATTAATAGTTGCACATGCTTTTTCCGAAACAATAAGTCATATGACCATTTTTTGATATATATCTTTTTACTTTTAACCTTTGGACATGCCTCATAATTTCTTAATTTGTTTTCGTTACTTTTTAAATTTTACTTAATTTTTGATTTTCCAAAATTTTGGAAATTTTTAGAAACCTAGAATTTACTTATTTTTCTGTCTAAAGCTTTTAACTTCTCGAATTTAAACTTGTTTATTTATATTCTTCATCCATAATCAACGAACTTCGTTTACGCCTGGAGCAGTACAATTTTAACTCGATTTGCTCGTTTTTCAACTAATAAGAGTAGTTAATGGGCCACTTGGGCTAGACGCTTTTAGTGACTTTTCTGGTTACAGTTGGTACCCCTGGGGAAAAATCTAGTGACTTTTCTTTGTACACGGTTGGTACTCCTGGGGGGAGAATCTAGTGACTTTTTTGTTTACGGTTAGTACCCCTGGGGAAAATCTAGTGACTTTTGTCTATCTGTCTCTAGGTGGTTAAGTACAAAACCTGTATTACCGACATGATTTAGTCACAGATAAAGGAACCTATATTACTGACGTGGTTTGTGCCTCGGCTAAGGGAACCTGCTATACCTGAGGAGACGAAACGAGTCAAAGAAAGCGTCCCCGACCTTGAACGTTAATTCAAGTTTGAACGTTACTTCTAGATGGCGCTACGATTCTGGACAACGCTGACAGTGTTGACAGATTATGCGATTTATCGCAAATTTTATCGCAAATCTGGCTAATTTTTATGAAACATTGCGACCCATATGGCACTCCAGCGAACTGTCAACAATGGCCAGCGTGGTCTGAGCGTTGTCAAGGACCGAAGCGCCCTCTTACGAAAATTTTTTAAAATACAGGCCATTGGGTACGCAAATGTTTGGAACGCCCATTGCCGATTCGTCTCCTCAGTTGAGTCCCCCGTAACCAGGACTCTCGACAAAACCTATATTAGCGACATTGCTTGTGTGTCAGATAGTTCGTATTAGAGTTCCTAAATATGAACTGAGCCCTGTGTTATTTAGAGTTAAGTCACGCATGTCAAATTTTCTTAGTGACATTTCATATTTTGAAACTATTTATTAGAAGGTTGGTAATCATGAAAATTGGTTTAATAAATTAAACTGTCAGTATGATAATTATATAAATCTGAAATTCGGTACAATTAATACTTTATTAAAAGCTGTGGTATAATTGATATACGTACTATACTAGTTTGAGAAATTCTCTACAAGCAGTAAATAAATGATAATGTGCACATTAAAAACTTGTACATGCATAAAAATAAACATGGCAACATAACCTAAAATGTATAACTGACAGCTTCTGAGTGTTGTCACTAAGGTAAAAAAAGAGAAAAAAGTATCTTTGTTTCAGACAGCTTAGTTTTAGCCTAGAAAGAGATAGATTTTGACATCCGTGTCCTAACTCTAAAGTAATACAGTTAAAGTTTTCATTTAGGAACTCTAGTTCGTATCAGTGTTAACAGATTATTAGGTAAGTAATTACGTATTAAAAAAACACGCTAATTGCAAATATAGTAAATGAAAATTATTGTGATAATCACAGAAATACATCAAATTAGTTTAAGAATTTATAAACATAATGAAAAATTATCATCTCTGACTGGGATAATTATGACAGGTTGAGGTTCGTATCCCAGTCAGAGATGTTTATTGCAAATATGTATGTTTTTTTATTTTATTTAACTGTGATACATTGCAGTCTTAAGTATAAAACTTTTATAATGTAATTAAAAGTAAATTCATGGTTGTGTTCGTGTATTTTCTCCTTTTTAGATGATGTATCGGGGTTTGATATGTAATAACGGTCTAGAGCATACATTATTGCATAATATATTAAAATATATTAAGGGGGGTTGTCTTGATGTATACAATTCATGTTTGACTAAATTCATACATAAAATTATCTGTACAGGTTAGTTTGTTTGCAACTCTTGAATTTTCCTATCCTCTATACGGTTTCACTTGGGTCATTCAGGTCTATTCTGTAAGCAATCATATCAATTGTTACACTCCAATTGATTGTTATGGGACAACCATAACAAGCGATTTTGCAAAAGTGGTATTCTCTAAGCACTTTCTGTATCAATCGATTGCTATGTCATAACAATAAATTGAAGACCCATATCAATTGTTATCCGGCCGTTGTTGTTATTATTACAAAAACGTTACTACTTGTATAAAAATTCTTTTATGTCAGTAGAAAACCAATGCAGTTGTAAAATAAACCTTAAGAAAAGTAATTTCGCAAACGTTTATGTTAAAAACCGGTTCCTCTAACCTCACTTCTTGGTAGTCGTGTTTTGTTAACAAGCAGGTAAATCTTAACACTACGAATGCCCAAGCGCCCGGCGGGTGCCGGGCCCGGCATGGATGCATGTCGTTACAAAATGTTTGTTTTGTTTAACCTCAACTAATATACGTATATATTTATAAAAATTAATACATCATGCATGCATGATGATAAATAAATAAGTGTTTTTAATATCTTTCCAACTGTCAACATCGGTCTTTTAGACCGTAACTTGTTATTAAGTTTAAAATAAATGACTATTAAGAAATACTTAGGAATATTTAACATATTCCTATCACATGTTGGTCGCAGTTTTCCCGTTATTAACAATTTACTTGTTGCTCATAAAATCTAATAACAAATTAAACTGTTTTTCACTAGTTTTCAGCAGCTTTTATATCTTTACTACTCATTTTTAAAAAGTAGGGAATTCCGCGGGTGTCAAACATATCAAAATATCGAGTTTCGCGAGACCGATGGTAGATGGCGACAGTGCGCGCATGCGCAGTTATCTCCGAAGTTCTCAACAAGTGGCATTTCAATTGCTACGTTTTCTCTTCAATCGGCGCGTAACAATTGACGTTACAGAATACCAAAACCAGCTTGAGTTGTTATGAGTTCACATCAATTCGTTTCTCTTCAATAATTGCTATGCGTAACAATTGATATGAAATGGTTTTTACAGAATACATGTCATTGTCATTCGAAAAGTGTCCGAATGAAAACCTTCAGAATTGCTTTGGTATATTTTTCCTATCAAATCCCATATCTTCTCGAATGTTACATTTCTGGCTTCTTGGAATGATAGATACGCATCTCCCTTACCTAAACATTCTGAACCAAATGTAAAACCAATCTTATCCTCAGGGTCGACGTTCTTGCTTATATGGGCAACGATATCTTTGATTCCATTCTTCACCCACTCTTCTGGGGTCGTTAATATCCTGAGGAATTTCGTTTAGTTTGAAGCAGACACTATGTCGGGCAAACTTAAATTTCTTGTTATTAGTCGTGGTGATTTCGTTAAGTATTTGGAATGCTATTTTTAAATGGTTATTTTAATAATTGGAACTGAGCTGGAGCGACCGTTCACCTCAAATACTCGAGTAAGAATGAAGTAACTGAGTGCAGTTGCTCATATTTATACTTTAACCGGAAGTCGAGAAATAATCAATAGTCCAACATTCAGTTACAAAGTGATGATATATATGCAATTTCTCCTTCTAGGGCATAGTATTAATGGGTACCATTTATGAGGAGTCGAGCAACCCTTTTTTTGTTTTTGATGTATACAATTTATGTCATGGATACATACATTTTATTTTCGTACAGGCTAGCAAACGCATGGCTTCTTGTACCCATAGGGAAGAAAATCGGAATTGTCATTAAACTTACGTTTTTCTGACCTAGGCCTGTAGATCTTTGCTTCTTTTTTGGTGATGACCTGGTGGTGTTTTGTACGTATTATATTCATAGAGGTTATGTATAGGGGATCAACAGGTTCATTGGTTGTAACCATTTGTCCCATAGTGTAGAAGTTGATGAGCTTCAGTACATCATAGTTGAGCCTAATGCCTTTTACTTTACAAACAGTGAAGTAAGTGCGGTACTTGGGACTGAATATAATGTAGCTATAGTTCTTAGGACCACCAGAAGTAAATGCTACTATATAGCTGCCAGGGCCGTAGTCTTCTAGCTCGTCGGTCATTTCCCCCAAGCTGGACCCCGTTGGTACATCCCATTCCCCTTCTCTGCTAATGTAAATTATAGAATCCGTGTCGTAATACAGCACTCGTTCTCCAAGACGTTCCAGGTAGCTATACAATTTAAGACGAGCCTGAGTTGTTGTATATGCTGCAATGGCTACGTTGACTATTGGCGAAAGGTCTGCTGTGTCGTCTTTGTATTGCCAACCAACTATCAGAGAGTCTTCGTTAACATTCTCGATGTGGTTTACCTCTAGGGCAGGGTTTGATAGGAGCTCATCTAACTCGTAAGGTTGACGAACGATAGCAGGTTTAGGTTGGTTTTCTAGCTGACCAAACTTGCCCCAGAAGCTGTTTAGCATTAGTTTAGCCAAAGCTCTTAATCCGGAGTAGATAACAAATGGGCTTAGTGGAGCCACACAACCTTGAACTCTCATTTGACCTCTTCACTTTTTAAGCCCCTCTTATTTAGAAGCCACTTCCCCCTCCCCAAACACCTCCTCCTCTCCAAGCCCCTCCCATTTAGAAGCCACTTCCCCCTCTCCAAGCCCCTCCCATTTAGAAGCCACTTCCCCCTCTCCAAGCCCCTCCCATTTAGAAGCCACTTCCCCTCCTCCCTCTCTACCTTCTCTCTCTTTGCTTATAATAAAAATCAAAAGTTATAAATAATAATTTATTTAGATTACAACAATTAATACAACAATTAATACAATTAATAATAAGCACAAAGGTACGTTTATAATTCATTTTAAAAAATAAACAATAGATTACATTTCTACAAAAAACAATCCACAAAATATTTCACAATTTTATATTATACAATAAATTGTTATAATAAATGTATTATGTATTATGTAAATTATAATTTATTTGTTTAATTTATTTAGAGTACAACAATTAATACATAACCTGTAAACTGTAAAAACAATCCACAAAAAAGTATAATTTATTAAAAACAACGAATATACATAAAAAAGATGCGTTTGCACTGAAATGCAGATAATATGTATTGACCTACTTTCAAACAACCAGTTTGTGTGTATCCTCTCTCAACAAATATACATGTTTAACACAAGCCGGTTTCTAGTGTAATGTATGCCACAATCTCGTCACGCAACTTCCTATTTAGAAGATGTAATTTGGATTATTCGTTCTAGATATTTTATTATTAACAATTTAAAGTGTATCAAACTTCTCTGATCATTAGAACTCCATTTTGTTCTGGGGAACGTGAAACATGTTCACGTATTATAAATGCAAAATGAAATTAAAATAGAAAAACCAATGATAATTAAATAAATATTTGTTCAATGTAGTTTTTAAGGAGGGTAGATAACATATTTAGTTTTATCTTTTTAATACGGGAATCATTAATATAAAACAGCAATGATTTTAATTTTTTGATTATAAAAATAAATATAAAAACACCAAAACCAACAACAATAAAAGCTGCCTTGTAAAATTAAATATTGTTAATAAGGCAATTGCAGCAAATTAATAAAGTTGTTTGGATGGACTTTGGAAAAAAATTATTATTATTTTTTATTATTAATTACATTACCAATATACCAACTTAGAGGAAAATGAACCAGTTTTATCACATTAGAACTCCTTTTCATTTTTAACACTGGTAAACAAATCACAACAGCTGGTGACTTCGTTGGAGCCTCACTTTAAGCCGTGTTGATTTCCTCGAAGTCGAGGCCTTCCAGTTGGGGTAAACCCGGTTCGTGGTCGGACCATCAGCTTCACACAGAAGACCAGCCTTCTACTTGGGTAAACCGGGATTGCTGGTGAGATCGCGCCTTCTTTGCAGCTGGGAACTCGCTCTGGACCTGGTGGTATCTCGGTATTATCTCTGACTGCATGCCCGTTAGGAACTGCGGTTCTTTCTGATTTTCTCTAGCATCAGACCGGTTTCGAGTGGAAACCAGGCAACAAAACAGTTTTATACCATAAACTGTTGGTTGTGTTTATACTAACTTTACTGGCCGACTGTACTACTTTATATGCCACACAACAAACACAAAAAAAGGAATCGTTTGCGTCGGTTTTGAGAGAAAAGAGAATACAAGTTCTCTCTCTTGTTGACTGTCGTATTAATTATGCAGTCTACGCAAATCTGGAAATTTTAAAGAACATGCGATGTTCTCTTTTTAGGAGGAGCAAGTCTAGAAGTGATTAATGTATGCTTGATATGTTTATTAGATTGTTTACTAATATTAATCACGTAAACAGTTAAATATCTACATAACAATTATTAGAAATGTTAGAACTTTTTTGTTTTATTTATAATGAAAACCACGTATTTAAAAACTTCTCAAACAGTAAATTATGTTCAACTTTGTAATTAAAGATATTACATATTTATTTTTTAAAAAGTATCTTTTCCCACTCCATAAAGCTCTATATAAACTCATTTTCGGTCCACTTCTATAGTTATTTATCTAGTATAAAATGGGGTACGAACATCAATGGTCTATTGAACTAAAGACTGGCGCAATTAAGTTTTCTCGTTTTAAAACTCACAATACCGGGTTGTTAATTGAATCATGTAAACTGCCCAACATTGTAGAATTAAGAAGCATTGAAGATATAGGTCACACTGTATGTTCATATATAGAAATTTTATACTTAAATGAAGATGGTAATCCAATAAATTCACAAAGAATAGAATGCACGAAATCGGGTAGAGAACATATTCACGAAATATATCTTTTGGGGGACACTTGTCCGTTCGTACTTTTCAAATGTGTATGTCGCACGTGGGATAGCGAAATTTCTGATCTGTGGATGGATAATATAGAACGCAACATTTGGTTTAATAGATCATGGTTGCATAATAGTGAACATACACCGTTTAAGTAGATGACTGAAGAAGAATTTCACAAGGAAAGGACTCTCAACTTCACTAGATATTCAAAAGAACGTAACCCGCATATACCTGAGGTGCATAATAGTGATTTTAAAGTTCCGGAGACGTATATGCCTGCGGACTGTAATCCGAATAACTGTTATGTACTTAACTATATTAAACGTGAGCCTGTAAAAAAAAATCTGATAAATTACTGACAAATTACAAAAAGGTTGATTATAAATGTTTAGATTGTATACAATGTTATAACAAAAAAATAAAAGACTTTTATTAACAATCGGTTTTATTAAAAAACGGTTGCAGTACAAATACAAAGTTTAATACAATATGTTGTATCATGCACATTATTAAACTTTAAAGTTAAGCAAATAAATAACCACGTAAACAATCAAAAATATGGCAAGTATAACCAATAC
This sequence comes from Agrypnus murinus, assembly GCA_929113105.1. Classification (NCBI taxonomy): domain Eukaryota; kingdom Metazoa; phylum Arthropoda; class Insecta; order Coleoptera; family Elateridae; genus Agrypnus; species Agrypnus murinus. The sequence continues at coordinate 255,089,064 of OV816024.1, read as the reverse complement.
AAAGATCGGTACTGAGACGACAACTATACAGCTAACAGTCGTTGGTGAATCAGACAGTTTGCAAATGTGCGGACCATGACCAATTGTTTGCTAGCTGGTCTCGATGTCATATGACGGATAATGAAATTTCACTTTGAATGATGAAGGTACACGTGTAACATTACTTAATGAAACACTGTAAACGTTTAGTGCATGCAGAACATCACTTTTTAAGTTGTAACGCGTTGGATCTTGGGAGAACACTATTGACCCGGAAATGGACTCCGACGGTCGTGCGATGTACATAACACCATCATAAACGGCGGTTAGCACTATTAAGAGTTTTTATAGGTAAAGCACCCATGTTCGCAGCAGGAAGTAGAGTAAAAGAACTCTTGATAGGCTTCCCCCACTACGTTTAAACGCCACCCTTTAATTCTCCCCAACATGAATTGATCCATATAAAAATAGGATCTTACCAATTGCAACATTAAGTGAGCTTAATCTATCAGTAAGCATTCAAGAAGTGCGTCACTATTTACATAAGTAAGTGCATTGTAAATTATATTACTATCTCTGTAAAAATGGAAAATTTGGTTAAAGCGTTTGAAGTCGTCAAGAACGTTGAGAGTGGACTAGTATCAAAATGCATCTTCAAGTTCATCGTCATCACCAGCAACGCAAATACACACAGCAAGACAGCAAAGCAAAATTGTCACAGATCCTACCTTTATTAGAAGGGCGACTTTACTATTTGAATAAATCTAAATGTAAAGCGGTAACTATTGGATTGTGTCCCGTAGACCTTTTACCACGAGTGAGAATCTTCGGAATCAGGACTGGTTTAGTTACTTTTACGCTCGAGGAATGGCTTGATGTAGTTCAACAACAATCGCTTATAAAAAGTTTGTTGTATAGCAGTGAAATACCGACCAATCCAGTAACTATATCAACGTGTAAGACTATTATCGTCCAAAATATCGAAGGAAAGAATGTGTTGAGATTTCGCGAACGTATTGATGGGTCGGAAGTGTGGTTGGGATTTGAAAGCGTCATTCAGCTTCTAGAACTACTTCCTCTGCTAGAAATCCGTTTGAAAATCCTTGTAGAGCAAGACTGTTCAATTTTATCAAGCTTTATTAAAAGGATCGAGTGTATTAAGCGGGGATTCCACCGAAAACGTTAAACAAGTGTTATCTGCTTTACCACCGTCCGAGAACGTTGTGTGTGCTTTGGAACTGGTGGCATTGTACCCGGAAAGAATTCAGTGTGACATCGACTTGCAAAACGTTCTTGTATAAAGATGTGGATGTGTTATAGTTCACAATCGTGGCCTAAGACTATTGATCTTAAAAGTGCAGTACAGAGAGTGCAGGAAGAGTTACGCGATCTACGCTTTGATGCCGATCACGAAGCAGTCTACGGATTGGGCAAATATTATACCAACGAAGTGTGTAGAGAAAGAGTTCTAAAGTTTCAGAAAGGGGTAGACTTGTGTGAATCGTATTTAGAAGGAAATATCTGTATAGATTGCTTGTTGGATAAATTAAACAAGGAAGGTTTGGAATCATTTACGTCTACAATAGACGAGTTTGTAGACAACAAAAATGAACAACCAAAAGAAACGCGTTACGATCAAGGAGGAGAATAATAAAATACATTATTTATTTACGTGGAATTACGCCTACAGACAAGCACGAATATCATTGTGGATGGAAAGTGTTGTAGATCGATGTCGGTTTCAAAGACGTATCGAGAAATGTGGTGTAGTGTTAAATAGAATTTTAGATATAGAACACAGAAATAGAATTTATATTGATCGCTTTAGTAAGGTTTGATTGTAATGCATATTATAAGCTGGTTTTTGTATCTTATATACTATAAATAAAATAACATATTGAGAAAAAAACGTATATTATATAACTTATTATAAAAATAAACATAAAACATACAAGGATATTTAGAATAATTGAAGCATGTTCTTGCACAGGTAAAGTAATGCATCTATACTACTTAATTTACTATATTACGTGCTGCTATATACGAGTTATGGGTGTTATCAAAACCCAACCACTTGACCAGAACGCGATCCCGACTTTTTTTCAAGACCTGTTCCACTAAATATATATCTGGATGTTTAGTTATCTGTAATTCCTCCGTGTAGAATCCGCAGCAAATTTCTTCACCTTTAACGTCTTCCAAAGTATACGTTGTAGGGTTTGTTAGTCGAACCTTTTTAATCTTAAAAATTTCTGTACTCCAGCATGGAGTGTAGCCTTTTGCGAAAGCTTCCCGGTGCTTACTGATTCGCACGTGATCACCAACTTTAAATTTAGGACTTCGCGGATCTATGGTCTTTGGAAATTTAAAGACTGTGTGTAAAATTTTCTTAGCGTTTTTCCGACTAACATCAATAGGTTTAAACCCAGTGGTTCCATGTACTGTTGAGTTATACTTCGCAACTACATGAGGTAATAACTGTAACCACTTATATGACCCTTGCATTGAAAATTCTTTCCACATCTTATTTTTGAGGGTTCGATTTACACGTTCCACGGGGCTTGCTTTCATACTAGAGAACGTGCTGTAATGATTAATGTTGAAAGTTTGCATTAGCTTACGAAAATGCTGGTTGTAAAATTACTTCCCCATATCCGTTTGTAAATTGTCCGGAGTACCTCCTGTTGATGTTAATAATTTTTTCATTGCTTTCGTGACGTCTTCACCGGTTTTTCGTTTAAGTGGACACGCCCAAACACGCTTGCTAAACATATTCAACAATACTAAAATATATCGAAAACCTTTATTTATTTTAGCATAGGGAATTATTTCCACAAGATCCGCCATGTACAAATCATTCAAGCCTTTTACGATTATGCGTCTTTATCGTGTACGAGCAGGTTTATGCAATTCTTCAATTATTTGACGTTTTATACTCATTTAGAAAATGCTGGAACTCTAATAACAGCTTCAAAAATAAATATGTCCTTTGATCCAGGCTTCTTCGCCTTAAACTTATCCCCTTTCTTCAATGACACCCCGGTGAGTGATTCGGCATCGTATAACGTATCGTTTAAAAAGATTTGCGCATCTGTGGGATAGTATTTGATTTGTTTAATGCTACCTTTTGTTAGAGGAACGACATACTCGAAGTTGGTGGAGTTCAAAAGTGCATAACCGTTTTCATGGTTGTATATTCCCATCATATACAACATTGTCTTGTAGTGCAAATTAGACACGTCTTCTAAAAAGAATACTTTTGCACGAGCGTCGAGTTTAACTCGGACAGGAGTTTTGTAAAGATGTTTACCGAACTTCTCCAGAGTCATCGTCGTGAGGTAATTATGATATATGATGATATGGCTGACTAATAACAGCTTCGAAGTAAAATGGCACGGTTGTAGACGGATATAGCAAACCTTTCGCCTTAATCGTATCGCCTTTTCTCAAATGTCTCCCACTTAAGTGGACAGCAGAACCAACTAGCTCACCGTTTACAAACATATAGCATGGTGGTGAGCTGCGAACTTCTTGTACAATCCCTTCTGTAAACGGTATTGTGTATTCCCGTTGACTGTTGCTACCTTTCAAATTGTAATAGTCCGATAGGTCTGAAATAGTAGGATCGTTCGACGCAGGTTCGGGGTCCGCCCACATATACATCGTTGTTGTGTACCTTACATTTTGTATATCTTCTAATAGGAATTGCACGAGGATCGAGTTTAACTCGGGCAGGAGTTTTGTGAAGATGTTTACCGAACTTACCCAGAGTCATCGTCTTGAGGTAATGAGTATACGAGGGTAGATTGAAAAGTTTCCGGAATGGGCAAGAAAACGCAGTAATTGAACAGGTTTTTGTTTTTATTTTTCAACATAATATCCTTGCAGGGCGATACACTTTTCCCAGCGGTGCTCCAACTTTTTTAAGCCTTCAGAAAAATATGATTTCGGGAACTCTGCAAAATAAGCTTTAGTGGCGGCGATGACCTCCTCATTTGACGTAAAGCGCTTGCCTCCGAGCCAAGTCTTCATGTTTGTGAACAAAAAGAAGTCGCACGGGGCCAGGTCTGGAGAGTACGGGGGATGCGGCACCACCTCGTAGCCCAATTCAACCAATTTAGCATTGGCGATTCGGGATGAATGGGCCGGCGCGTTGTCGTGATGGAAGAGCACTTTTTTTCGCTGCAAATGAGGCCGTTTCTCCTTCAAAATGCCGTTGAATTGATCCAATAAATCGCTGTAGTATTGTCCCGTGATAGTTCTTCCCTTCTGCAAAAAGTCGATGTGTATCACACCTTGCGAATCCCAAAAAACGGTGGCCATGACCTTTCCAGCAGATGGGACAGTCTTTGCCTTCTTCGGAGCAGATTCGCCTGGAGAAATCCACTGTTTCGACTGCTGCTTGGTTTCTGGTGTGTAGTGGTGGATCCATGTTTCGTCCACGGTCACGAATCGGCGAAAAAAATCCGTTGGATTACGATTTAACAAGGCCAAACACTCTTTCGAAGTGGTCACACGATTTCGCTTGTTGTCCATAGTCAGCAAACGCGGCACCCATCGCGCCGAGAGCTTCCTCATGCCCAAATGTTCGTGCACGATATTTTGCACACGTTCATATGAGATGCCCGTGGTCTCTACTATTTCGCGCAACTTCACTCGTCGATCGGCTAACACGAGATCATGGACTTTATCGACCATTTCTTCATTTGTGGCCGTTTTTGGACGTCCACTGCGTGGTTCATCCTTGGTGCTCGTACGGCCACGTTTGAACTCGCTCACCCAGAAACTAATAGTCGAAAATGAAGGTGTGGATGTGCCATGAACTTTCTGCAAAATATCTCGTATCTCCGTCGCCGTTTTCCCGTCCATCCAGAAATGTTTGATGACTGCACGAAATTCGTTTTTATCCATTTTTGCAAAAGTGCCTGAATTGCTTCACAAGATATCCTAGTAAACATAAACGGAACGACGCACGTGTCTGAAAATTTGACAGCTTTCCTAAAATAGGTTAGCCTTGACAACCATCATAACAATTTCACGATACGCGCGCCATCTCTTGCCCATTCCGGAAACTTTTCAATCTACCCTCGTATATGGTGATATGGATGACTAATAACAGCTTCGAAGTAAAATGGACCGGTTGCAGACGGATCTATCGACGTACTTCTCACCGTAATCTTATCGCCTTTCTCAATCGTTCCCCAATTAAGTTGGTAGCAGCACCAACTCGTTTATCGTTTACAAACATAAAGCTTAGTGGTGAGCTGCAAACTGCTTGTACAATCCCTTCTGTAAACGGTATTGTGTATTCCCGTTTACTGTTGCTACCTCTCAAATTGTAATATTTCGGTGGACTTGTGTATACACCAGTTAATTTGCTCGGAGTCCACCCAGGCTCGGAGTCCGCCCATATATACATCATTGTTGTGTACCTTACATTTTGTATATCGTCTAATAGGTACACTTTCGAACGAGTGTCGAGTTTGACTCGGACAGGGGTTTTGTGAAGATGTTTACCGAAATTATTTAGCGTCATGATTGCACTAACGTTAGCAATATTATGAAACGGATCGATACGCGTGGGATGATTTATTCGATAATTTTAGCAGCTCTCAATTAATCGATAATATATATGATTTCATTAGTGTGACCGGTGTGACCAGCCGATTTTGAACTTAAAAGGAGTCTCAATCTGTCCACTAATTTATTAGGATCTTTCCAAGGTATAAATTCCACATGTTTATTATTATAGTTGAGAACGCGCATATCACCACCGCCACGTTTTGGTAATGTGCGAGTTTTCGATCGCGTGACCGGTGTAGTAGGTGTAGACTCGCTTCGGAATCTTGCCCCAGGAGTAGTTAGAAGGGGTCTAATTATATTTGAATATTTCTTTCCGGTTCCGTGTAGCTGTGCACCCTCAATTTAACCTCTTCTGGTAGCATTGGTACGTGTAAGAAAATCCTTATACTTCTGCAAGTCTGATTGGGTGTATCCAATAGGTGCTTTTTTAAATACTAATTCGTAAAAACCAGGAGTGGCTGTATATTTAAAAATTGTGCCTGACGGTTTTTTAATAATAAAGTCGTTCTCGTCAAAAGTGAGTACGGCGTCTCCGATTAGGTACTGGTGAGATTCCGGATGGAAACGTACTCCATAATGATGATCGAACTCGTTCTTAGTATCCTTGAACATGTTTTCCATATACATTTTAGCTCTACCAGAAAAGGTCTCATCTATGTAAGTTTGGAATTCCGGGCTGAACCCAACAGCAGCAAGTTGTTCTTTCAATTGATCCAATGTTGGGATCCCAGATTCTTCCAGGACTTCTGTTTCAAAAACCGAGATATCAGGTGAGGGAACGCTAGTAGTGCGCATTCTTTGGGCGATAGGTGATGGTTCGCGAGGCATACCTATTCGTCTTGCGGGTGGAAGTCGTTTATAAAATCTTTTTGGAGTCGAGGTAGGTATGGGAGAAGACACTTCCGTTTTTAAGTTAGTGTAATTATAATCACATGCGGCTATCCATTTATCAACTGGAGGATTTTGATGATAATGATATGTTTCCCTAGAATTTGAATTTTAGCGCTTAATACCTGCCATCTGTCGGATATTGTTGTAATTACAGAAGTGACGTCAAGGTGTTGGTAATGTAGATTCCTATGAAACAGTTGTGTATGCAACCAGCAAAACTTTTTTAAATAAATTTTGTGTATCCATCGAGGTTTGAACTCGGATTCCTTGCTCCATAGCCTCGCATGTTAACCACTCGACCAACAAGGTTCACCTTTAATATTAGGTTAATTGTCGACCATATAAAAAAAAGTGACCGCTCATTAGACGGAATTGTACATAAACATTATAGCTCTAAATCAATAGATATTACATTTTATATGTAAATTATAAAATATCAGCTTCATTAACCTAAGATTTTCTGATACGTATAATAATCATTTTTGAAGATTGAGTGATATGTAAGTAGATAGGCAACAAGAGAACGAGCTCAAAATCCCATGTTATTTCTTATGGAGGTCCAAAAACGCCGAAAACGTGACAAATGCTAACGCGCCGACTCGCGATCAAGGTCATCCGCGGTTCATCCAGACACGCGGCAGTAATTTCATATTACCTTTTTAATAATTATCTATTATATTAATAATAATAATAAAACATTTAATATTTATTAAAATCCCTAAAAATTAATTCCCCTCTCTTAGTCTCATATAAAATTATTAGATTTTAAAATACATTTTAAAAGAGAAACTACCTGCCTCCCAGGTTTTTATGCTATCTTTCGAACAATCGCAACAAAAGAATTCTATTTCTAAACTTAACAAAAACACCTACGTATAAATTATAACTAAAGAAGAAAAGGTTCGTCACAGCTGCATGTATTCGGTCTCTATATATATCATTTAGAATCCCAACTCACAAAAAACTGTCTATAATAAACCATTAGATTCCATTAATAATACAAAAGAATTTCGAACCCCAACACAAGAAAAAACATCTATAGTCAATAAATTAACAGATACTATCTTACCATTAACTACATTTTTTTCCCTCTCAATACAATAACATTACTTCTGTTAAAAATATTTAAAGATTTCAAATTCTCATCTTAACAAAATCATCTATAAGTTATCTTAGATAACAAGGGTATAGTCATTTATTATGAAATTATACCTAAAGAAGAACACGGTCGTTACAGCTGCAAGGTATTCAATAGATAATCTGTTCTACAGATCTATCTCATATATTAAGTTAAAAAAGGGTCGGTACACCTGCATCGCCCCAAGGTATCCATTTCATCTTCATCAAGTTTGGACATGTTTATGAGGGCAGGTGATGTGATATCAGATTGGAACGAAAGGCATATATATAGCAGCGGTCGCCCATGTTTTAATCATTACTAAAACAGCTCTTGTTAGTGAAGTGTCACCATTTTTTACTGTTAAAGCGTTTACATTATTTTATTAATAAGTGTGTGGTGGTTAAAGTGCTTAAAACAATTGTTCCTAAATTATCATTAAATTGTATTTGCTAAAGTATATTATTTGAAACAGTGTATCCAGGTAAGTTATTATTTTTATTTATTTATTTCTCTGTTATGCAATAAATATCGTAATCAAATTTAAAAGAAAAAAGAGTACATTATGTTTTGTCTCTAATAGTTATTTATTTAACAAGAACGAAAAGTGAATCTTTAAAGTATGAATAAGTTGTTTATAATTACTTGTGAATACTTTAAAGACACTTTTCGTTCGAAGTAAATACAAAACTTTATTTCATACTGGACTGTTACCGTATTGAATTAGTACGAATCAAAAATTTGAGATTTCTAAGTAATCTGTAATAATTAAAGTGTGCGTTGAGTAATTTCTATATAATAAATTAAATTCGTTACCATAGAAACAATTGACGTAAAATTTTAACGTACTAGGACTTTAATATTTTACTTTAAAGTACTAGTACTTTAAAGTAAAATAGGACTTTAATATTTTACTTTAAAGTACTAGGACTTTAATATTTTACTTTAAAGTCCTAGTACTTTAAAGATGCATTTTTCGTACTATAAATGATCCGAAAAACGTCAAATTATGAACGGGTATGAAATAAAATATATTATTTAAACAATCTGAGATTTATATGATATAACTATACTGTTACCGTAAAATTTTTTTTGGCCTCCTGTATTTTAAAACGTTTGTTTCAGTTTTGTTTACGTTAACTGTAGCTTCATATTTACGCATGATGTCGTAAAATGACAAGCGAATGTGGTAAAAATACTAAAAAACACTGGGCAATTAGAGATATTTAAGAAACCAACTATTCTTGTAATAATTAAGTTTATGTAATAAAATACATGTTACCTAAGTTATTATTAAAAATATTTCGGGCTTTAATAGAAAAAATTAAAATTTAATTAATTTAAATCGCCGCAGCGCCATCTATCGTACGTTTGGAAACTACAAATGTCATCCAAGAGCACACTATTATGTGCATGTTTTGAATTATTTTTTTTATTTTCTATAAAACTTGTCGGCCAAAAAATCTTATACAAATCTCATGCGTCAAGTCATTTTACAGGGCTCCAACTAATAAGGCACTCGCCCTACGGGCTCGTGCCTTAAACAAAGTTGTCGCCCTGTAAAGTTCGACTTACCGCATTCGAGTGTAAATAGCTATTAACTAATAAGCGCTTTTCATATTCTCATCTCATAATAGTTATCCATACATTATATTAATTCATTGAGATTTTATTGGTATTATTATTTAATAACGCTATTAACCAAACAACTTTTGCTTTTATCACTTTTATAAAAACTTCTTATAGAAATTTTAGCCAAAACTTTTTTCCCACAAATCTTTTACCCAAAATTTTTTCCATAAATTTTTCCCCCCCAAAATTTTTTTCCCCAAAATTTTTTCCCCCCAAATTTTTTTCCTCAAATTTTTTTCCCCCCAAAATTTTTTTCACCAAAATTTTTTTCCCCCAAAATTTTTTTCCCCAAAATTTTTTTCCCCCAAATTTTTTTTCCTCAACATTTTTTTCCATCAAAATTTTTTTCCCCCAAAATTTTTTTCCCTCAAATTTTTTTCCTCAAATTTTTTCCCCAAAATTCTTTTCCCCAACATTTTTTTCCTCCAAAATTCTTTTCCCTCCAAAATTTTTTCCCCAAACTTTTTTCCCCATAATTCTTTCCTTAAAGTTTTTTCCTTAAAATTTTTTTCATCAAAATTTCGTGTTTTTAACATGCTAACAATTTTAAATTACAACTAGCATCGCATTTTAATATTTGAACTGACTTGATTTATGTATCGCATTATTTAAATTCCGTTTCATGACATCTAGTAACTCAATAATTTTTTTCGGCTGTCACCAACAACCAGAAGATCCAGAACGTCAGTAGCCTGCAATTGGAGAATCCGGCCGACCAACCACGATGCAGCACCAGCCTGGAGGAGGAACCGACATCCTAACATATAAGCGCTTCACGCGGGACACTGTCTAATTATTTTTCCGATTTTTGCCATAACCACTATTATATTTTGTTATTGTATATATTTGGATGAATATATGACTTTATTTTGTGTTATAATACTGCCGTATTATTGCGTTAACCTTTCTTTCCTCTTAATAGCTTTATTTGGTCGAACAGCTGCTCCGCAGTCCTTGGCGGCTGCTTCTGGGCCAGGGCGCGTGCTGGTTCCCGCAGTTGGACCATGATGAGCCTCAGCTGGTCCGGGGATGTCGCGATGTTGGCAGTCATCTGGGAGATGAAGTCCTCCAGGTCTTCATCGTCGTTGCCGCCGTAGGTGGGTAGGGCCAGGTTGACTGCCGTCGGTGCCAGGACGGTGAGCCGGTCCAGAAGAGCCGCGAAGAACGCCGAAGACGGGTCCATGGATGCGGCTGTCGGTTTGTTGTCCTCTGCCATCTCTCGCGTTGTCGATCGGGTGTTCACCATAGGCTGGGTCGTCGGTTGTTGTGTTCATCCAAACACACACTGTAGTTGGGCGCCAATTGTTACCGTTGAACGGCTCGTAGTTATTCAAAGTTACCAAATAAAGCTATTAAAAGGAAAGAAAGGTTAAAGAAATAATACGGCAGTATTATAACACAAAATAAAATCATATATTTATCCAAATATATATTTAACAGAGTATGATAGTAGTTAAGCAAAAGTTGGAAAAATAATGAGAGCGAGCGTCTCGCGTGAAGCGCTTAAATGTTACGATGTCGGTCCCTCCTCCAGGCTGGTGCTGCATCGTGGTTGGTCGGCCGGATTCTCCAATTGCAGGCTGGCGTTGTGGATCTTCTGGTTGTTGGTGACAAGGCTGACACCGAGAACCACGTGGTCCACGACGCCAGCAGCAGCCTGCGATCTTCCGCTGCTCGTTGGACTGGATGTGGGCCCGTACCATGACATCCTCTCCTACCCGGGCGACTGGTGCGGTGGGCTGCCCCTGGTATCTCCGGTGATACCGAAGTTGGTTGGCGGTGGCTTCCCTCTGTCGGTCTTCGGCGGATGGCGGTTCCCGTTGTTCCGGAAGCTGTTGATCCTCTGGCTGAAGTGGCTCTTACCCGAACAGCAGCTTGGCAGGGCTCGATCGCGTGGCGGCGTTGGTCCGGAGGCGGAGGTCGTGGAGGACTCGGGGTAGATGGCGGACCCATTCGTCGTGGGGTTGTCCCTGAAGTCGCGTGCGGTGGGCCTTCTTGATCTCCTGGTTGCGTCGTTCGACCGGGTTGGCTCGGGGGTGGTAGATCGCCGTCGTGTGGTGGGTCGCGCCCCATCTTCTGCACGTGGTTCTCCAGAGGTCGCTGGTGAACTGGGTACCGTTGTCCGTGAGGATGACCTTCTGGTAGCCGAACCGATGAAAGACTTCCTCTTCCGCTAGTCGACACATTAACTGGCTGGTGGCGTCCCGCATCGCGAATGCCTCGACCCATCTCGTGAAGGCGTCCTCGATCACCAGGATGTATCTTCTTCCAGAAGCTGTTGGTGGATAGGGCCCCATGATGTCGATATTGACGGTATGCCATGGTCGGGTTGGTTTTCGTGCCTGTAAATTAGCGTTAGTCTGTAACTTACCTCTTTTCACGGCGGCGCAGGTCACGCATTGTTGGACGTGGAGGGCGACGTTGCGAGCTAGTTGCGGCCAGCAGTATCTCCGGCGGATGGCGGTGTGGGTCTCGTCCCGGCCGGGGTGTCCACTGTCGTCATGGTGTTGCTTGAGTACCTTTTCTCGGGCTGCGGGTGGCACGTACAGCGTCTGCGGATCGGTGTCGGTGGCGGCGCGATAAAGGTATCCCTCGAATTGCTCGTACGCGGATCGGATGCCTTCATCTTCGGGGGTGAAGGGGTTTCGCCAGCGTCTCAGGAACTCTTGCGTCTCTTCGTCCTGGTTTTGGGCCCGCTTGATCTCGTCGACGATGGTGGTCAGGGCGTGGAGCTCCGGTGAGGCTGGTCGCGCGTCGATTAGGGCGTCGTGGGTGGTCTCGTCCTCGGGGTCTCGGGATAGAACGTCCGCGAATTCGGTCTGGGTACCGCGGCAATGCTCCAGGTAGAAGTCGAATTCCTGTAAAAACAAAGCCCATCTGAGTAGTTTTGCCTTTTCCTCTTTGAACGATTGTAACCAGGTAAGGGCTTTACTGTCCGTCCGGACTTTAAAGCGTTTCCCCTCTAGTAGCGGTCGGTAGCGTCGGAGGGCCCATGTCAGGGCCAGGCACTCTTGCTCGTTGATGTGGTACCGCTGCTCCGTTGGTTTAAGGCGCGCGCTGTCGAAGCAGATGATCCTCTTGGTCCCGTCGTCGTTCTCCTGGTAGACTATGGCCCCGATGCCGATGGAGCTCGCGTCGGTCTGAACCACCAGGGGTTCGTTGGGGCGAGGATGGTGTAGCTGGAGCGGTTGGCTGCATGCGGTCTTCAGTCGATTGAATGCCCCCATGACTTCCGGTGTGATCTCCCACGTTTTCTTTGCCTGTAACAAATCGGTTAGTGGTGCCACGATGGTCGCGAAGTCCGGGATGTATTGGCGGATCCATCCACAAACGCCAAGGAAACTCCGGAGTTTGTCCTTGTTGGTCGGTACGGGCAGCTGCCGGATCTGCTCTACGTGCTTCCACTGGGGCGTGATGATTCCCGGGTGGATGGTGTGGCCGAGGAAGTCGAGGGACGCCTTTCCAAAGGCGCACTTCTTGATGGACAACCGGAGGCGGTGTTGCGATAGTCTCTCCAAGACTAGAGCGAGATGTCGGAGGTGGGTCTCGTAGTCGGAGCTGTAAACGATTATGTCATCGAGGTAGACCATGCAGAACTTACGGAGGTATCCTGCGAGAACTTCCTGGCTCATCAGGCGTTGGAACGTTGCCGGGGCGTTGCGGAGTCCGAAAGGCATGACCTTGAAGTGGTAGTGGCCTCCATCCGGGGTGCTGAAGGCGGTGAGCTGCTTGGATCCCTCGTCCATAGGGATTTGCCAGTAGCCGCTCTTCAAGTCCAGACGGGTGAACACTGCTGCATCTCCCAGGTCACGCAGGGTCTCTTGGATGATGGGCATCGGTGATGGCTCGCTAGTGGTGATCGCGTTCAGCTTGCGGTAGTCCACGCAGAACCGGGGTGTGCCGTCGGATTTCTTCACCAGGACCACCGGGCTGGAGTACGGCGATGTGGAAGCCTCGATGATGCCTTGGGACCGCATTTCTTCCACCTGTTCTTGGATGATCCGCTTCTTTTCATCCGACACGCGATAGGGGCGTTGGCAGACTGGCTTCCGTTCCGTCACGTCGATCTTATGCCTGGTGCTGCTCGTTGTCGTCATCCCCTGGGTGGTGTTGAAAGGCGCGGGGAAATCTGAAATTAAATTTTTAAACCGGGTTTCCGCGTCCGTTGGGAAACTGTGATTAATTTCCCCGATACTTATTGATTCCGTCTTAGGGGGTGGTTTGGTCCAGAAGACGGTCTTCCGTTCTCAGATTCCCAGGTACAGGCAGCCTCTGACGATGTCCACCGTCGCTTGCTGCTCTTGTAACCATGGCATCCCCAGAATGCAGTCCTCTCGGAGGTCGCGACTAACGATGAACTTGGCGGCGTGTTCGTATCCGAAGATGATGATGTCGAGTTCCGCTTCCCCGCTGCAGGACATCTTCTGGCTACCGCTAGCCAGTGGGAGTTTGGTGGCGATTTTACAGGCTCCCGGGGCGAACTTCGCGTTGATGACATTGATGGAGGCGCCGGTGTCCACTAGCGCTCTGAAACAAATGCCATTATTCATACGCACCTGAATCCTGGGTACTTGTATGCCGGGCATGGCGGTTAAGGAGGGAATATGCCGGCCTAATCCCCCCTGGCGTCGTTTCCCGAACTCCGTACGGGGCAGTCGCGGTGGAAGTGTCTTTCCGGCCAGAAGCGGCATTTCGGAAGATGATCCGCGCTGATGAAGGGGTTGGTCGCCTTCTTGGTAGACTGGAGGGTGTCCGCGGTGTCGATGGCTGCGTCCGCTAGGTCTCGCACGCTGTTGAAGTGGCCGCTAAGGTAGACCGCTACCTCGGGACGGAGCAGCTTCCGTAGAAGGTGGATCTTGTCGGCTTCCCGCATACCTGGTGCTAGCTTCTGCAACAAAGACATCTTCCGGGTTAGGAAATCCGCGGTTACCTGACGGTCGGCCTGGGTCTTCGCGTATAACTCCTGGTACAGCTGGACGCGCTGCACGGGGGAGTCGTAGGTCCTACGTAGAAGCTCGAACAGCTGCTCCGGAGTCCTTGGCGGCTGCTTCTGGACCAGGGCGCGTGCTGGCTCCCGCAGTTGGACCATGATGAGCCTCAGCTGGTCCGGGGTTGTCGCGATGCTGGCAGTCATCTGGGAGATGAAGTCCTCCAGGTCTTCATCGTCGTAGCCGCCGTAGGTCGGTAGGGCCGGGTTGACTGCCGTCGGTGTCAGGGCGGTGAGCCGGTCCAGAAGGGCCGCGAAGAACGCCGAAGAAGGGTCCATGGATGCGGCTGTCGGTTTGTTGTCCTCTGCCATCTCTCGTGTTGTCGATCGGGTGTTCACCATAGGCTGAGTCGTCGGTTGTTGTGTTCATCCAAACACACACTGTAGTTGGGCGCCAATTGTTACCGTTGAACGGCTCGTAGTTATTCAGAGTTACCAAATAAAGCTAGTAAAAGGAAAGAAAGGTTAACGCAATAATACGGCAGTATTATAACACCTAATAAAGTCATATATTCATCCAAATATATACAATAACAAAATATGATAGTGGTTATGGCAAAAATCGGAAAAATAATGAGAGCGAGCGTCTCGCGTGAAGCGCTTAAATGTTACGATGTCGGTCCCTCCTCCAGGCTGGTGCTGCATCGTGGTTGGCTGAAAGGATTCTCCAATTGCAGGCTGCTGGCGTTGTGGAGCACGTGGTTGTCGGTGTCACAGTGTTACCGTTGAACGGCTCGTAGTTATTCAGAGTTACCAAATAAAGCTATTAAAAGGAAAGAAAGGTTAACGCAATAATACGGCAGAATTATAACACAAAATAAAGTCATATATTCATCCAAATATATACAATAACAAAATATGATAGTGGTTATGGCAAAAATCGAAAAAATAATGAGAGCGAGCGTCTCGCGTGAAGCGCTTAAATGCTACGATGTCGGTCCCTCCTCCAGGCTGGTGCTGCATCGTGGTTGGCTGACCGGATTCTCCAATTGCAGGCTGTTGGCGTTTTGGAGCACGTGGGTGTCGGTGTCACAGTGTTACCGTTGAACGGCTCGTAGTTATTCAGAGTTACCAAATAAAGCTATTAAAAGGAAAGAAAGGTTAACGCAATAATACGGCAGAATTATAACACAAAATAAAGTCATATATTCATCCAAATATATACAATAACAAAATATGATAGTGGTTATGGCAAAAATCGAAAAAATAATGAGAGCGAGCGTCTCGCGTGAAGCGCTTAAATGCTACGATGTCGGTCCCTCCTCCAGGCTGGTGCTGCATCGTGGTTGGCTGGCCGGATTCTCCAATTGCAGGCTGCTGGCGTCGTGGAGCACGTGGTTGTCGGTGTCAATTCGCCCCCCTTCGGAGACGACGGCATGGCCTGCAAAGCGTCTTCTTCGTCTTCTTCCGGGTGCGGTGGTGGTGATGCCGGAGGCGGTGTGCGAAGCGCTGGGCGTCGTGGTGCTGGCCGGATGTGGTCTGCGTGGTACTTCACCTGCTGTTCCCCTTTGTCGACCGTGCAGACCCTCCCGTCGAAGATGTTCCGGATGGTGTAGTGTCCCAACCATTTCGGCGCGAAACCGGCGTGGATCTTCCGCTGCTCGTTGGATTGGATGTGGGCCCATACCATGACATCCTCTCCTACCCGGGCGACTGGTGCAGCCGGCTGCCCCTGGTATCTCCGGTGATACCGAAGTTGGTTGGCGTTGGCTTCCCTCTGTCGGTCCTCGGTGGATGGCGGTTGTTCCTGTTGTTCCGGAAGCTGTAGGTCCCCTGGCTGAAGTGGCTCGTACCCTAACAGCAGCTTGGCAGGTCTCGATCGCGTGGCGGCGTTGGTCCGGAGGCAGAGGTCGTGGAGGACTAGGGGTAGATGGCGGACCCATTCGTCGTGGGGTTGTCCCTGAAGTCGCGTGCGGAGGGCCTTCTTGATCTCTTGGTTGCGTCGTTCGACCGGGTTCGCTCGGGGGTGGCATCCGATCCGCGTACGAGCAATACCATGACGACAGTGGACACCCCGGCCGGGACGAGACCCACACCGCCATCCGCCGGAGATACTGCTGGCCGCAACTAACTCGCAACGTCACCCTCCACGTCCAACAATGCGTGACCTGCGCCGCCGTGAAAAGAGGTAAGTTACAGATTAACGCTCCTTTACAGCCACGACAGCCAAACCGACCCTGACATACCGTCAACATCGACATCATGGGGCCCTATCCACCAACAGCTTCTAGAAGGAGATACATCCTGGTGATCGAAGACGCCTTCACGAGATGGGTCGAGGCATTCGCGATGCGGGACGCCACCAGCCAGTTCATGTGTCGACTAGCGGAAGAGGAAGTCTTTCATCGGTTCGGCTACCCGAAAGTCATCCTCACGGACAACGGTACCCAGTTCACTAGCGACCTCTGGAGAACCACGTGCAGAAGATGGGGCGCGACCCACGACACGACGGCGATCTACCACCCCCGAGCGAACCCGGTCGAACGACGCAACCAGGAGATCAAGAAGGCCCTCCGCACGCGACTTTAGGGACAACCCCACGACGAATGGGTCCGCCATCTACCCCGAGTCCTCCACGATCTCCGCCTCCGGACCAACGCCGCCACGCGATCGAGCCCTGCCAAGCTGCTGTTCGGGTACAAGCCACTTCAGCCAGGGGACCAACAGCTTCCGGAACAACAGAAACCGCCATCCGCAGAGGACCGACAGAGGGAAGCCAACGCCAACCAACTTCGGTATCACCGGAGATACCAGGGGCAGCCGGCTGCACCAGTCGCCCGGGTAGGAGAGGATGTCATGGTACGCGCCCACATCCAATCCAACGAGCAGCGGAAGATCCACGCCGGTTTCGCGCCGAAATGGTTGGGACCCTACAACATCCGGAACATCTTCGACGGGAGGGTCTACACGGTCGACAAAGGGGGACAGCAGGAGAAGTACCACGCAGACCACATGCGGCCAGCACCACGACGCCCAGCGCTTTGCACACCGCCTCCGGCATCACCACCACCGCACCCGGAAGAAGACGAAGAAGACGCTTTGCAGGCCATGCCGTCGTCTCCAAGGGGGGCGAATTGACACCGACAACCACGTGCTCCAGGACGCCAGCAGCCTGCAATTAGAGAATCCGGCCAGCCAACCACAATGCAGCACCAGCCTGGAGGAGGGACCGACATTGTAACATATAAGCGCTTCACGCGAGACGCTCGCTCGCATTATTTCTCCGACTTTGCCTTAACTATTATTATACTTTGTTAACGTATATATTTGGGTAAATATATGACTTTATTTTGTGTTATAATACTGCCGTATTATTTCTTTAACCTCTCTTTCCTTTTAATAGCTTTATTTGGTAACTCTGAATAACTACGAGCCGTTCAACGGTAACAGCAGAGAAAAAAAATATCGAGTTACTAGATGTCATGAAGCGGAATTTAAATAATACGTTACATAAATCACTTCAGTTCATATATTAAAATGCTAGTTGTAATTTAAAATGAATATACATAAATGAATTTTAAAGCAAAATTTTGGTTGGGGGGAATTTTGGTGAAAAAAAATTTGGGGGGCAATTTCTGTAAGAAGTTTTTATAAAAGTGATAAAAGCAAAAAGTCGTTTGGTTAATAGCAATAAAATCTCAATGGATTAATATTACGTATGGATAACTATTACGAGATAGGATATGAAAAGCGTTTATTAGTTAAAGAATTTTTACGGTAACAGTGTAGTTATATAAATAATAATAATTACTACAACCCATAACCTAAACCAAGGCCCCAGAAGCTATAAGCTTGTGCAGGAGGGAGGGGGGCGATTATTATTATTATGTAGACCCAATGTCAGATTGTTTAAATAATATAGTTTTAGAAACGTAATGTATCCTTTTTTTTTAAATTTGATTACGACGTTTTATTGCATAACAGAGAAATAAATAAATAAAAATAATAACTTACCTAGATGGAGCACTGTTATAAATAATATACTTTAGCAAATATAACAATTTAATAATAATTTAGAAAACAATTTTTATAGCACTCTTCACTATACGATATTATTATTAAAATAATGTAAACGCTTTCACAGATAAAAATGGCTACACTTCACTAGCAAGAGCTGTTTTAGTAATGATTAAAACATGGGCCTCCGCTGTTATATATATATGCCTCTCATTCCCGCTCGCATCTGATATCGATCACCTGTCCTCATAAACATATCCAAACTTGAAGGTAATAAAAACTAAATAAATGATACCGATAGCTTGGAGCGATGCAGGTGTACCGACCCTTTTTAACTTAATATATGGGATAGATCTGTAGAACAGATTATCTATTGAATACCTTGCAGCTGTAACGACCTTTTTCTTCTTTAGGTATAATTTCATAATAAATGACTATACCCTTGTTATCTAAGATAACTTATAGATGATTTTGTTAAGTTGAGAATTGGGATTCTTTTGTATTAAATATTTTTAACAGAAGTAATGCTATTGTATTGAGAGGGAGATAGTATCTGTTAATTTATTGACTATAGATGTTTTTTCTTGTGTTGGGGTTCGAAATTCTTTTGTATTATTAATGAAATCTAATGGTTTATTATAGACAGATTTTATGTGAGTTGGGAGTATGGGAGTCTAAATGAGATATATATGGGTCGGATACATACAGCTGTGACGACCCTTTTTTTCTTTAGTTATAATTTATATGTAGGTGTTTTTGTTAAGTTGAAAATTGGAATTCTTTAAATATTTTTAACAGATCTATTGCTATTATATTGAGAGGGAAAAATGTAGTTAATGGTAAGAGGGTAGCTGTTAATTTATTGACTATAGATGTTTTTTTTTCTTGTGTTGGGGCTCGAAATTCTTTTGTATTATTAATGATATCTAATGATTTATTATAGACAGTTGTTTTTGTGTTGGGAGTCGAAATGATCTGATATATATAGGGGAATCTGACCCTCCGTGAGGTACTGAGACTTAATAAACTAACACGTTGCCCTTTCTTTTACGATACATAAATTAAAACGTAAAAAAAGAAATATCGATGACCGTAATTTAAAGTTGAAACGTGTATGTGATTTTTTAATTCGTTATTAATGAAAATATGCATAGCAAGATTTCATGTATTTTTAAAAGGGGTTTGAAGTTAATGATGATGTATGCTTATACCGTATATGCTAGAGCGAGCGCGGCCGCCATCTTGGATTTGTGGTCTTTTCGCTAAATCGGACCTCCATAAGAAATAACATGGGATTTTGCGCTCGAATCGGTGTTGCCTAACTACTAATACCGACTCAGTTGCTCACGTGCTGGAAAATAAAATTTGAAAGAAGTCGATTCGAAAGGCAGCACAATGAAAAATTATTCCAGCACAGTGCAGCACAAAGCGGGAGCATTCATATGGCAGTACTAAAACTCCAGAATTCGGAATTTGCTGAGCTAAGCGTTTCTCCAGCCCGGCAACATAAATTTTGAAATAAATCGTTTCGGAAAGCAGCACAATAAAATCTTTTTCCAGCACAGTGCAGCACAAAGCTTGCAAATTCATGTGCCAGCACTATAATTTCAAAATTCGGAATTTGCTGGGCTAACCGGTTCCCCAGCCCAGCAAAATAGAATTTGAAATAAATCGTTAAGGAAGGCAGCACAATGGAAACTTTTTCCTGCACAGAGCAGCACAAAGCTAGCACATTCATGTGCAAGTGCTAAAACTCCAGAATTCGGAATTTGCTGGGCTAAGCGTTTCCACAGCCCAGCAAAATAAGATTTGAAAGAAATTGTTTTGGAAAGCAGCACGATCAAACTTTTTTCCAGCACAGTGCAGCACACAACGAGCACATTCAGGTGCCAGCACTAAAACTTCAGAATTCGGAACTTGCAGGGCTAAGCGTTTCCCCAGCCCAACAAAATAAAACTTTCAATAAATCGTATTGGAAAGGCAGCACAATGAAAACTTTTTGCAGCACAGTGCAGCACAAAGCCAGCACATTGATATGCTAGTAATAAAATTTCAAAATTTAATGGTTGCGGGGCTGGAGAAATGCACCCCCACAAATTTTTAAGAGAAAATTATCCCTATTATTAAGTATTATAACCCTATTTTGATGCTTCTACTGAATTGTACTACAGTCTTGGAACGCATACAACCATTTTTCAGGCAGAGGTTGCGACGCGCAGAGGAATATTTATGAGACGTCGATATCGGGGAGGGTAGCTCAGTGAAGACGGTGTGGTTCCTGGTATAAATAGCTTATATAAGCTTAATATAATAATTAGTATATAAGCTTATTATACTTACCAACAAGAAAATAATCCGGAAATATAGGCGCCAAGTAATCTTTGCAGGAGAATTACTAAACTCCAAGATACGGTAAGTACCAAGACTAAGGAATACACAAGCAATAAAAGGATAACGGTATGGTAGGAACGATATAATATTTAATAATAAAGAAAGTAGGTTATGTTATAGTACAAAAGTTAGGATACAATAAATGTAAGGTTAAGTCAACAAAATGTTAATGCAATTTTAGTTATTAAGTACACACAGTATATATGTATATTTAAAATTCACTACTACTTGTACACACTGTATATAAACATGAAAGATGAATAAAGTTTATCCAAAAGCTCTGAGTATTTTTGTTATGTTTTCTTTTATACATCAACGATTAATTACCTCTTCTTATGTACCTTTGTTTGCAGATATAAGACAGATTTATCCACAGAAATTAAGGAAATGACGTTGTTATTTAAAGGTAAAAAACTAAAGGTTAATAATAATTAACCGGACTAAATAAAATTCAATAGCCAAATAAACGCGCTATCACGATAACGAACTAGGCCCAGCGTTTATCATTGACAAGAATAAATACTCGAAAGAGAATGTACGGTACCAAATTTTAAATAATAATTTAATTTCTGTTTACAAAACAAGACCAATTTAACATTTACTTAGTATCAGCCATGAACTCAATGGTAGTACTTTGACAGTTTAGTAAATCTCGTAAATAACTGACATGATATCTTAACCTGTATATCCAATGTGAATCATGATAACCCCAAAAAAAATAGAATGATTTCTTTACTATTAAACAAAGAACCTATGATTAATCTTCCCAAAATATACACACAAAATAATAATGGTTATGAAGAGCTGACCTTCTGTACTCGCTTTCTATAAACTTGCACCTGGTAAATGAGTGAATTCCAGTAGCTGTATCTCCCAATGGATATATCTTCTGCTTCTGAATACCGTGGCAATCAGTAGCTAGTACTGAGCGTAGAGGGTAATCCTCGATGCGTATGCACTGGAGTCTACGTTAAATACTTGATCTTCGTATGATAAAAAAAAGGTTCAATGTCCTTAGACACAGGCAGGTAGGTAGTCAATCAATTCGGTAGTTAACCAGTTTGATGGTCAAACAGTTCGGTGGTTAATTAGTTCGGGGGTTAAATAGTTCCCTACAATCAATTACGATTTATTCGAGAAAAGAAAAGAAAGAATTAAATGATGACGTACCTCGTGGCAATTCCAAAATCCGCCTAAGCGAGCAATTTGATAAGCGGGACCGCACCAGATTCTTACTGTTTGGCTCAGTGCAACTGAAGCTTGATGATCTGACCAACCTATCACCCACCAGACTACTCAACTTCCTTAAGAGAATGGGACTGGAGGGTGAACTCTAACCTAGGTGTGAGCCACAATAGACCCAGGAGGTCGCAGTGGAGGGGCGGACAGGACGCCACACTCACTTTTAACCTAACCTAACCTAACAAAACCCACAAATTATAACTATTGCTATAGTACCAATTAATACTCCCACTAATTCGATTAGCGAAATATTTTTATTAAGGGTTTCAGAAGAGCCACCACTGTTGATTGCTTGAGCTATGACGAACTCTTCTTTGGATTCGGAGCCTCCCATATTGGTTTAAATATAATAAACTTCTTGCACCATTTTAATCAGTAATGTTTTTTCTACTTAAACCCTTGATTTTATTTGATTGAAAAAAATTTATACTCCCGGCTACTTATAATTTATGCCCCCTAAACACCCTGTTGCCTGCCCGGCGCCTCCACCATCTTGTTACATTTTATTTTGTGACTGGGGGTTACTCAGATGGTAGTAATTAATACAGCATCGATTAAATTGTATACTATATTTGACTTAAACTAATTTACAAAATAACTTAAAATCTACTTACATACATACAATAGTTAAATTGGCCTCTCCAAAGACTTGCCAGGAACTAACTAACTTAAAAAACTAAAATTGATTGCTCCATCCCATCATATAAAATTTGCTTACAAAGAAATGAAGTTTATTACCCTTGGCAACCTCAATAAAATTGATGTGCTTTGATATTAATAATTATTTGCATTATGCAATTATCTTAATTTTGATTTCCAAATTAATCTTTTCATTTTGTAATTTAACCTTTCGTAACAATATTGTACATCTTGGCTACTAGGATGTCACTGTCGTAGGACTCGAATGGAATCCTTCTAATGACTTATTTCCGTATTCATGCAGTCCTCAGGATAGTCCTTGTACGAAACGCAATATTTTGTCGGAAATTGCGCAAATATATGATCCTTTGGGTTTTCTCTCACCCACTGTTTTAGTGGATGATGCAACAACTTTGGTTAGAAAATATAAAGTGGGACGATTCTCCTTCCGAAACTTTGGTTGAAACTTGGAATCATTTTAAATCTGAAATTCCGATGTTATCACAAGTATTCCTAGATACATGACCTTTACTAATGTCTATCGAAAAGAACTGCATACGTTTTCAGATGGTTCCCAAGTGGGCTACGGTGCAGTAGTCTTTTTCAGGGTTCAATACTTTGATGGATCCATTGAAATTTTTCTTGTTTGTGGAAAATCCCGTGTTGCGCCTCTTAAAACCGTGTCAGTGCCGCGTTTGGAGCGTGTGACGCTGTACTCATGGCTAAACTTCTTCATAACATTTGTAATCTATTTTCTAATTATGTAACTTTTGACGCTCTTCATGCTTGGACTGCCTCTCAAACAGTACTTACATGGATTGCCTCCTCACCACATAGGTGGAAAACTTTCATTGCCAACCGAGTATCTGCAATCCAAGATTTAATCCCTCTACAGTTACAAGTTTACTTTTTAATTCGATAGAGTGTCATGGATAACAAAATTTGATTGAACGAAAATATAATCTGACAAAAATGCATTTAATTTAGGTAGGTATAAGTAAAAAAAAAAATTAAAATTATCAATTTTGTCGGAAATTGCGCGAATATATGATCCTTTGGGTTTTCTCTCAAGTATGTTTTGGAAAGATATTGCCTGATATGATCAAAAGATATTGCCTGATATGATCAAAAGTATCAGCGCTTGTTGTGTAATGCACTGATTATTTTATTGTTCAAATACAAATTATCGAATGTAACCTATCTCAACTAATCCTCCGTTTAATCGAATACATTGTTCAATTCTTTTAAGATTCTGCTGATCTACTCTTCTAAGATCTGGAATGTTGATTTCACGACAAGCTTGTCTTATTTTCGCACAAAGTTCTTCTCGAGTTTTGGACCGTGTTTTATAAACTTTATTTTTGACCATTCCCCAAAAATAAAAATCTAAGAGTGTGAGATCGGGGGATCTCGGAAGCCACAGTTCAAAAGGACTGTTTCTTCCTATCCAGCGCATATGAAAATGCTCGTTCAACCATTGACGAACAATTATGGAATTGTAGATTGATGCACCATCCAGCTGCAAATACATATTCTGTCGAATATTACAAGGGAGATCTTCAACTAACTCCCAAAACTCTCCATCAAAAAAGTTAACCAAACGTTCAGCATTTAACGAGCTATTAAACAAAAAAGAACCAATTATTCGGTCTCCTAGAATTCCACACCATACATTTACTTTCTGTGAATATTGGTCTTTACAATTTATAACCCAATTGGGGGGGGGGGGTTTCTGTAGCCCAGTATCGACAGTTTTGCGACGAAACCACTCCATTAGTGGTAAATGTAGCCTCATCAGTAAACATAATGTTATTCAGGAAATTCCGGTCATTTAAAAAATTACCTTGGGCCCAAAAACAATAATCCAATCTTTTATTTTCATCGCCGCCTTTCAAAGTATGTAAGAATTTTGATTTAAATGGCTTGATCTTATGACGAATGAAACATCTTCTAACTTGATCCTTGTTAATATTTAGTTGAGACTCTAAATTCCGAAGGCTCATGCGTGGGTTTGCTCGATTTGATGCCAAAATATCGTTATCTTCAAGATGCCGGTGTATTCGACGAGGTTGCCCATTGTTATGTATTTTCATAACACTTCCAGTTTCATTAAAAAGACGATTTACAGTGGCTGCATTTCCATGGCTAATAGGATCTCGTAGGGGATGTCTTAAGTTAAACTCTGCAGCAACTTCCCTACTACTACGATCAACATCACCAAATAACTGAATTGTTTCAATTTTTTCTTTTAAATTCAAACGCATTTTATGATAATTGACAAGAACATGAAACCAACTTAACGTTTTGTCTGATTGTATTTTCGTTCAATCAAATTTTATTTTCCATGACACTCTATCGAATTAAAAAGTAAACTTGTAACTGTGTACTGACTTAACGCTAATAATATACTGAAAAATTAAAAATGTGAATTTTGTCATGAAGCTTGGTTAGGTTGCTAAGGATAAAAATTGAATTCTAAACTTTTTCCAATAACTTTTTTTGATATAATAATAATAATAATAATACGTTTATTCCATACATCTGGCATACAGAAAGTTTTATAAAACATAATTATTAGTATTGATTATAATGAATTATAAATGAAATATTATAATATACATATACACATACAGTAAAAATCAATACATATTTTACCAAATGTATAGAACCTCAAGGTGCAAGTTCAGCCATCGCTGATCTTCCACTTGTACCTTGTTAATTCCATTCAATATAAAAAATTAAAGTGACTTAAGTATTTTGTTGATTAATATAATTAATTAATTATTATTGGATAGGCAGTGTTACTATATAAAGGAAAAGGCGTTGAATTATATGCTGTGGCATATGAAAGTGAAACATATAAAACATATTATCATAAAACAAAAGTGATGTGAAGATGTCGAAGAGTCAAAATTAAATAAAAAAAAATAAAAAAGAAAAAAAAAAGTTTTTCGGCAAGTTTAACAAATACAGATTTGTAGTACCAAAAAGAGTAAACTAAGTAAAGAGAATAAATTGGCTAATTTTATTTATTTTTGCTTGCTAAACAAATAATTATGCAATTTCTTTTTAAATTGTGATAGCGACAATTCTTTTAATGGGCTAGGAATATTGTTATAAACTGATGCTATATTGTAACTATATGAACGTTCAAAAAAAGAAGTTTTGTGTTTAGGTATGGTAATTAAACCTCTGTGTCGCAGGTTTAAGTTGTGAATGTCAGTCCTGAACCTAATCTTATTATATAAGTACGGTGGCTGCTTTGTAATTATTACTTTATGAAATAGCGTTGCCGACAACAAAAATCTCCTATTTTTCATGGACAGCCAATGTGCTTCCTTTAATTTAGGTGAGACGTGTTCATATTTTTGTAATCCATAAATGAACCTTAAGCAGGTATTTTGAACTCTTTGAATACGTTGTGATGTTTCGTAATCCAGGCAAAAATTATAAACAGGAGCGCAGAAAGTAAACTGTGACAAGACTAACGAATTACACAAGATGATTTTTATTACTTTGCTGAGATATAGTTTATGAGGATATAGCAGTTTTAAATTCATAAAAGCTTTTTGTACGCATTTGCATACATGATCCTTAAATCTAAGGGTTTTCTCCAAAACAAGTCCAAGATTTTTCGATTTGGCTTGAATTGGAATTGGGGTATTATTTATTTTAATAGGAGGTACTTGTACATTAGATAAATTATTATTAAAGAGTATAACGCAAGACTTAGATGGATTTAAATGCAATGCATGTTTAGTAGAAAGATCATATATAATATCTAAGTCGCTATTTACCCTATTTACTGCTTGATTAATGTCTGTAGGAGCAAATGAATGACATATTTGTGTGTCATCAGCATACATGTGCATACGACAGGTCTTTAAGTATATCTCCAACATGAAGCGAAATATCGAGAATTGGCCCTGTTCGAAGGGTCGTGGTTGGCTGGATTTACAGTTCACATTTAAGTTGAGTACCTCAAAAAATGCAACTCGTGAATATGTGTCACTGTGCCAACATTCAAATTTTTACTCCTTAAGATAACGAAAATACGGGAGTGTATTCATCTTAAATGCGACACACTGTATATGACAATAGAATGTAAAATATTACAATAGATAGTAAAGGTAAGAAAAATCTTTTTAATATAAAGTAAGTAAATACATATATCACAGATAGTTGTAAATTTGACAGCATTAACAGATGTATAAATAAAAGCTTCTTATGTTTACTAAACATCCATACTATCAATAATAGTAATCATTCTTTTTAACCAAACAATAAGTACCAATCTACGATATGTGCAAAAACTGACTTTTAAATACAGTTAAACAGACCAAAACGCCATTATAATAATAAAGATCAGATATTAAACGAAGCATTAGGCTAAAAACGAAACCGATCACTCAGAACTATATTGACTTTCCACTCATTATCACCACTGTTACTAATAGAATTGGGAACTGTAGCACTGGAAGCGTAGCGTGATGTGTTGTGAAAGGGGTGTGAAATTATCTGCGTCACCAAACTGCTTTCATAAATTCTTCGTGAATCTTTATCCCACTTAATATGGTTTCATGTATGAGAGAGCGTTTTTGATTGAAATTCAGTTGGAGGTGATGGCAGAGTTGGTCGTTGAGATGTAGCGAAGTTCCCCGTGCACAGATTATGAGTGGAAGTATACACAAATCTTTTTCAGGCAATCTTCTGCGTATAGCTTCTATAACGGAGTGGCACTATAAATTGCAACTTTATTTTGGAAGGCTGATGATAGGTTTCGTGGGCATTCCTAATGGATTGCTATGTCAGAAGTAATAATTAATAACGGACCCCTTAGTAAGAATAAGATCGGGTTTTTTCTTACTCCATCCGTACCCCAAATATTGGGTTCGACTTATGCGTTCCAACCTTTGGATCTAGCTAGCGATGCCACTCTTTCAACCACTTTGTCGTGCCGCTGAATCCGTTTCCAATGGGTTAGAGAGCATCCCTGCAAAACGTGGGAGGGTGTTAAGAGAGTCATAGTGACTTCCGCTGTTTACCCGAGCTTGCTTGAACTTCTTCACGTTGACATTTAGAGCACTAGGCAGAAATCACATAGGGTCGACACCAGCAGGGACCATTGCAACGCTGTTTTAATTAGATAGTCGGCGGCGTATCTTAGACACATCGGTAGCCGCGTATACTATCAAAGTGATTATTATGCTAATGCGTTTTAATGCAGTGTGTTTTAAAACGGAGTGAAGTGATGCAGTACATTTTGAAAGAATCAATCAGATCCTTTAAAGGTAGTGTCTTGTGTTACCCTCAAGTATGTTTTGGAAAGATATTGCCTGATATGGTCAAAAGTATCAGCGCTTGTTGTGTAATGCACTGATTTTGCCAAAATCCCACTTAGAAGGTTTTTCGCATATGTAATAAATTAAGCACACGCCATTTTTCAAATTGGATATTAAAATTTTCTTTAAACGACACGCGCAAAACACGATTGAAAGGTTTACTAACTAACAATGAAACTGCAACGAATAAATTAAACTGCTTTATAAACACTTTATAGAAATTAAGCTTGTATACACACAGAAATTATTTATTAAAAACTGTTCAATCGTTTTTATTAAATTTAATATGTTGAAAAACTACTAAAACGTGTTTATCAAGTTTTGATAGTAGACCTGAAGGTTTTTCTTATCAAAATTAATTAAACTACTCTTGTCTGTTGCAATTTAAATAGTACTTAGTCATTATCCATCCAAGTGGAAAATAATCTTGGTAATATTTGAACCAATGTTCTTCTTCGTGCCTTCCTTATCTAGACAAGAAAATATATAAAATCGTTTTAGAGTAGGTAATTCCCTGGAGTCCACTGCTCAACCAATTAATAAATTAATGTAATAATTGCTTATGACCATTTATTATTTTAATCTAACTAATACTAATATACAGCGTTTTGTAGCCATAAACAAATTTGTGGGTGCATGAAACCAAGAAATATTAATTTCTTACTAAAGATTCGTATACTATATATACATTCGTATGTTCACTGTTTTTGCTGGATGTCTTTCGTACGGTTCGGCGAACCCGAAAGACATTTTGGACCTGTGAGTTGCTACACGCACAAGATATGTATCATCTGGGTAGGATTGGGCATTAATAGTTAATAATGTGAATGTAATTACTAGCTGCTTCATCAATCAGCCCCTTGTCACTCGATCATAACTTGAACCCATTAATGTCCCTCAGCAACGCCTCATTTAAAAACAGAAACGGACTAACCCTTCTTATATAATACTATATATCCGACGTTAATTCGTTTTATGCTAACCAAGGTACAACCAACCATATACTACGTACGTTTCTCCAAATAAGAATAATAATTGCTGTATCTATTTATCATTATTAATTTATTAATTATAATCAGAACCTATTAAGACAAATTAGACAAGATGTTTTGTAGATACATTCGAATAATGTTTAATTTATAAAATAAAACTTTCTCGTGCGACGTATGTCAGAGCACAATATATTATTCAATTAGAGCAAGTTTCGTTTAGAATCAAATAATTAATTTAAATTTTTTTTTGTAAAGCCTAAATACATGAAACCTCGTCAAGTTTAAGTGACATAGCATCTAGTACTACTCTATTTATAACTTTATCAATAGAAGATTGTCTACAGATTATTATCTACATACTACTATGCAATTTTAATAAGGGATCTATTGTCCTAATCGGCATTCTGTTTTCGTAATACCACCTCTTTGGGATTCACTCCCATGAGCTCACACCGTTTGATCACCAGCCAGTTTAGTTAACCTCTCACATAATTGTGTTCAATCGTGCTCTCTGAGTTCTACGTTTTTGTAGACTCGTCTAAATTCTGTTTCTAGATTTGAAAGATAAAAGATATATAATTTTAACAGGTAGTGAATACTCTTCTTTAATACTCCTCTCCTAAATAATTTATTATTTTTAATAAACCAATATTACAGCATTTATTTATGGCGCCAACGTGGGCAAATATTATTTTTTTATGCAATATCACATTATTATTTATGGCGACCGGCAACGTGAGGATTTTGTGGCTTATATAATCTTTTGATAAATCGGCCTGAGATGAGTCTTTCTTAATAATTTAATTCAGATATTTTATGTTATTTAATTGGCGCCCAACTTATTCTTACGTAATCTTAAGTTAGTTAAGAACTCACGTAACATATTTTTAAATAACTATTGCAAGTTACGTAGAAATACTGCTTACTATCAGGAAGTAGATAAGTTCATATTACATTTCAAGATAAGAAGAAAGGATCATCTTTCGTGTGAAATGCTTAGTGTGCAGTATTAGCTTTCTCATGAGAATTGCTTATCATGCAGATAGTATTGCATTACCTTTCTCGTAGGAACTGCTGAGTAATATTTTATTTAGATAAGAGAATCATATACCATATGTCCCCGGATTGAGTTCACAATAGGTGAGATGGACCAAAAACTTTCGAATTGGAATTTCATATTTTGGGATTCCGCCCTGCTCGGTCTGAAACTTATTTTTAGTTTACTTTCCATTTGTTAAAATCAAGTAGGCCTTTACAGTTGAGCAAAAATCCGTTATTTGTCAATTTCGTTTCAGGTAAAGTACCTTCTTCGTTCATAGTATGCCAAAGTGCCACTAAGAAAAGTTGTTCAGAATGAAAAGTTATGGCGCTATGCAAATTTTCAGAATGATCGGCCTACTTTGATAAAATTCGCTTTTGAGTTGTATTATGAAAGAACGTGGGTTTAAATGGTAGAATTTTATTTTCTTTGAGAATTCTTTGCATGTACGATTTACTTATTGATAATTCAGTAGACCGTTTTCTCAATGATAATTGATTATCAGTGTTCACGGATTCTAGCACCATGAGTGTAGCAGCACCTTCATAATCATGAACTAGCTTTTTTTCTTCAAATTTTGCACACTTCCAGTTTCTGTAAACTTTTTCACAAGTTTTTTTTAATCCATTGACAGAAATTGCCACCGTTGGAAATCGCTCGTGAAACTTATTAATAACATAAGCATAAGATGCTTCCCCAAGTCCGTAACATTGTATGAGGTGAATGCGCTGTTCGGGAGACAACATTTTTAATACAAAACAAGTAAAAACTAAGGAACAAGTAAAAACTAAGGAGCAAGTAATTTGCAACTTACTGTAAAACAAGTAAATTGTTTGCTTTACTACGACGCGATTGTTCGTATACAATACAAAACAAAAGCGGATTTTATCAAAGTAGGCCGATCATTCTGAAAATTTGCATAACGCCATAACTTTTTATTCTGAACAACTCTTTTTAGTAACACTTTGGCGTGCTATAAACGGAAAAGGTGCTTTACCTGAAACGAAATTGACAAATAACGGATTTTTGCTCAACTGTAAAGGCCTACTTGATTTTAACAAATGGAAAGTAAACTAAAAATAAGTTTCAGACCGAGCAGGGCGGAATCCCAAAATATGAAATTCCAATTCGAAAATTTTTGGTCCATCTCACCTATTGTGAACTCAATCCGGGGACATACTGTATATAGTGTGTTAGACAGTAGATTCATTAAGTTTTGATCAGTTCATAGTTAAGTTTACATCTAAGCTCTAATGAGCATTTATATTATTGTGTATTGTAATTGTCATTACTTCCGCTGGTTTAAAATAAAGATCCAGGGAAAACAAAAAATCTTTTTAAAAACTCGTTTCATTTGAACACAAACGAAACTGGCGCGCTTAACGGTAGGATCTTCAAAAATTAGAGGAACCAAGTACTCTAATTTCCCGTTTCAACGGTCAATTGAAGAAACCATCCGCTCCAAGTAGACACCGCCGCTGACGTTGCATTGAGACTCCGAGGACTCCATCGCCCCGGCCAAGCATCTTTACGGCACCTACTTCAACAACAACCGCTTTGTCCATTGCGTTAGGACCCTGTTCATAGAGAACCCCCGTCAACTGCTGACGACTGATCATCGCGATCAATAATTCATCATTATAAGAAAATGTAAGTGAAATTTATAATCTTAAAGTGAAAAGTTTAAAGTTTTAAAAAATTAATTTAAATTCAAATCATAAATTTACTAACATAGTTTTTACAATTAATTTAAGCTAATATTATAAGCATTTAATTATACAATGTGTTTCAATTTATTTGCTTTCGATAGACGAAAGGAATAGTTGGACACTTTGGTAATTAATAATTGCATTTTAGTTCCTAATTTACGTACATTGGTAGACGCCAAACAGATAGGTAGTGTCAAATATTGACATTATAAAGCCTTTCATGCTTGCCATGTATGGGTAGGACCCTTAATTTTTAAGCCCACTAAAATAAGAATAATAATTAAAAATCCTATATAATAATAAAAGTGTATTATTAATGCAAAGGAATCGCTCAAGATCTGCAAGACGATCAAGAAGTGTAGAACGTTCAAATCTGAACAACCCTCCTTTGTTATTTTTAAATAACAATAATATTAATAGAAATATGGTTTTTCCTGCACATTTTCATGTTTCCCTTTTAAATGAAATTCCAAATTACGATGGTAATCCATCGATACTTTCTGAATTTATTAGAGCTGTTGATACAATCACAGGTCAATTTTGTACAGAAAACCCAGCAGATTACATTAATCAATTGATTATTTCAGCAATGAAAAATAGATTAAAAGGTCAAGCATTAGAAATAATTACTGGATACGAATATGCTACGTGGAATGCATTAAAGCAAGTATTAATAGAAAATTTTGGAGATCAAAGGTCAGAATTAAATTTATTAATCGATTTAACTAAATTAAAACAAGGAAAAGATTCTCCAATCGAATTTTATAATAAAATTAGAACACAATTAGCAATCTTTAATTGTAAAATTGCTTTAGGAAACGAAAACCAAGTCATTGAAAATTATAAACTTCAATCAAATAAAGACTTAGCATTGAGAACATTCACTAGTGGACTCAATGACGATTTTGGAACTTTTATTCGTAGCCGTAACCCAAATTCATTAGAAGCAGCCCTTACTATGATTAAAGAAGAGCTCGATATCAGATACTCTCAAGCTCAAAATTCAAAATTATCTTCAAATTTAAGTCAAAGAACATCTATTAATTTTTCACCAAATAATTTTAAACAAATTACAAATAATTCCTTTAGGACCGCTTAGCCACTAAGACAACCCTAACCTTTTATACAACCTAAACCATTTATACAACCTAAACCATTTATACAACCTCAACCTTCTGCACAATTATTTCTCCCTAGACAATTTAATCATAATTTTAATAGGCAAAACAATCCAACCAGCCATCAACATCGAAATGGCTTCGCCCCAAAACAAAATTATAGGCCAACCAACAAACCTATACCTATGGAAGCAAACATAATAGTAAAAAGACCTCTCACTACACAATTAACCAACCATAATGAATTTCGAGCTAATTCTCAAAATATAAGGACTTTGCCTACTCCAGCTGGTCCACAACGAACTTTTATCTCCGAAGAATTATTCTATCATGATGACGATGAACCTGAAACTTCGACACACCCCCAATATGACTATAAAGATTCTATCACTAGGTCTGAACAGTTCCCTGAACAGTACCTTGAACAATCAACCGAAGAAGAAATATCCACTGAAGAATTGGAAAATTCTTATTATCAATACTCAAATAACGACAATGAAGATGCTGAAAATTTTCATTAACGGCCTCGGAAAATATTGAAAGCTTTAGTATTAACCCCAAATCTAGTCTCCCATATATTATAATTCCGTCCACCGGACAAAAACTGTTAATAGACACTGGTAGCTCTAAAACCATAATTTCCCCTAAATTTGTTAATGAACATTTCCCTAACTTCGTTTATAATTTTAACTGTGAAATTACCACTTCTCATGGAACCACCAAACATAATTTAGTTGCTAATTTACCTATTCCAAACCTTTTTTCAGAAGATGGATTTCATCTTTGCTATTTATACGATTTTCATTCTGAATACGTAGGCTTAATTGGCTCAGATCTACTTAACAATTTATCAGCCAGAATTGATTATAAATGGATGCATATCCAAACCGATAGCACTACAATACCGTTTCATTATAATTCATCCATGATTAAACAGGAAACCCAAAGACGTAATGAATGTAATTTTTCCAAATTAAAACATAACAAAATCCCAATAAAACAAATTGAAATACCCACACGTACTACAATGTTTGTGACTTTACCAGCCGTTGGTAAATGCGGAATAAAAATAACCCCAAGATTAAATTTTAGTAAACATGTCATGATCCCTTCTGCATTAGTCAAATTACATAATAATTGGTTTCAAACTAGTGTAATAAACACTTCTAATGAAATACAAAAAATAAATATATACTCCCCATTAATTTTAGATGAATATGAAACTAATAATGAAAAATCAATACAAATCAACAACATAGACGTTCATAATTCCAAATTAAACATCAAAGCCATTCTTAATGAGAATTTACAAACAAATTTAAGACCTGACCATCTAAACGAAGAAGAACAAACATTATTAACCAATCTTTGTTATCAGTATAAAGATATTTTTTATTCTCCAAATATCCCTTTATCTTCCACCAATTTAACCAAACATCATATTAGAACCAAAACTGATGTTTCTATATTCACAAAAACATATAGATACCCACATGTGCATCGAGAAGAAGTAAAAAATCAAATTCGTAAAATGTTAGATGACAAAATTATAGAACCTTCGGAAAGTCCATATAATTTTCCATTTTGGGTCGTTGCTAAGAAATTAGACGCCTCAGGACATCAGAAATGGCGCATTGTTATCGATTATCGTAAATTAAACGAACAGACGATAGAAGACAAATACCCTTTACCACGAATCGAAACCGTTTTAGACCACCTTGGTCGAGCCAACTACTTCACGACTTTAGATCTCGCATCTGGTTTCCACCAGATTAAAATAGAAGAATCAGACCGCGAAAAAACAGATGTTTCGACTAAAGAGGGCCACTTTCAATTTCGACGTATGCCCTTTGGATTAAAAAATGCTTCAGCCACATTTCAACGAGCTATAAATAATGCTCTCATAGGACTAACCCCCCAACCATGCCTCGTTTTTCTTGACGATATTATTATTTACTCTACTTCTTTACAAGAACACATAACCCGCTTAAAAAATGTTTTTAATCGATGTAGACAATCAAATATCAAAATTCAATTAGATAAATCCGAATTTTTACATAAATCCGTAAAATATCTTGGTCATATAATAACCTCGGAAGGAATAAAACCTAACCCTTCTAAAATTTCAGCCATTAAAAATTTCCCTGCCCCAAAAACCAAAACAGAAATAAAATCATTTCTAGGATTATTCGGATATTATAGAAAATTTGTTAAAGACTTTGCTAAAATAACTAAATTCTTAACTGTTTGTCTTAAAAAGGATAGTAAAATCATACACACCCCTGAATTTCTTCAAAATTTCGAACATTGCAAACAAATTTTAACTAATGAACCGTTACTTCAATATCCCGAGTTTAATAAAATTTTTGAATTAACCACTGATGCATCTAAATATGCCTTAGGTTCAGTATTATCACAAGATGGAAAACCTATTTGTTATGCATCAAGAACCCTTAACGAAGCTGAACAAAAATATTCTACAATAGAACGATAACTGCTCGCTATACTGTGGGCAACTCAACAATTTCGCCCTTACTTATACGGTGTAAAATTCAAATTATACACTGACCATAGACCATTAATTTGGCTTAGAAATTTAAAAGAACCAAATTCAAAATTAACCCGTTGGGTACTCAAACTAGAAGAGTATGACTTTGACGTAAACTATTTACCAGGAAAACTAAACAAGGTAGCTGATGCTTTATCACGCATTCAAATTTATCCTGTGAATGTTGAAACCGATAGACTTGAAACCCCCGAACCAGAAACCTTCGCCAATATCGATAGCAGACTAGCAAGCAGAGCTAGCACCCCTGATATTACCGAATTATTTGACATACCAATCACAAATCATCCTCCTGTGTTAGATAAACCTCGTATTAAAATGCTTTCTGATATACAAGTAAAACCGCCCGATAACCGCCCCAACATACCAAGTACTAAAAACAAAGACGAAGACAGTAAATTCCTCACAGATACAATACATACCCAATTATCATCAACCCCGGTAATAGATTTCTCTGACAAACCACTACAACATTTTAAACATCAAATTGAATTCATAAGAGCCCAAATTCCAAGAAAAATCCGTAGTACAAAATATGATGGAAACATTCATTACACTGTATTTATCAATGACAACAATAAAACTGATATGTTTAACAAAATACTAATCGAACATTGTGAACCTAAAACTCATTACTACTGTCACTTTCCTGATAATAAACTTTACCTTGATTTCTCAAATTTCATCGCAGAAATAACTAATGAAAACACACCCAAATTCCATCGCTGTACCATTCAAGTTACATATATTATAGACCCTGAAGAAAGACAAAATCAAATTCAAAGTTACCATTTAGGCAAAACCAATCATCGCGGAATTAACGAAACTTTAGAACATATTAAACGCAAGTATTATTGGAAATCTATCAATAAAGACATCACTGAATTTATTAATAAATGTCAAATTTGTAAAACTCAAAAATATAATCTTAATCCGATTAAATAACCTTTTCAACTTACACCGACTCTTAATAGACCATTTCATACCGTACATTTAGATATCTTTCGAATAGGCAATAAAAGTTATTTGACCCAAATATAATTATTGCTGATTGAGAATTTAATAAAAACATATTTAAAGATTTCCTAATTCTTCACAAGATTCAATTACACACTACAACCCCCGCTCACCACCAATCAAATTCGCTTGTAGAACGTCTACATTCCACTATCATCGAACATTACCGTTTATTGACTAATATACCAAAACACCAAAAAATTCAATACTGTATCTTGGCTTACAATCACACAATTCATTCAAACCTTAAGCTAACACCTTTTGAAATAATGTTCGGGCACACAGAAAGAAAAAATCCATTCGACTTTGATTATACAAAAACCTATTATCATGATTATATGTCGGAACATAAAACAAGAATGCGCTATCTTTATGAATCATTACAAAAAGAACAAACGGACACCAAAGAAAAACGAAATATAAAATTAAACCAAAAGCGCGGAACAAAAAAACTTGAACTAGGAAGTAAAGTTTTCATTACGACTAACACTAGAAATAAAAAGGACCCGAAATTTTCTGGACCATACACTATTTCCCAAATTCTTGAACATGATACTTATGAATTAACACCCCCTAATGAAGGACCTCAAATTAAACGACATATAAACGAACTATTACCATTTTCAGGTTAACCATTATCGCCTGCTACATCCTCACAACCCAATTTGTGATCAGTGACGTAATTATCGAAAACTTAGATGACAATCCTGGACTTTATCCATTAAACTTAGGTAACGCTATCCTAAAAGAAAGCGAATTTACATTAATTAAGACTATAGATTATACACCTATCATTACTCAATATGGTATGCTTAAAGAGAATTTATTAAAAATCATTATTCTTTTAGAAAATCAACAATACCCCATCGAACATAGGCAGTTCACTCATATTACTGACATATTACTTAGTCATAATAACATATTATTAATCATTAAACAATATTTAGACAGAGCTGACAAACTTATCGATCAATTATCCCCTCAAACACAACATACAATCCAGAAACGTGGACTCGTAGATGGTTTAGGAACCATTTTTAAATTCTTAACTGGCAATCTGGATGCCAAAGATATGAAACATTGATTTCCAAATTACAAAAAGTTAGTGAAACACAAACTAACGTCATATAAGAACAAGCTAAAATTCTTAATGACACTATTTCCACTATAAACAATCTAGCTAACAATCAAATGCTACTCAATAAAAACCTAAACAAAATTATTTTAGAAAACGAACAGGTGAAAAAACATGTCGCCACAGTATCCCAAAAAACAGTTTTACTCGAAGCCTTGCAATCTTTACAACTTCTTATAAACACCTACTTTGAACTCGAAAACGCATTAACTTTCGCACAGAATCAACAAATGCATATGTCATTAATTGACAATATTGAACTAATTCAAAATCTAAAGGATATTTCTAAACACTTGTCCCACCAAACAACATTAACCATACCCTATTCCGCAGATCAAAGTTATCTACATCTATATGAAAGTATCATTATTACCAAAGCCTATCAAATTGCAAATAGAATCTTTGAAATCCCTCTAACCTCTAAAACTAACCAATATCAACTTATACAATTGATACCTTTTCCAATATTTATTAACACCCGTCATTTCCGTATGATTATTCCAACCTACAATAATATATTGTTTAATACTAAAATGAGTATCCCTATCGAACTCGATTATTGCAAATTAGTTACAATAGACACTTACTTTTGTAACCAAAATAATCACTTCGAAATTCCAAACGATAAATTATGTGAAACCCAATTACTTTCTTTTAATAGTAACCAAACATGTACCCCATATCTTTTTGATCTAACTCATATTAAAATTTCTCAAATAGATACTGCCACTTGGCTAGTAACTGTACCTTCCAAAGCAATTCTAGACATTAATTGTAAAAATCAAGATTTTCGAAAAGAACTTTATGGTTCTAAAATTTTACATTTGAGCCCTGATTGTACAGCGTTAATTAATCACGAGCAAATGGTATTTGTAGCTAAAACTACGTCAAACAAAATTATCGACCTAAAATTACCAAATATTGACCAACTAGTAGTAGCTGAATCAAGTCATGTTGACATCTCAAGAGTCGACTTAATTTCGATCGATACACAAAAGTTAATTGATAATCAAATCAAAATTACCGATAACGGTTATCTACTAAAATCAATTGATCATGTGACTGCTAATCATTTAAGCATATCACCTATTATATTAACCATAATTACTATAATTTTAGTTATAAGTATTTTTGTATATTTATACTGTAAACGTAATTCCTTAAAAATAAAATTCATTGAGTTTCTAAATAAAGATTTAGTTGTGATAAATAAAAACACAGAAAATTAAAGTCTTCATTTTCCTTTTACTAATTTTAATATTGTTTTAAATAAAAACTATATTAAAACATTTTAGCGCTGAGGAGTTACGTAGAACTACTGCTTACTATCAGCAAGTAGATAAGTTCATATTACATTTCAAGATAAGAAGAAAGGATCATCTTTCGTGTGACATGCTTAGTGTGCAGTATTAGCTTTCTCATGAGAATTGCTTATCATGCAGATAGTATTGCATTACCTTTCTCGTGGGAACTGCTGAGTAATATTTTATTTAGATAAGAGAATCATATATATAGTGTGTTAGACAGTAGATTCATTAAGTTTTGATCAGTTCAGTAGGGAAAATAGGAGAGTTTTGGAACCACCCCCCACTCCTGACCTTGACCTTGAACCTATCTCTTTCTAACACATGGTGACCTTGAATCTATCTCTGTCACGTAAACGTGGCAACACCGCATTCTCAAAGTCAACAATATGGCAACACCGCATTCTCAAGGCCATCAATATGGCAACACCGCATTCTGAAGGCCAAGAATATGGCAACAATGTTATGACCGTGAACCCAAGGCCACTCTTCAAGGTTAGGAAACACCATTCAAGACCATGCTCAAGGCCATCAAACACCATTCAAGGTCAAGCTGTAGATATATATAGCAGGTCGCATGTATTGAAAATGCAAAATGTGTGTAGAAGCGAGCTTGCAGAATACGTGCCTGACAGAACGAGTGTTATCATTTCGTAATTGGAAGGGTATACAAACCCCAAAATCTTTAGCTGAGGCCGGATTTGTCTATACGGGGCGTGAAGATAGAGTAGAATGTTTTTATTGCCGAGTGAACATTTTCAAATGGGAACCGTCGGATAGTCCAGTCGTAGAACACCTGAAATGGTCACCACATTGCGTGTTTGCAAACGTGTTAGCACCCATAAACGTTGAAAGCGGTAGAGACGTTTGCGGTTAAAAGAAGATACAACATAGAATATAACACTAAGGAAGATGTTACCAATCAAGGCGGTAATATAATTAGCAACCTTGTACGAGGGTGTAGTGTACGTTGCAAAACTTCCAGACACAACAGCATCTTTTATTTCATACAACTTCAATACGAGTGTTTGGTATGGAATGCAACCGGTGACGTTGCAACACATGGGAATGTTTAAACACGAGGTCGGCAATAGAACGCAAGAAGTACGATTCAGGGTCAAATTCGTGTACCCAACATATACCATGGATAGTGAGTGGCAAACCCTCGGAAATAGTCCGGTAGAACAATGTAAAGTCAGCAGCGAAACGTGTTACGCTTCAGTGGCGACCTTGGGCACCCTGTTAATCGCAGTAGTTGGTTAAAGTAGTTGGTTCGGTGTAAGCATGGGAACATATTGTATCGCTCGTTATCCTTACCATTAAAGACTATGACCTTGGCTCCCACCCGCCAACTAAAACCATGACCTTGGATCCCACCCCTCGACTCAGACCATGACCTTGAATCCCATCCGTCAACTCAGTGTATATAAACGCATACGCAAGAACACTTCAGTAGTACAGCATCTACACAAGAACAATTCAGCAGTACAGCATCATGAACGTGGTAGAGGCAACCGTTTTAGTAACATTCGATTTCGAGGACGACGAGGATGAAATGCGAGATAAAGAATTATATGGTGGGAACGTCGAGAAAACTTTAGACCACCACAAAGAGGCATTCATTAAACGCGTCAAAGAGAAGAGTGTTCTTGAAGCTGGTTATCTGGTGTTTGCGCGAGTGACGTTTGCATATTCCATGGACTTAAATGGGGAAAGGATATGGTTTGACGGAAAAAGTGGGACAGCGCCGAAACAATTGGAAGAACCGTTAGACGAATGGTACGATACAAATATAAAAATTCCCATCATGAGACGTATAGAGGAGTATAATTCTGATAAGTTGCGAACGGAACATTTGTGTCGTTTCACCATACTAATAGCGGAGAGTTAAAGTGCTGTTTATAGACTAGTATAAGCCGGATAAGTTTCGAACGGAACATTGGCGTCGTTTCACCATCTTAATAGCGGAGAGTTAAAGTGTTGTGTTGTTTATGTAAAGTCACAGAAACAGCCAGCGCATTATTTAGTGAAAAGTACGCAGAGGCTTAACTAATGTATTATTGAAATAACTGTACTCTGTAAACAAATACAAGGTTGTAAATTGTAAAAAATAAATGTACTCTGTAAACAAATACAAGGTGGTAAATTGCATATGTATTTAGTTAAATAAACCACGTATTTATCTCATTATATCGTTTCATTTAAGACCGATCTCCGTCTCTCCTAGAGATTAATTTAACGATTAAATCAAAAGTGAAACTAAGATTTAAAAATGTCATACCATTTTAATTTCAATTAGATTCTTACTTAACTATGAAAGTATGCAGAGGAAAGATCAAGACAACCTCAAGGTAAGAACGACACCAGACAGTCAGGAATGTGCAGACGAGAACAAAGAAATTCCACAGACATCGTTGAGAACAGATGAAACAAGGTCAAGGAGATTGTATTTACACAGAAAGGAGTGGCCAGACAGTCAGGAATGTGCAGACGAGAACAAAGAAATTCCACAGACATTGTTGAGAACAGACGAAACAAGGTCTAGGAGATTGTATTTACACAGAAAGGAGTGGCCAGACAGTTAGGAATGTGCAGACGAGAACAAAGAAATTCCGCAGTTGTTGTTGAGAACAGACGAAACAAGGCA
Source organism: Agrypnus murinus (assembly GCA_929113105.1). NCBI lineage: Eukaryota > Metazoa > Arthropoda > Insecta > Coleoptera > Elateridae > Agrypnus > Agrypnus murinus. Next base: position 255,047,777 of record OV816024.1, on the reverse strand, counting down.
AGGCCAACGAGATTGTATTTACACAGAACGGAGTGGGGGCACAGATATATCTATACCTTCCAAGCTGCAGCACTCAGTTACAGTTACAACAAGGTAGTGAAAATGAATAACGAGTCAAGTGCAGCTGCAGCAGAAAGTTCGTCACCGGAGGTTGACCGACCGGCTTCGAGCAACTCGTCGATTTGGAGCGTGGAGACGGAGATCATCGGGGACGACGTTTGTAGCGGTATGGAGGAGGTAGACCTGGAGGAGGTAAACCTGGAGGAGACGGAGGAGGTAGACATGGAGGAGACGGAGGAGGTAGACATGCCCCAGTACCAAGAGCTGGTATGTAACTAAATACTTTAACAAAATTACTTTTAAATAAAACGATGGAAGTGCTGGTAACTAACTAAATAATTTAACAAAATTACTTTTAAATAAAATGATGGAAGTGCTGGTAACTAACTAAATAATTTAACAAAATTACTTTTAAATAAAATGATGGAAGTGCTGGTAACTAACTAAATAGTTTAACAAAATTACTTTTGAATAAAACACAGATATGAACCATATATATTTTTATTTTAATGTTTATAGCCACACATTATCCTCTTTGCGAGATCTCGACCCGTAATGGTACGGGGGAGGTTCAGCACGGAGATACTTTGTGCCGAATGTCGTGAGCGGTACATCACAGTCCCTCGGGACTATGACGCGGTGAGGCACGCCGCCACTCATCAAAAGTGTGAGGCATGCACATAAGTGAGTTAGAATTAGTTTATTGTAATAAAATTACAACGACGTTAACGGTTGGTATAACTGTGACCTCCCACTAACAATAACCCAGTCCTCTTCCTATCCCGGTCGGGTTTGCATAACACGTCCTCGTCGTCCCGACTGGAAATCAGTATCGCGAACGTTAGTGGTAAAAGTTTACGTAAAAGCTTTATCGTTTGCTAGTGCGTTCCCGTTAACTGATTACTAAGAATATGCATGTGTGTAGCTGCGGTGCGTCCTTCACCCGACGGGATGCCTTAGACCGTCACCGAAGAGAAAGCTGTCGTGGACCGCTGGACTACCCATCCACGAGCGGTAAGTAACCATTCCTGTGAGGTTGTATGATGTGATACGAATATTTTGTCGATTACAGCTGGGGAAGCTTCGGATGCTGTAGGGAATACCGGTAAAGGACCTGCATCTAAGAAAGCGAAAAAAACCTCCCCGCAAGGTACGTGTACACATTGTTAACGGCTTTAGTGTTAGTGATCTGTGCAATTGTTTCAGGAAATACCTCCGCGACGGTGTATTGCGATGTGTGCGAGCTGGATGTTCCACGATGTGGCTACGCTGGACATCTACGAAGCAACCGCCACAATCATCGTAATGCCGCGTCAGTGCAGTCGGAGGAAGTGGTGGTCCTGGAGACGGCGTTCAAGTCTCGTATAGCCAGTTATCGAGTCTCGGTGAGAAATCATCACATAAATCTCAGATAATTTACTGATGAGACCCGCGAAAATGTGTTAACACTATTAGAAAGAAACGTTCAGCGCTTTCATAGTGTGAAAGTCAACCTAGAAGTATTCGGAATGTACTTTTTGGAAAGTCAAAATTTGCACGAAATTAAATCGTTTAATACGCAAAATGAGATTGTGACCGGGACTTCGAATCTGACCGATTTGTATGATGATTTCGTTGAGGTGCTGGATACGAAGATGTCGGACTTTAATGATCGGAACTCAGGTAATGAATAGTTACGGGTTACGATTCGATTGCTAATTGTAGGGTCCTTACAGGTTGGGTACTGGAGCAGCTGTTATTTATAGAAGTCAACGTCAATAAATACAACCCGCTCCGTGCTTCCTCCTATGTTCCACTTCCGCCGTCGATACAACATAAAAAGGCTGTAATCAACGTGCAAAATAACGATCAGTGCTGTTTCGGTTGGGCCTTGGCGTCCGCTTTGTATCCGCCGAGGGGGGGACCTTCCAACAGGACGACGTCGTATCCAAATTTTGCGCAACTGTTTGATTTTGAAGGTATCACCTTTCCTGTCAAACTGGATGCTATTTCGAAATTTAAAGCGCGTAATCCACGCTTATCTATTAACGTGTATGGTTTGGAAGCTGTATTTAAAGACGGAGAAATGAAACAAGAAGTTGTAGGGCCTCTGCATTACTCTAAGCAAAAGAAAGAAGTACATGTTAATTTATTATTAATTTCCGATATGGAGGGTAATAGTCATTACTGTTGGATAAAAAACTTTTCGCGTTTGGTGTCGTCACAGTTGTCGGCTCACAATGGAGAAAAACACTTTTGTGACTGCTGCTTGCAGTATTTTAAAAGTGAAAGTAGATTAGAACAACATACCCGTTTTGATTGCAATCATGTTTACACCAAGTTACCAGCTATCGAACCCGTATGCGATAAATTGGGGCACGACCGGCCGGGTAATCTATTGAAGTTTGAAAATTTTCAAAAGCAACTTACAGTACCTTTTGTCGTTTACGCGGATTTTGAAAGTGTGTTGAAACCTTTGGACACGGTTGAGCCGGATCCTAGTGGAAAATTTACCATGACATCGTATGAACACGAACCACATTCGTTTGCGCATTACATTAAGTGTTCATATGATGACGCGTTATCTAAATTTGAATTGTACCGTAGGCCGAATGCAGCAAGTGAGTTTATGACGCGCTTAGAAGGGGATGTTAGAAGGTTGTATAAGGACCATTTAAAACATGTTCAAGACATGCGACTTTTATCGTGTCGACAAACTTTCAACTATGACAATGCAACCGTGTGTCATATTTGTGACAAACCCTTTGGTGAAAACGACGTTAAGGTGAAAGATCACTGTCACCTCAGCGGCGAGTACCGCGGTGCGGCTCACTCCGTGTGCAATCTAATGTACCAAATTCCCGACTTCGTACCGGTTTTTTTCCATAATTTGACGGGATACGATTCACATCTATTCATAAAGCAATTGGCATTAGAAAAAGAAGCAATCGAAGTGATTGCGCTCAATAAAGAGAAATACGTTTCGTTTTCGAAACGGCTTTTGGTAGATGAAATTAGGAACGGGTCCCAACGGATACAGGTATGTCTTAAAATGCGCTTTCTGGACAGTTTACGATTTCTAAATTCTAGTTTGGATAAGTTGTCTCAAAATCTAACTTCCGACCAGTGTTTGACTATTAAAAAGTATTTTGGAGATGGGGTTAGCTTCGACTTACTGCGACAGAAAGGTGTGTTTCCCTATTCGTTCGTCGACAGCTTCTCCAAACTCGAACAGGACACGGTGCCGACGTATGAGGAATTTTTCGATCGTTTGACAGGGGAACACGTCTCCCGATCGCGGTATGCTCGCGCTGTGGAGGTGTGGAATACGTTTGGATGCACGACATTGGGGGAGTATTCGGATCTCTATTTGAAAACCGATGTCTTACTTTTGGTTGATGTCTTTGAAAACTTTAGACGTGTATGTCTTGAAAATTACAAGTTAGATCCGGCGCAGTATTTTACTGCACCGGGTTTAAGTTGGGATGCTATGTTGAAACGCACGTCTGTAGAACTGGAGCTGCTCACGGATCTAAACATGCTCCATTTCTTTAAGAAAGGCATTCGGGGAGGTGTCAGTAGTGTAACGGGTTAACACTTGGGCGGTGTTAATGTTACACTTATTATTAATTCTTTTAGACGGAATAAAACACAGTTTTATATCTATGAATTATTTATTTGACTCTACTAGTTTATTGATACGCGTTGCCTAGTACCATTTCGTATCTATGCAAAAATATATGAGTTGTGAGTCGTTCACAACATTACCCCGCCCGATCTGAAACGTGGGTATTACACACATGAAAAAGAAAAAAATACGGAATGGTATTTTAGAGAAAAAATGGAGTATTTTAAGGGAACTTGAACAAAGTTGTAAAATTCTCCAGCTACAAAAACTCTACTAGGCAGTATAGGTAGTTACAATAAAAAACTTAAGCTAAATAACACTACGGAACTTGCGACGGCAACTCTTGGAACCTGTAAACAGAAAAAAAACAGAAAAGTGTTCAAATTTTTAAAGTCAACAGGTAAAATGTTTTCAAAAGATGCCCTCGCGTAGCATTTGAAATCAGTTTATTGTTGCCTTAACATTATAAAGTAACTAATCTAAAAAATATGCAGGCTTTAGCCTAAAGAGATAGGGCCAGTGTGATTTTCTAGAGTGGCGTATTTAACTGTCCGTTCTAACACTTTATAGGGGCCTAAATAACTGTCTTTCATGCCCAGGGTGTGCGTGTCATTACGAACGTATACGTGTGTGCAGTTGGTCAAGTCGCTGGGGACGAAGGACTGACTGGAATACGTTTTTGTAAAAAAATACTTCTGCTTCCTCATACGACGTTTGAGATTGGCTATGAAATTAGGAAGGTTCATGTCGTTAGCCAGTTGTTCTTCTTCGAAGAAATCACCAGGTAGTCGTAAAGGGGTAGCATACAGGATTTCTGCAGGAGAAACATTAACTTGTGATTTCAGGGTTGCACGTAAGCTCAATAGAATACAAGGGAGATTTGTTAACCAGGAGGAAGTTCCTGTGGTTTGAATGGATTGCTTAAGTGTCCGATTAAAACGTTCGATAACGCCTTGACTAATCGGATGGAAGACCGTGCATTTGACGTGTTTAATTCCTAACATGGCCATGAAGTTGATCCATGCATGCGAAAGGAATATTCTTGCATTGTCCGTGGTGAGATACTTGGGAATTCCAAAGCGGGACACCCACGTGTCGACAAATGCATTGATTACTGACTCCACGGAAGAATCCTTCAGAGGAATGGCTTCCGGCCACCGACTGTAGCGGTCAATAATGGTAAGGAGGAATTTATAACCTCCCGAAGAAGGAAGGTGTACTAGGTCGAGATGGACCTTAGTAAAACGTTCATCTGGTTCTACAATAGGTTGTAGAGGGGTTTTCGTATGACGTCGAACTTTATGTTTCTGACATTCAGCACAAGATATGACCCACTTCTGAATATCGTGGTGCATAGATGGCCACAGATATCGCTGAGTAATCAATCTTTTAGTAGCACGGATGCCAGGATGAGCGATGTTGTGTAATTGTTGGAATAAGGGATACCTGAATTTGAGTGGGATATAGGGTCGTGGTTGTCCTGTACTAACATCCACCCAGAGGTTTGATTTGTTGGCAGTTTGAATGGAAATGAATTGAAAATTACTACGAGATCGGAGCTGGTTTAACTCGGGATCTTGTTCTTGAGATTGAGCGACTTCGTCGTAATTAAGATCAGATCCAGGGACGTTAATAAGATTAACTCTTGTCAGAGCGTCTGCCGGAATATTCTCTTGACCTTTGATATATTGGAGGTCAGTTGTGAATTGAGAAATAAACTCGAGTTGTCGAAACTCACGTGGTAAATATTGGTCTCCATTATTTTTGATCGCTGTACACAAAGGTTTGTGATCCGTAAAGATTTTGAAATCTCGACACTCAACGTAGTAACGAAATTTCTTCAAAGCGAAGTATATTGCGAGAAGTTCTCGAGAAAAAATACTGTACTTTTGCTCTGTGGTGGTTAACTTCCGGGAACAGAGAGCTAGTGGTTTCCACATGCCATCTTCAAACTGTTGCAATATTCCAGCTATAGTGGAAGACGAACTGTCTGCAGCTATACTGATAGGGTTATTAATTCGCGGATGTACCAATAAAGTAGCGGTAATCAAAGCATTCTTCTCGTGCCTAAAGGCTTCTATTTGTTCTTGATTTAACTGGACAGGCTTTAGCGAAGCTTTACCAGGAACAACTATAGAGGTTAACGGTGCCAAAATGTTCGCACAGTTTGGTACAAATTTATGGTAATACGAAATTAAACCAATAAAATTGCGGAGTGCTTTCTGACTTGAAGGCAATGGGTAATCAATTATAGCTTGGACTTTGGAAGCCATTGGTCTGATACCGCGTGTATTAACGTGATGTCCTAAAAAATCGAGCTCATTGACTCCAAAGAGACACTTTGGTAGGTTTATAATTAGGCCATTGTCTTTTAATCGGGAAAACACTTGGTGTAAATGTTCAATATGTTGCTGCGAATCAGCACTAAAAACTAATATATCATCTAGATAAGAAAAACAAAGTGGGAGCCCTGATAACACAGTGTCCATGAAACGACTCCAAGTGCTGGCTGCATTCCGTAGTCCGAAACACATCCGTTTGAACTCAAAGAGTCCCAGAGGTGTGATAATAGCAGTCTTGTGAATGTCCTCTGCCGCTATTGGTATTGCGAAGTAGGCTTTTTTGAGGTCTAGCTTCGAGAATATGGTTGCACCAGCAAGTTTACTTGTAAAGTCCGTTAAAAAAGGAATTGGATAACAGTCTGGTACTGTCACTGAATTAAGTTTTCTATAATCGCCAACCAAGCGATAACTGTCTGTTGGGGCAATGGGGGCTGAGATATCTTGGTTGTCACCAGGAGGTAGTGCCTCTGCTGCGCCTACTGCTCGCTTCCCGACGATGTGAATTGGCGTGGCGTAGCTAGACGATGACCGCTGTACTACATCAGCGTCCAAGAGCTCATTAAGATGATCTTCTAGAAAAGAAAGATGATTAGGGTTCAGTTTGCGACAGCGTGCTTTAACTGGGGGTCCGGTCGTGTCAATGTGATGGACTACAGTATGTTTTACTGGTTGATGGTAGTCGAATTTACGTAAAAGCTCTGGGAAGTGTGTGCTTAGCATCTTGCTATAAACATCAAGATTGCTAGACATGTTGTTAACAGTACCTGAAGAGTGTACGTTAATGTTTGAAGATAAGGGAAGAAGAGGGGAAGAAATCGCAGGAGTAACGATTGACTCGGAAGGAGGAGTCAAAACATTAGCCTGTGCGGAAAATATTTTGCGTTTAGTGCCAGTCTTAACTTGTTGGGTTGTGGAACCTCGACTGCGAGTTCTGGCGGGCTGGACATCTGCTGTGCAAATGTGCAAATCTGCTGTGTTGGCAGGAAGTGTTTCGCGAATAATACGTTTCTTCCAAATTATGACGCGTCCAAGCCCCATTCTTTTATTATGTATCTCGATGCTACCAATCTCTACGGTTACAGTATGCGACAGTATCTGCCGCAGCGCGACTTTGAATGGCTTAGTCCTTACGAAATTGAACAGATCGATTTAAATTCCGTGGCGGAAGACGCCGATATGGGCTACGTGCTGGAAGTAGATCTACACTACCCAACGCGGTTGCACGATTTACATAATGACTTTCCTTTCTGCCCCGAACCTCTGGTGCCGCCTACGGGAAACGCGCGTCACCCAAAATTAATTCCAAACTTGTTCAATAAAACGCGTTACGTTATCCACTATAGAAATTTACAACAGTGTCTTAAGCATGGTTTAGAATTAACAAAATTCATCGCGTGTTAAAATTTCATCAGGCACCCTGGTTGCGTTCCTATATTGATTTGAATACCACGTTACGTAATCAGGCAACTAACGAAGCGGATAGGGACTTATTTAAATTAATGGTTAACAGTTTATTTGGCAAGACAATGGAAAATGTCGATAAAAGGGTGGACGTTCGTTTGGTTAGTCATTGGGAACGTCATGGTAAAAAGCATGGGGCTGAGACGTTAGTAGCAAAGCCTCAATTCAAAAGCGTTGCTGTCTTCTCGGAAAATTTGGTTGCTATAGAGTTACAAAAAGTGTCGGTTACATACAATAAACCGGTGTACGTGGGTTTTACTATTTTGGATCTTTCTAAAACGATAATGTATGAATTTTTTTATGATTTTCTCAAACCTTTATATGGTGATAACGTGCGCTTGCTGTACACAGATACTGACTCTTTCATTATAGAAATTCGTACTGAAAATTTTTATGCTGATATGAAGCGACACTTAGATAAACTTGACACCTCAAAATTCCCACCTGACAACATTCACGGTATACCGCGCACGGCCTCGGTGGTTGGTAAAATGAAAGATGAATATTGTGGAGTGCCCCTCTGCAGTTTCTACGGTGCAGTTACTAAAACGTATTGTGTAAACGTGCTTGACCGCGACGGTGAAATGGCGATTAAAAAGGCGAAAGGGGTAAAAAGGACGGTAATTAAGCGCGATCTCACCGTTGAGGACTACCGTCAGGTTGTGGAGGATGGTGTTGTGCTCTTCCGAAAAATTTTTATATTCAAATCACGTTTACATGCTATGTACACAGAACTTCGGAATAAAGTAGCGTTATCACCAGCCGATAACAAACGTTACATTATTCCCGAGTCGCACAACACTTTAGCATGGGGACACCGCGATATTCATTCGGGGCGTGATAGTTATCAGAATTTGGATCGTCTGTTACAATTACTGCAAGGCGAAATGTAATTTTGGAACTCGTTTGTTGGTAGAAGCGACGGTACTGATTAGTATTATCGCAGAGGCCCCCAGCTACGTTGACAACAGCCTTTTCTTTGTTATGAATTATTGTAAATAGTATTTATGCTTTGTAGTTTATAACCGTATATATTTCATGTATTTATTATGATATTGACTAATGTGAATAAATTATATACATCATACTCTGTGTTTCTGTAAAGGTACAAGAAATAAAACACACTATTGATATCAAAAAGTGATTTATTATTGTTTACTGCTTACATAAAATGATAGTTATATATTAACATTGCAACACACTGCATGCACTATACTACTTAATGCACTATATCACGTGCTACTATATACGAGTTGTGGGTATTATAAAAGCCCAATCACTTGACTAAAACTTGATCTCCCTTTTTTTTAACACCTTCTCTACTAAAAATACTTCAGGATGTTTAACCATCTGTAATTCCTCCTTGTAGAAGCCTCCACGTATCTCTTCCCCGTTCGTGTCTTCCAAGATATACGTTATGGGATTGGTTCGATTAACCTTTTTAATTTGAAAGATTTCGGTACTCCATGTGGGAGTATCACCTTTCGCAAACGCTTCCCGATGCTTACCGATTCGCACGTGATCACCGACTGTGAATTTAGCACTTCGCAGGTCGGTGGTTTTCTGGAAATCGTAAACTGTTTGTAAAAGAAACTTGGCGTTGTTGTGGTTCACTTCGATGTGTTTGTAGCCGGTGGTGCGGTGTACGGTATCGTTGTATTGGTTAACAACCTTTGGTAATAACTGCAACCACTTATATGACCCTTGCATGGAAAATTCCTTCCACATCTTGTTTTTAAGAGTTCGGTTTACACGTTCTACCGGACTTGCTTTCATACTAGAAAAGGTGCTGTAATGGTTGATGTTGAAAGTTTGCATTAGCTTACGAAAATGCTGGTTGTAAAATTCCTTCCCCATATCCGTTTGTAAATTGTCGGGAGTACCTCCTGTTGATGTTAATAATTTTTTCATTGCTTTCGTGACGTCTTCACCGGTTTTTCGTTTAAGTGGACACGCCCAAACACGCTTGCTAAACATATTCAACAATACTAAAATATATCGAAAACCTTTATTTATTTTAGCATAAGGAATCATTTCCACAAGATCGGCCATGTACAAATCGTTCAAGCCTTTTACGATTACGCGTCTTCTTCGAAATCGTTTACGAGCAGGTTTATGCAATTCTTCAATTATTTGACGTTTGATACTCATTTAGAAAATGCTGGAACACTAATAACAGCTTCAAAAATAAATATGTCCGTAGTTCCAGGTTTCTTCGCCTTAAACTTATCCCCTTTCTTCAATAACACTCCGATGAGTGATTCGGCATCGTGTAACGTATCGTTTAAAAAGATTTGCGCATCTGTGGGATAGTATTTGATTTGTTTAATGATACCTTTTGTTAGAGGAACGACATACTCGAAGTTGGTGGAGTTCAAAAGTGCATAACCGTTTTCATGATTGTATATTCCCATAATATACAACATTGTCTCGTAATGCACATTGGACACGTCTTCTAAAAGGAATACTTTTGCACGAGCGTCGAGTTTAACTCGGACAGGAGTTTTATGAAGATGTTTACCGAACTTATCCAGAGTCATCGTCGTGAGGTACTGACGATAGATGATGATACGGCTGACTAATAACAGCTTCGAAGTAAAATGGGACGGCTGTAGACGGATATAGCAAACCTTTCGCCTTAATCGTATCGCCTTTTCTCAATCATTTCCACAAGGTCCACCATGTACAACTCATTCAAGCCTTTTACGATTACGCGTCTTCTTCGAAATCGTTTACGAGCAGGTTTATGCAATTCTTCAATTATTTGACGTTTGATACTCATTTAGATAATGGTGGAACACTAATAACAGCTTCAAAAGTAAATATATCCTTTGATCCAGGCTTCTTCACCTTAAACTTATCCCCTTTCTTCAATGACACTCCGATGAGTGATTCGGCATCGTATAACGTATCGTTTAAAAAGATTTGCACATCTGTGGGATAGTATTTGATTTGTTTAATGATACCTTTTGTTAGAGGAACGACATACTCGAAGTTGATGGAGTTCAAAAATGCAGAACCGCCTTCATAGTTGTTTACTCCCATCATATATAACATTGTCTCGTAGTGCAAACTAGACACGTCTTCTAAAAGGAATACCTTTGCACGAGCGTCTAGTTTACCTCGGACAGGAGTTTTGTGAAGATGTTTACCGAACTTATCCAGAGTCATCGTCTTGAGGTAATGATGATATATGATGATATGGATGACTAATAACAGCTTCGAAGTAAAATGGGGCGATTGCAGACGGATCTAGCGACTTAATTTTTACCTTAATCTTATCGCCTTTTCTCAAACGTCTCCCAATTAAGTTGGCAGCATGCCCAACTAGAATACCGTTTACATACATAATGCATGGTGGTGAGCTGCAAACTGCTTGCACAATCCCTTCTGTAATCGGTATTGTGTATTCCCGTTTACTGTTGCTACCTTTCAAATTGTAATATTTCGTTAGATCGGCAATAGTAGGTTCGCTCGACTCAGGCTCGGAGTCCGCCCACATATACATCATTGTTGTGTACCTTACATTTTGTATATCTTCTAATAAGTACACTCTCGAACGAGTGTCGAGTTTCACTCGGACAGGGGTTTTGTGAAGATGTTTACCGAATTTATCGAGCGTCATGAGTGCACTAACGTTAGAAATATTATGAAACGAATCGATACACGTGTGATGATTTATTCGATCATTTTAGCAGCTCTCAATTCATCGATAATATATATGATTTCATTAGTGTGACCAGCCGATTTTGAACTTAAAAGGGGTCTCAATCTGTCCACTAATTTATTAGGATCTTTCCAAGGTATAAATTCCACCTGTTTATTATTATAGTTGAGAACGCGCATATCACCACCGCCACGTTTTGGTAATGTGCGCGTTTTCGATCGCGTGACCGGTGTAGTAGGTGTAGACTCGCTTCGAAATCTTGCTCCAGGAGTAGTTAGAAGGGGTTTAATTATATTTGAATATTTCTTTCCGGTTCCGTGTAGCTGTGCACCCTCAATGTAACCTCTTCTGGTAGCATTGGTACGTGTAAGAAGGTCCTTATACTTCTGCAAGTCTGATTGGGTGTATCCAATAGGTGCTTTTTTAAATACTAATTCGTAAAAACCAGGAGTGCCTGTATATTTAAAAATTGTGCTTGAGGGTTTTTTAATAATAAAGTCGTTCTCGTCAAAAGTGAGTACGGCGTCTCCGATTAGGTACTGGAGAGATTCCGGATGGAATCGTACTCCATAATGATGATCGAACTCGTTCTTAGTATCCTTGAACATGTTTTCCATATACATTTTAGCTCTACCAGAAAAGGTCTCATCTATGTAAGTTTGGAATTCCGGACTGAATCCAACAGCAGCAAGTTGTTCTTTCAATCGATCCAATGTTGGGATCCCAAATTCTTCCAGGACTTCTATTTCAAAAACTGAGATATCAGGTGAGAGAACGCTAGTAGTGCGCATTCTTTGGGCGATAGGTGATGGTTCGTGAGGTATTCGTCTTGCAGGTGGAAGTTGTTTATAAAATTTTTTGGGGTCGAGGTAGGTATGGGAGAAGACACTTCCGTTTTTAAGGGTTCTTCTTTCGGAGTTAATAATTCCGTTTTAACTCCGGTTATAAACTCACGCAATAGTTGAGTGATAGGTTGATAGCGGCGTTGTAGTTCCATTTCTGACCGTGCAATTTCACACTTGAGACTTTTGTATTTCTGTTTAACATGACGTCGTGCTTTAACCAAGTCTTCTGCTACACGCTTGTCCATGTTTACTAAAACGTTTAGTTCGTGTCTTCGGTATTTATGGTGAAGTAACAGTCGAAACCTTTTCGATAACGTCCCCCATTAAGTGGATAATCTTTATCGATTACTAAAAAGCCGTATTTCTCCTTCCAACAGTGTAAACACAAGTGTTTAGGAAATAAATAAAAATTAAAGAATAAACATTTATTAGAAATAAAGTTGCATAAACATATTAGAAATATATTATAAAATAAAGTTGCATAAACATATTAGAAATATATTATAAATACATTATTATAGATCATCCAAATCGATATCACTATAGTTACTACCGGAATCGGAATATACGCTTGTAGCAGATTCATCGTCCTTTTTAGCACAGCTATTACATATTAGATTAAGATAACGAACAGCATCAAACGTTTCATTACGTACATAATTGGCATAATCTACTTTACACACATGACATAATACTTTCTTAATACGCTTTCTAATCAATATATGTCGAGGTTTACATACAGCAATAGGTGTATCTTTATTACCAATAACATTAGTTAGTATTTCACCATCAACCCCCTTTTTCTTGCGACAATAATTTAACCATTCACAAGCAGATTCCGCTAGTGGATCATAAATACCCTCTTGATCAATATTGATATATGGACGGCTCCCATTTCCAAGTCTGCCGTAGAAACTCTTGGATAATACCTTTGGCATCACAACTTATTTAATTAAAAGAAGGTATGTTTACTTAAGTCGATGAAAAACTGACTACACTAGGTTCGAGACGTCTTTTATACTTACTACGTACTTTTCTTACCTGTACTAGGAATTGTGGTGAAGGCCTTTTGCAATCATTAATTAAATAAAAAAGGATAAACATTTATTAGAACTAAATTTGCATAAAGATTTATTAGAGATAAAGTTACATAAACATTATAAAACTGCATAAACATTTAGTTACTTGTTTTGCAACATACACAATTGATTTTTAAAGGTGCTGGTCCATCCACAACGTCGCCCTGTTTAGGAAAGTGAATAGTACAGTATTCATATTCTTCCAGTTCCTTTTGTAGATATTTCGGCAGTTGATGGAAATGTCGTGCTACATAATGCGCACAATATCGTTTCAGGAAATCAATAGGTAACTGTATAACGTCTTCAACAGACAAAAGTGGATTATTCATTGATAGATCAATACCGTACAACTGCACGTTAAAAACTAACTCTAAAGGAATCATTTTATTCGTTTTATGCAGCTCACAGAGGGTTAAATAGCCAATCTGTTATACACAGATTAAGTGTTCCCAGTTCATCTCGTTTATTTGAAATAAAGACGAAAAACGCTAAAAACAGAAAATATTTTTCACGATAATTCCTGCTTCTTTATAAATTTTAGATAGTTTAGATAGAAGTTTTAGATATGGTAGAACTTTAAGTGCACGTTAAAAACTATCTATAAACACTCACTTTATTCGTTTTAATGTATGCGAGCAGCGCATAGAGGGTTAAATAGCGAATCTGTTATACACAAGAATTAAGATTAAGTGTTAGCTCCCAGTTCATCTTGTTTATTTGAAAACATTTTGTATTAAAAAGAAGATGCCATTTGCAAGAGCGCCAAATTATTTTTTTAAATTCTTTTTATGGCAGAATACTAAATGCAAATATTTGATTGACAATCCCTTTGCAAGAGCACATTGAAATTATTTTTAAGTTGGAAATATTATTTTTCTTGTTAGATTTTGATTAATAAATTAAATAAAACAAGTTTTGAATTTCATTAAATTTTTTACTTACATTATCTAATACACGCTAATACTAATTAATACTAATTTTTATTAATTTCTATTACGCCATCCTCCTCTCGCAATCTAATGTTAGGTCCAGTTCCAAATCTGCGTATTTTAGCTTCTCCCGTAGGTGGCACAACCACGACCGCATAGGGGACCGCATCTCTTCTGGACACCACCACTAGCTGCAGAATTGGGCGTCTCTCAATCCATAATTCTCCCATTGTAATATTTAATATTTCTGTAGCAGAAGAAAAATACATTACTTATTATATACGAAATAATGCAATTGATCTTACCATATCCACAATCCATTTTCTTTAAAATCTACTCGTTAAGAAACTCGTCAAAATCTCAGCTTGAACTATGTATTCTCAGTCAAATGCATCCTGTTTATATACTGTACGCATGGGAATTAAATCAGTGTCATTGCTCTTTACCGTCACACCCTGATTTGGCCTATGTGACCAACTATTTTTTCAAATATTTGTAAATTCATTTTGAATGATACCATGATATCACGGTATTATAAACAATAAAAATGTATTCTTTTATAATACCATAATATCACAGTATTATAAACAATAAAAATTTATTCTTTTAGAAATTCTCAATATTAGTTTTGCTTAAAACTAATATTAGTTAGAAATGCAATTAGCGGAACAAAGAACAGATACATTAAAAATCGCAATTACCTTTGCAACTCGAAGGGTAGTGTTAACACATGCTGGTATATGGGAATTCAATTTGCTTGATACTGTGTGAGAAAGTTATATGTAATTAATGCGGGGCCAAGACATCAAGACTTTGCATTTATAAGGGGGACGTAAAGTGAACTTATTTGTTTTTAACCACTCATTTGAAAACAACAATCGTGAGAGATTATAACTTCGAACTATAAGGGAGATACTAAAGTAACTTTTTATGTTTAAAGTTCTGTTTAAAGTGCAGTTGTTTGAACGGTCGTAAATTCCTGCAGGGGAACATGGGAATATCACGGTATTATAAACAATAAAAATGTATTCTTTTATAATACCATAATATCGCGGTATTATAAACAATAAAAATTTATTCTTTTAGAAATTCTCAATATTAGTTTTGCTTAAAACTAATATTAGTTAGAAATGCAATTAGCGGAACAAAGAACGGGTAAATTAAAAACAGCAATTACCTTTGCAACCCGAGGCAACACATGCTGGTATAAGAGAATTCAATTTGCTTGACACTGTGTGAGAAAGTTATATGTAATTAATGCGGGCCCAAGACATCAAGACTTTGCAATTATGGGGGGACGTAAAGTGAAATTGTGTGTTTTTAACCACTCATTTGAAAAAAGACAACCGTGAAAGATTATAACTTCGAACTATAAGGGAGATACTAAAGTAAATTTTTATGTTTAAAGTTCTGTTTTAAAGTGCAGGTGTTTGAACGGTTGTAAATTTCTGCAGGGGAACGTGGGAATATTAGCTTTGCCTAGGTTATAAATATGACCACCTTAACTCTTTATTCGATCATTTGCTAATCGTACATACGTTACATTATTCCTACATTCACATCCTAAAATGTCGAGTGAAATGTCTAAAACAGTGTGCTCGTTAAGATCAAATATTTCGTTGAAACGTTCCGCTGTAGATGATACAGCTGATCCTTCTAAAATTAATACTTTCGAAAGGTCCCGTGTGAATATTTTACAAAATATTTTAATTAAACCTCGCGAGGATTTCATTGAAACGGTAGATTTGTGTTCTCCTGAACCTTCATCAGCGCCGATTCTTTTAAATCTTCTCACGAGACCTTCTGAAAGTTTGTGTGTTTGTGACCATTCGTTTAGGAGCTCCCTATGCTATAATTTTGATGCATCTCGTGCTTGGGGTGAGAATATGTGGACTGCTTCCATTTCTCCCTTGGTTGATGAGGACGCCCTTAACCTTGATTGCCTTTTCAATCGAAGTGATTTAGAGCTTAATCAGGTAAATGTTTTGAGTCCAATAATTGATGATAATTTGAATGAGAAAAATTTGCATGTTTTGAAACGGGTAGTGGATGAAATTATGCTACAGCTTCCAAATAGTTCAGATGATTGTGGAGTCGAAGCTGTAGCAAATCAGGTTGAAAGTGTGGGGGTGAATGATCTATCCAGGACACGTTCTGAGTTTCAACTTCCAGGGACGTCGTTCATGCACCAACCAATTCAATATGCTCCTGAACCAAAGCAGAATGATGAAAGTGATGTGAGTCATCAATCAGATTTGTCTCCTCTTGAGGAGTTCGCTGATGGTTTCGATAACGTCCTCATGGAGGTTGCAGATCGTGTTGAGCAGGCTTGCAAATGTGTGAATGAAAGAGAGAAAGAAATAGTTGAATTAAAAGCTGCGAGAGTACGGATGGTTGCGGAGTTAGCTAGGCTCGATGAGTTGTTAATGGATAAACATTTGAAATTATTGTGTGAAAAAGAAATCCGTAGGCGACTCATCGAGTCTGGCTCACGAACATGAGTTGACTCGATTTCCTTTACCCTACCTCTTATAAATGTAATATGGTTTTCGCATTAGTCTTAGTTCAAAATTGTTAGTTGTCTGTGTACATCTAGTTGATAAAATGGTTCAATGTGATCGATGTTCACGAAGCTTCAGCAGGGTGGATAATTTAAAACGCCATCGTAGAGAGGCTTGTCATGGTCAAATTTAGCCACCGACCAAACGTCAGAGGAGGAATGGTAATAGTTCTTTTCTATTTATGTAATAAAAATTTAAAATTTTTTTTGGGTTTGTTTATAGATCCCATGGTGTTCTGTGACATATGCGATCTGCACATCCAACGATCGTGCTACCTTGGACATTTACGTAGCAGCAGACATTGTGATAGAGCGTGTCAGGTCAGCGATAATGATCAAGATGTATCCATTATCAGATAAGCCTTTAAATCTCGAATCGTGAGTTATCGGGTTTCACCCCAACAACATTCGGTGGATGTAAAAGAACTTCTGGAAGAACTGCAACCGAAAGTATTACCTTTGATAAGTAGAGAGGTTGCTAAACACACGGCGATTAAAGTAAATATGGAGTTTTTCGGTTACTATATTTTGGAAAGTAAGGGGCTGGATGATGTTAAATCATTTCAAACTCGAAATGCTGTTATCACCGAGGGGTCCAATGTAGAGAAGTTCTATGCTAATGCTGTCACCATCATCGACCAAAAAGCGGCGGAATTCGAAAAAAAAGATAGTGGTGAGTGTATTGATAGGATGATTGATTTCATCAAAATGCTAGAAATTCGTGTTCTAATACGTTTTCCATTCTGTTTAGGTTGGACTTTAGTGAGATGTTTGTTCTTGGAGGTTAACATCTCTAAATACAATCCTTTAAGAGCCTCTTCTTTTCCACATTTACCTCTAGACGTCCAGCGAAAGAAAGCTGTCATCAACGTACAGAATAGTGATGATCGGTGTTTTGCTTGGAGCATCGTGTCTGCCCTCGTTGCATCAAAAGGACCGGCACACCAATGTTCATCGTATCCAGATCCCGCAACGATTCTTAATTTAGATGGTGTACAATTTCCGGTAACGTTAAAAGATATACCATATTTCTTATCTATTAATAACGATATCTCAATAAACGTTTATACTCTGCAAGAAGTTTTTAAAAATAATATTAAGCAGAATGAGGTTGTTGGACCTCTTTATTACAGTAAATTGAAAGAAATAAATCATGTGAATCTTTTACTAATTGTTAATGATAATGGCAAAGCCCATTATACATACATTAAAAACTTTAGTAGATTATTATCTAAGCAAGTATCTGGTCATAAAGCTGAAAAACATTTCTGTGATGGTTGCTTACAATATTTTTCTTCTTCTGATAAATTAAACAGTCATACCCAGCACGATTGTAATTATGGGACTTCTAAAATACCGACTACTGAATTGGTTAAAGACAGAATAGGTAAACAAGTACCTCAAAATGTATTGAAATTTCAAAATTATCAGAAGCAACTAAAAGTGCCTTTTGTGATTTACGCTGATTTTGAATCTGTGTTGACCCCAATATCTAGTGTAGAACCGGATTCCGAAAAACCGTTTACTATTCGTGTGCAGGAGCATGAACCTCATTCGTTTGCTTACTACATTAAATGCTCATTTGATGAATCGCTTTCAAAATTGGAGATTTATCGAGGGCCCGATGCATCTCGACGATTTGTTACTAAATTAGATACTGATGTGAAAGAGCTGTATCAAAATTATTTAAAAATACCTAAACCTATGAACGCTTTAACACCTAGTGAAGAAAGAGCTTTTGAGGCGGCCACCGTCTGTCATATTTGTAATAATAGGTTTGAAGAAGGTGAGGTTAAAGTGAAAGATCATTGTCATTTAACCGGTTGTTTTCGTAATGCTGCACACAATGAGTGTGATCTCAATTTTCAATTACCTAGTTTTGTACCTGTATTCTTTCATAATTTGTCTGGTTATGATGCTCACTTATTTATTAAACAATTAGCTTTAGAACAAGAAAAACTGGAAGTAATTGCTCAAAATAAAGAAAAATACGTGTCTTTCTCGAAATTGCTATTGGTTGATGCTATTGTTAATGATAGGGGGACCTCGGAAAAGGTATTTGTACGTTTACGATTTTTGGATAGTTTTAGATTTATGGGTGACTCTCTTGAAAAATTGGCTAAAAATTTATCGGATCATCAGTGTAAGGAAATTAGAAAGCAGTTTGGTCTGAATGAAGAATTTAGATGTATGCGCAGGAAAGGTATTTTCCCGTATTCTTATATAGATGACTTTTCCAAATTGAATGAGCCACGATTACCGCCCCGCAATGAGTTTGTTGATAAGTTACGAGGAACGACCGTGTCTGAAGAAGAGTACAATCGCGCTTGTAAAGTGTGGAATTTATTTCAATGCAAAACTTTAGGAGATTATTCTGACGTTTATTTAACTGCGGATGTAGTGCTATTAGCTGACATTTTTGAAAACTTTAGATCCGTTTGACTTCACCATTACGGTCTTGACCCATGCCAATATTATACTTCCCCAAGTTTGGCGTGGGATGCTATGCTTAGAAGTACTCAAGTTGAATTAGAACTTTTAACAGATGTTGACATGTTACATTTCTTCAGGAAAGGAATTCGAGGAGGAGTTAGTATGTGTTGTGGTAGGAAAAGTTTTGCAAACAATCGATTTATTCCAAATTATGATCCGAAGAAACCTACATCTTTCATAATGTACTTGGATGCTACAAATTTATACGGTTGGGCTATGTGTCAATATCTGCCTCGAAGTAATTTTACTTGGTTATCGAATGATGAAATCGAGCAGTTCGATGTGTTTAACATTCCCGACGAATCTCCTCAAAGCTTCGTTCTGGAAGTGGATGTTGAATACCCGAAGCATTTGCACTCGTTGCATAATGATCTTCCCTTTACGCCTGAGGCATTAATTCCGCCGATTCCAAAAGCAAAACAAAAAAAATTGATTCCAAATTTGTATGATAAGAAAAGATATGTGATTGATTATCGAAACTTAAAACAATGTCTCGATCATGGATTGATTTTTAAAAAAATTGACAGAGTTTTAAAATTTGATCAATCACCTTGGTTAAGACCGTATATTGATTTAAACACCTCTTTACGTAATAAGGCAACCAATTCATTCGAGAAGGCTTTTTTTAAGTTGATGGTTAACAGTGTATTTGGAAAGACTATGGAAAACGTTGAAAATCTGATTGATATCAAACTTCTATCGCATTTTGAAAAAATCGGGAAGAAACCGGGTGCGGAAACATACATCGCTAGACCTAATTGTAAAAGTGTGACCATTTTTTCGGAAAATCTAGTAGCGATTGATATGGAAAGATTATCGATCTGATATGATAAGCCGGTCTATGTAGGTTTTAGTATTTTGGATATGTCGAAAACGGTTATTTATAAATTTTTCTATGAATTCTTGAAACCAAAGTATGGAGATAATGTTTCTTTATTGTATACCGACACGGATTCGTTAGTGATTGAAATTCGTACTGATAATTTTTATAATGATATTAAAGCACATATTGAACTATTTGATACATCAAATTTAGCTAATGATAACCCACATGGAATTCCCGTCAACGAATCCGTTTTAGGTGCAATGAAAGATGAATATAAAGGTATTCCCATCGAAAGCTATTTCGGAACCAGTGCTAAAGCCTATTGTGTCAACGTCGCGGATGAGTTACATAAAAAAGCGAAAGGTGTAAGAAAAAACGTTATAAAAACAGTTTTGAAAGAAAGCGACTATGAAGCGGTTGCTACTAATCAAGTAAAAACAATATTTTGCAAAATGTACGTTTTTAAGTCGGATATGCATAATGTGTATACAGAAATGCGAAATAAAGTAGCTTTATCTGCTCACGACGATAAGCTGTTTCTTATACCGGGAACAACCAAAACATTAGCTTGGGGTCATCACGAGATTTCAGGAAAAGATGATGATTTAGATTTATTAATGGAAATCATTGAAAATGATATTCAAAAATCAAATTTAGATAAACTAATTAATTTGATGGAAGCAATAGTCGATGATTTGTAATTATAGTATATAAATTTATAAATATGTATGTAAAACGTTAAATTATTGTAACGAGTGCAACGCATCGTCTGGTCCGGCCGTCAATGGGTCGTGGAACATTCCGGAGCGGCAGAGCAATGCACTCAACCTTCTAGTGTATTCTAGAAATACATGGTATGTTCGGGCGACTTCTGGAACGTTTATAGGAGGGTATAAAGTCGGCTTCGCGGAGAAAAGAGGCAGTCAACAGCAAGTCATTAACTGTGTATTACAAAATAAATAGTGAATATAAATGTTGTATTAGAAATTCATAGTCTGTAAATAATAGTTTTTAATGGTTTATAATCATAGCGTTAATTTATAGTGTATTCATTAGTGTATAGAAATAAATATTTGTTTGTGAATAGACGATTTAAACAGCACTTGTGTTATTATTTGAAAAATAACGTTACAGTGTTGTCAGGTGTGGTGTTTTAAAATAAATAAAATCGCGTAATAATTAATTAAAGTGCTGTGAGAATAAAATTTTTGGTGTTAAAACATAATTTCAACAAACAATTAAAATGGTGATGAAACTGCTAAAAGATCTCAAAGTAATAGACTTGAAACATGAACTGGAAGAACGAGATTTGGAAACAACGGGCCTTAAAAACGTGTTAATAAATCGGCTAAAAGAATGGCTTTTAGAACAGCAAGAAGATCCTGAAAGTTTCCTCTTCGAAATACCTGGACCCGCAATTGATACTAGTTTGTTGTTAAGTAAAATGGAAGAAAGATCTAGAAAAACCGAAGAGAATTCTAGAATGTTAAAAGAGGAATTACTGGAAAAGTCGGAAGAGAATTCTAGAATGTTAAAAGAGGAATTACTGGAAAGTTCTAGGAAGGCCGAAGAGAATTCTAGAAAACTAATGGAAAACACTAAAGCATTGGAAGAAAAAGTTTTGGAAAATTCTAGAAAGTCCGAAGAAAATGTTAGAATGCTAAAGGAAGAAATACTGGAGAATTCCAGGAGATCTGAAGAAAATTCCAGAAGGCTTAAAGAAGAATTGCAGGACAATGTCAAAGCGTTAGAAGATAAAGTTTTCGGAAGAATTTTTTGAGAATGCCAGTGCGTTAGGACTGTTGGAAGGTAGATTGGCGGAACAAGATAGGGTAATAAAGATGGTAGAAGAGAAAATAGCCCAAATGCAATTACCATCAACAGCTAAGAAAGACGACATAACCGATATGTTGGAAGATAGAATGAGGCAACTACGGTTTCCCTCAACTTCTGAGTTTAATGAAGTAAAGAAGCAAATTAAAGAAGAAACGGGTCCTGCCGTAGGGATAAAAGTAAAACCACCCACGTTCGATGGAAAGATACCTTGGTCCACCTACTACAAACAATTTGAGGCGGCCGCTGGGGCCAACGGATGGACAGGCAAGGAAAAGGCCGTTTCTTTAACTGTGGCTTTGCGTGGAGACGCGTTGAACGTTCTGCAAACAATCCCAGCAGGACAGGAAAATGATTATCAATTGTTAGTGTCTAGATTGGAGATGAGATATGGAGACGCGCATCTTCAACAAGTGTATCACGCGCAAGTGAAGAATCGTATCCAGAAGAATGGAGAAAGCCTGCAGGAGTTTGAAGCCGATGTTGCGCGGCTTGTCCGATTGGCGTACCCTACGGCACCCGATTCATTTCTGGGACAGCTCGCTGTGCAGACCTTCATTGATGGGTTAAGAGACGGGGAAACACAACAATCATTGAGGCTGGCACGACCAAGAACAACTGATGATGCGCTTGCTCACGCTTTAGAGTTTGAAGCTGCAAAACAAGCGTCCCGAGGTCACGGGCGTGTTCGGACCGTTGTGGAAGAAGATGAAGGTTCTAAAGATAATGAATTCTAATTATTAATGAGAGTTCTTCAGAAGGAAGAGAACCGTAAGAAGAATCATGAAGAAGTTCGAGGGCCTCGTTGTTGGAACTGCGGCGAACAAGGACATGTAGAACGCCGTTGTCCCAAAATAAGAAAAGTACAACCGTCGGAAAAGTTAAAAGGATCCATGCCGTAACATCAAAGAATAGTAACGGCAGTTTGTTTGTAGATGGAAAGATTGCTAACCGAACTGTTCCACTACTTATTGATACGGGGGCGACAAAATCCATCGCACGCCCTGATGTTCTACGATCAAGTATTAAATTGTTACCGACAACTACTCAACTCCGTACAGCAACAGGTGAAGTGATACCAACACGCGGAGTGGTGAAGATGAAGATTGGCATTGGAAGTGAAGAACGTGATCATGAGGTGCTGGTAGCCGATATCACTGATGACTTCATCTTGGGAATGGATCTCCTGAGAAAATTTGGTTTTACGTTGGATTTGAAAGAGGGTGTTTTGAAGGTCGGTAACGAAGAACTTCCTTTGCACCCACGAGAAGATCCGGTTGTAAGGGTTTTGCTGACTGAAGATGTGATATTGCCGGGTCAAAGCGAGATGGTTGTCGAGGCGGGTTTGGATGGAGATCTTCGGGTAGGATGTGTGCGAATGATGGAGCCTGTTTGTGATAAGAAGATCCATAGTGGCATACTGGTGGGAAAAGCGCTGATCAAGGTTGGAAAGACAGTACCGGTGAGGCTTATGAACGTTAATGTGGATCCGGTGACATTGAAGAAGAGTACCCTTGTGGGACAGTATTCCGAGTAGCCAGGTGTACGGCTGATGTTCCAAAACCAGCGCCCAAAGACCATGGTGGAAAATTAGTGGGCATGGTTACTAGTTCGTGCGAAGACCTTAACAGAACAGAAGTGAAAGAGGTACAGGGTTTGGTTCACCGATACCAAGATATCTTCGCTCTTGACGATAGCCAGAAGGGACGAACAGATATAATAAAACATAAAATCAATACAGGCAACTCTATGCCTGTCCGTCAGCAGCCGAGGCGTCTACCTCTAGCAAGGCGAGCA
Organism: Agrypnus murinus; assembly: GCA_929113105.1. Lineage (NCBI taxonomy): Eukaryota > Metazoa > Arthropoda > Insecta > Coleoptera > Elateridae > Agrypnus > Agrypnus murinus. The sequence goes on along the minus strand of OV816024.1, from coordinate 255,024,278 downwards.
GAAGCCGAGAAGATTATTATCGATATGGAAGAACAAGGGGTCATCGAGCCATCCAGCAGTCCCTGGGCATCACCGGTGGTCCTGGTCAGTAAGAAGGACGGGCCAACGAGATTTTGTGTGGACTATCGGCAGCTCAATGACGTGACCAAGAAAGACAGCTATCCCTTACCACGCATCGACGACACGTTAGATACCCTGTCTGGCTCACGATGGTTTTCGACTTTGGACTTGAAGAGTGGTTATTGGAAAGTTGAAATGGAACCTGAAGATCGAGAGAAGACCGCGTTTACTATTGGTTCCGGACTATGGCAGTTTACGGTTATGCCTTTCGGTCTATGTAACGCTCCGACCACCTTTGAGCGTCTAATGGAGACCATCCTGAGGGGGCTGTCGTGGAAGACTTGCCTGGTATACCTAGATGATGTGATTGTAGTCGGAAAATCATTCAACGAACATTTGAAAAATCTAGAGGAAGTGTTCCGAAGACTACGTGGAGCCAATCTGAAACTGAGTCCGAAAAAGTGTCACATATTCAGAAAGGAAGTGAAATATCTCGGGCACGTCGTATCACAAAATGGAGTGGCAGCCGACCCCAATAAGATTCGTGCAGTTCAGGAGTGGCCAACACCGAAAGATAAACACCAAGTCCGTAGTTTTCTTGGGTTATGTACCTACTACAGGCGTTTCGTTCCTGGGTTTGCCAATATAGCGAAGCCTCTGACAAGGTTAACTGAAGATGGGCGCGAGTATGTTTGGAGCTGAGAGTGTGAAACAGCTTTCCAACAGTTGAAGCGTGCCCTGACAACAGCACCAATATTGAGCTATCCACGGACAGAAGGGAAATTCATACTTGACACAGATGCAAGTAATCTGGCCATTGGGGGTGTACTTTCTCAGATACAGGATGGACAAGAAAAGGTCATCGGCTATTTTAGTAAGGTTTTGTCGAAAGCCGAAAGGAATTATTGTGTGACCAGAAAAGAACTATTGGCTGTCGTGAAGTCCGTTGAGCACTTCTACAAATACTTGTACGGACGGAAGTTTTTATTGAGGACGGACCATGCAGCGTTGAAATGGCTTCTACAATTCCGTAATCCTGAAGGCCAGGTCGCAAGGTGGATCGAGCGATTACAAGGATACGACTTTGACACCGAACATCGAGCGGGCACTAGTCATCGAAATGCCGATGCTCTTTCAAGAAGACCCTGTCCAACGGATTGCCGTCATTGCTCTCGCTTGGAAGAGAGGGTTTGCCAAGTATTAAGAACTACCATCGTCAACGACAATTGGTTGCCGGAAGAATTGCAACGACAGCAGAAGGATGATCCCGAACTAAAAATGGTACTGGAATGGAAGCGCGTGGGAGAAAGGCCTGCCTGGGAGGCCGTCAGCCCTTTCAACAGAACGCTCAAAGCATATTGAGCCCAATGGGAGTCTTTGAAGGTGGAAGACGATCTCCTGAAGCGAGTACTGGAGAGTGAAGATGGCACCACCATTAGGTCTCAGTTCGTGGTTCCAAGAAGCCGAGTGGCTACAGTATTGCGACATCTCCATGACGGTGCCTCGGGAGGACACTTCGGTGTGAAAAAGACTTTGGAGAAAGTTAGGGAGCGTTTTTATTGGGTCAACTGTAAAGAAGACGTGAAGGAGTGGTGCCGCAAATGTGAACTATGTGCCACTGGTAACGGACCCTTGGGGAAACGAAGAGCACCTATGAGGCAGTACAATGTGGGTAGTCCTCTGGAAAGAATAGCTATAGATATTGCCGGACCATTTCCCGTAACCGACGATGGGAATAAATACATATTAGTGGCAATGGACTATTTTACCAAATGGCAAGAAGCCTATGCCCTACCAAACCAAGAAGCTGCGACTGTTGCTGACGTACTAGTCAAAGAATTTTTCAGTCGCTTCGGAGTGCCCATGGAGCTGCATTCGGATCAAGGCCGCAACTTTGAGTCTGTACTATTTGGAGAAGTCTGTCGATTGTTGGGCATTCGCAAGACTCGGACCACACCGTTACATCCGCAGTCCGATGGAATGGTAGAACGCATGAATCGGACAATGGGCAAATATTTGGCCAAGGTCGTCTCCGATCATCAACGAGACTGGGACCAATACCTGCATCTGTTCCTGATGGCTTATCGTGCATCGGTCCACGAAACAACCGGTAAGTCACCAGCGTCTGTGATGTTTGGACGCGAGTTACGGTTACCGTGTGATCTGGAATTTGGGTCTCCACCTATAGAGCAGGAGGTAGCCGGGAATGATTATGTCATCAACTTAAAGAAGAAGTTGGAGGATATTCACGACCGAACCCGAAATAATAGTCGAATCGCGAGTGACCGGATGAAGGCTACGTACGATGTGAGAGCCCAAGAAGGCGCCGTGGCTATTCTCCAAAGTTACAGCGAAATTGGGAGGGTCCATACCAGGTGAAGAAACGAATAAATGACTTGATTTATCGCATCCAGAAATTGCCAAGGGGGAAACCAAAGGTGGTACACTCGTCACTATCAATACCGGTAAAAGCGCGATTCGGAGTCACGACTGAGATGCAACAAGATCTCTTCCGGGTCCCTGGTGATTATTCCATTGTCCACTGTGTCTCCGAGGATCTCCGTATGTCCAGGGGGATCGCAGTAGTGTTTAGAAATAAATTTGGACGGCTGAATGAACTTCGAGAACAAAATCCCTCTGTTGGTAAATCCTTACGCTTGCCTGATCATGACGGATCCATTTACTACTTGGTAACCAAGCAGTTTTACTACCAGAAACCGAGTTACGCCGACTTGTGGAGGACATTATGGAATTTGAGGATCGAGTTGCTTACCAGGGGTATTAACAAATTGGCAGTTCCCAAACTCGGCTGTGGGCGGGACCAGCTGGATTGGAGAATCGTTAGAAACATGCTGGAAGTTGTCTTTAGAGGTACTGACGTCAAGATCTTCGTCTGCAGTTTTGACCCACAGCCCGCATTAAGGCCAACGAAGAGTGTAGACTGTTATTTCTACCGTAATGGAACGTGTAGTCGAGGTGAAGACTGTCGATATCGTCATGACCCATTTTACAGGAACCAGAGCATAAAACCTGTTCTGGGACAGAACAGACTTGAAGAGGGGGGCAGTGTAACGAGTGCAACGCATCGTCTGGTCCGGCCGTCAATGGGTCGTGGAACATTCCGGAGCGGCAGCGCAATGCACTCAACCTTCTAGTGTATTCTAGAAATACATGGTATGTTCGGGCGACTTCTGGAACGTTTATAGGAGGGTATAAAGTCGGCTTCGCGGAGAAAAGAGGCAGTCAACAGCAAGTCATTAAATGTGTATTACAAAATAAATAGTGAATATAAATGTTGTATTAGAAATTCATAGTCTGTAAATAATAGTTTTTAATGGTTTATAATCATAGCGTTAATTTATAGTGTATTCATTAGTGTATCGAAATAAATATTTGTTTGTGAATAGACGATTTAAACAGCACTTGTGTTATTATTTGAAAAAGAACGTTACATTATCTTTACATAACTAAATGTTTGGAATTTGTGAATCCATAGTATGTTTATAAATGTGTAGTTTATTATGTATAGTTTATTTCTGTGTAATAAATGCGGGGTCATCACGAGATTTTAGCAAAAAAAATGATGATTTAGATTAATTAATGGTAATCATTGAAAATGATATTCAGAAACCAAATTTATATAAACTAATTAATTTGATGGAAGCAATAGTCGATGATTTGTAATTATAGTATATAAATTTATAAATATGTACGTAAAACGTTAAATTATCTTTACGTAACTAAATGTTTGGAATTTGTGAATTCATAGTATGTTTCTAAATGTGTAGTTTATTATGTATAGTTTATTTCTGTGTAATAAATGTGGGGTCATCACGAGATTTTAGCAAAAAAAAAATGATGATTAGATTTATTAATGGAAATCATTGAAAATGATATTCAAAAACCAAATTTAGAGAAACTAATTATTTGATGGAAGCAATAGTCGATGATTTGTAATTATAGTATATAAATTTATAAATATGTATGTAGAGCGTTATCTTTTTAGTTATATATGTAAGTTTTTGAATTTGTGAATCCATGGTATGTTTATAAATGTATATAGTTTGTTTCTGTGTAATAAATGTGTTTACCTTTTGCTATTGTTCTTTCTTTATGGAGAAATTAACATTTATGTGTATAATATACAATAAAAGTATTACTATTTTTGGTATTTGTATTGTTCTTTCCTTATGGAATAACTAACTTGAAATAATAAGTCATAAAATGTTAAAAAAAGGAATCTTTATTTGGTTATGCATTACATTTCGAGTAATAAGTAATAATATGCCTAGAAGCTATTTAGTTTTAACGTTACAAAATGCTCTAAATAATATCACGTTTGGGAATCCAAGAATTATGTGTTTTATCGAATCCTAACCATTTGACTAGTACTCGAGTTGCCTTTTTTGTAAAATTTTCTCCACTAAATAAGTGTCTTTAAACTTCGCTTTTTGCAGTTCTTCATTGTAGAATCCTCCACGAATTTCCTCACCTTTGACATCTTCCAAAATATAAGTTGTAGGATTTGTTAGTCGAACGTTTTTAATCTTAAAAATTTCCATACTCCAGCTTGGAGTGTAGCCTTTTGCGAAAGCTTCCCGCTGCTTACTGATTCGCACGTGATCACCAATTTTGAATTTAGGACGTTGCGGGTCAACAGTCTTTGGAAACTTGAAAGCTGTCTGTAAAACTTTTTTGGAGTTTTTCTGTCTGACGTCAATAGGTTTGAATCCGGTGGTTCGATGTACTGTTGAGTTATACTTTGCAATTACCTGAGGCAACAACTGCAGCCACTTATAGGATCCTTGCATGGAAAATTCCTTCCACATCTTGTTTTTGAGAGTTCGGTTTACGCGTTCAACCGGACTTGCTTTCATACTGGAAAACGTAATGTAATGATTTATGTTCAGACTTTGCATTAACTTGTGAAAGTGTGTGTTGTAAAATTCCTTTCCCATATCTGTTTGTAAATTTCGTGGAGGATCCCCCGCAGACCGTAATAGCTTCTTCATTCCTTGCGTTACCTCTTCTCCGGTTTTGCGTTTAATAGGACATGCCCATACCTTTTTGCTAAACATATTTAACAATACCAAAATATATCGAAATCCTTTATTGGTCTTGGCATACGGTATCATTTCCACGAGATCCGCCATATATAAATCATATAATCCCTTTACTATTATTCGTCTTCTTCGAAATCGTTTGCTGGCTGGTTTATGCAGCTCCTCAATTATTTGACGTTTTATGCTCATTGGGAAAATGCTGAAACACTAATAACGGCTTCAAAAATAAATATGTCCTTTGATCCGGGCTTCTTCGCCTTAAACTTATCCCCTTTCTTCAATGACACTCCTATGAGTGATTCCGCATCGTATAACTTATCGTTTAAAAAGATTTGCGCATCTGTGGGATAGTATTTGATTTGTTTAATGCTACCTTTTGTTAGAGGAACGACATACTCGAAGTTGGTGGAGTTCAAAAGTGCATAACCGTTTTCATGATTGTATATTCCCATCATATACAACATTGTCTCGTAGTGCAAATTAGACACGTCTTCTAAAAGGAATACTTTTGCACGAACGTCGAGTTTAACTCGGACAGGAGTTTTGTGAAGATGTTTACCGAACTTATCCAGAGTCATCGTCGTGAGTTAATGATGATATATGGTGATATGGATGACTAATAACAGCTTCGAAGTAAAATGGGTCGATTGCAGACGGATCTAGCGACTTAATTTTTGCTTTAATCTTATCGCCTTTTCTCAAACGTCTCCCAATTAAGTTGGCAGCAGCACCAACTAGAATACCGTTTACATACATAATGCATGGTGGTGAGCTGCAAACTGCTTGTACAATCCCTTCTGTAAACGGTATTCTGTATTCCCGTTTACTGTTGCTACCTTTCAAATTGTAATATTTCGTTAGATCGGCAATAGTAGGTTCGCTCGATCCAGGCTCGGAGTCCGCCCACATATACATCATTGTTGTGTACCTTACATTTTGTATATCTTCTAATAGGTACACTTTGGAACGAGTGTCGAGTTTCACTTGGACAGAGGTTTTATGAAGATGTTTACCGAATTTATCTAATGACATGATTCTACTAGTGACAACGATACAATAACAAGGTGTTAAACATGTTGGATGCTTTATGCTATTATTTTAGCTGCTCGCAACTCATCAATAATGTAAATGATTTCATTAGTGTGACCGGTATGGCCGGCTGATTTCGAGCTTAGAAGAAGTCTCAACCTTCCTATCAATTTATTTGGATCTTTCCATGGTACGAATTCTACCTTTTTATTATTGTAACTTAGCACGCGCATTGAGGCGACACTAAAAATAACACCGGACTTTCAGACATACCAACTGTTAGTTGGCTACACTGAGCTAGGAACGAGTAGTAACTAGTGCTTTTTCTGTAACTTTCTGTACTGTCAGCAGTGTCAGCTGTCACTTTCGAACTTTTGATTTGTTTGTCTTTTGTTGTGTATGTGTGTAAAAATTAAAAGACTGTGCCTTAACTGAACGTTTTTATTTTTGTACTTACATGGTGTTTTGTGAATCATGGATTCATCCCAAAACCCTTCCAATGTGAAAACAGTTTGTTGCTCTACTTGTAATATATGTAATTATAAATGTGCACAAAAGAGCAAACTTAAACAACACATGTCAACTCATAGTGGAGAAAAGCCATTTGAATGTAATATATGCAGTTATAAATGTATACAAAAGAATCATCTTAAAAAACACATGTCAACTCATACTGGAGAAAAGCCATTTGAATGTAATACCGCATCGTAATTAATTATGTAAGGAATATTTTTATTTATAATAATCATATATTGAGTAATTTTGCATTATTGCAGTTAGGAAGAGGCAAGAGATCACCGTGTGACTGCTAAAGAGATAATGAGAAAACAAAAATTGCTGATGGCTGATGGCTTAATTAATTTTATATTTTAGATTATTGTATCTATTATCAATAAACTAAAATTTAATATAATCTAATATAACATTAATGAAACATGCCTAACTCTTTTATTATTAAATTGCGATTTGCGAGTAAACACTGCCTTTAAGAGATTTCACTCGAACTCAACTATCATTTTTATGTTATTATTGATATGGTTATCGTTATTACGTCATCATTATTACTAAAAGAATGACACGTTTTATTATTGTATCACTTCATACAATGTTCCGCGCTCAAATCTCTTCCGTTGCGCATGCGTAGACAGAAAGTCCGGTGTTACTTTTAGTGTCGCCTCGCGCATTGGTCCAGCTCCCCGTTTTTTCGCTAATGCCCCCGTTTTGGATCGTGTCACCGGTGTTGAAGTAGAAAAACTTCTTACCTTTTCACCAGGTGTAGTTAAAAGGGGTTTGATAATTGTGGAATATTTGGTTCCGGTTCCTAACAAAGGTGCATCATGTAGATAATTTCTACGGACTGCGTTGGTTCGTAAAAGAAGATCTTTGTAGCTTTTTAAATCCGCTTGCAAATATCCGAGAGGTTTCTTTTTAAATACTAATTCATATAAACCGTGTGTACCTTCATACGTAAATGTTTTACCATTAGGTTTCGTAATGAGCATATTTTCATCATCAAAACCGAATTCAGAGTCGCCAATAAAATATTCCTGTTTCTCCGGAAGGAATTGTACTCCGTATAGATGATCGAACTCGTTTTTCGTATCCGTAAACATTTTCTCCATGTATCGTTTTGCGCTCCCACTAAAGGTAGCATCTATATAAGCCTGGAATTCTCTACTAGTTCCGGCGGTAGCGAGTTCGGCTTGGAGTTGTTCTAACGTAGGTGTCCCGGAAGCTTCCCCGTCTACTGGTTCGATGCCGGATCGTTCTGTGCTTACAGAATGCAATCTGGGGGCACTATGTGGTGTTCGCATTACCTGAGGTATACGTAGAGATCGTGATACTGGGGTTGAGGGTGGAAAAAATGAGGGAACCTCTTCCTTTATGGGTTCCTCTTTTGGAGTTAGGAGTTCGGTTTTAACACCCGTTATAAATTCTCGCAAAGGTTGTGTGATGGGCTTATAGCGACGTTGAAATTCTACATCGGAGCGTGCGATTTCGGATTTAAGACTTTGATATTTCTGTTTGACATTGTGCCGTGCCTTAACCAGGTCTTCAACCATACGCTTATCCATGGTTACTAATGCTGTTAGTTAATGCCTCCGATATTTATGGTGAAGTAGGCATCGAACCCTTTACGATAGCGTCCCTCGTTAAGTTGAGACTCTTTGTCAACGACTACAAAACCATGTTTCTCATTCCAACACTGCATGCAGAGCTGCTTGAACTTCTCGAACGTCATATCCCCGCTGACATGATCATTAAAGATATGTTTTAAATTAGTGTTATCTTGCTTAAAAATAATGATGAAGTTTGCATTATCCCGTATGAATTGTTTTGGAATTGCGGAATATGTCTGACATAAATAAAAACAATCGATATTTTTATGTCTTCCAAAACAGAAATAGTCTCTTATAGTGCTCTGACTATCGCAGACCACATCGTCGAAGATAATTACAGAGTTTGTTCTTGCATCCGTGGGTGGTAGTATAGTTTCGCAGGAGTCGTATTCGAAATATCCCACGGGTAACGATTTAAACAGATCACGCAAATATATATATTTGGGTTGATACAACGATTTACTGTACACATATACGTTTTCGAAGCGTAAACCGTTGGGATGTTCCAATAAACTAACCATTAGGTTGGTTTTACCGCAGCCGGAACTACCTACGATTAGTCCTCGCTTGCATCCTGCTCCCAATAATACACTATGCTTAAAGACTGTCGGTGTTGCTGAACAAGTATCACGATTTATAACTGGTAATCGATCTCTCTGTCTCACTAACTTTAGCTGTTCCATGACGAACAACGTTGTGATATATCCTATATGAGTTTAGCATATATATTACAAACCTAGAAGCGAACTTCCAGTCACTCTTCTCCGGTCTTAGGGGTAAGTGCTATGAAACATACTCCTCGACAATCTACAACTCCTTCGTCAACTCATAAAGGCAAAGGTGTTATCAACACTCTCATCAATAAGTTACCGGTGGAATTGCATTTACCTGGATATAACTACCGCGGACCTGGCACTCGATTGCGAGAACGACTTGCTCGTGGAGATCACGGTATAAATCCATTAGACGACGCATGTAAACAACACGACATAGCCTACTCCCAGTCCAATAAAGTGAGTGAACGTCATAAAGCGGACCAAATCCTAAGACACAGAGCGTGGGAGAGGTTTCGTTCTAAAGACGCTACGTTTGGAGAAAGAGCCGCAGCCCTTACCGTGGCTGGTATTATGAAGAGAAAAATGAAGTTGGGTATGGGGATTAAAAAAAAGAAACGGTCTTCAGCGATGAAACGAGGTTTCCTTACGTTTAACAAAGCTGTTGCCATTGCCAGAAAGCATATTGGTGGTAAAGTAAAAAAGTTCTCTTTAAAACGCTCTGCTCGACTTGCACTGTCAGCTTTGAAACAAAAACGTATTGTCAATCCTCGATCACGAATTATACCCATCCCCAAAAAAGGTGGTATACTGCCCTTCATTCCCCTATTTGCTGCTTTGGGAGCTATGGGCTCGCTGGGTGGTGGGGCAGCGGCAGTTGCAAAAGCCGTTAACGAAGCCAAGGCGGCTAAGGAAACCCTAGAAGAAACACGCCGACACAATAAGGCTATGGAAGCCGCTTCTATAGGGAAAGGTTTATATTTGAAACCATACAAAACTGGATTGGGACTATATTTACGTTCAAAAAACTACCGTTGAAACTACCACGCCGTGCGTTGACCAATGTCAATCTTTCCAAGTATATTCATAAATTAAATATTCCCTGTTTTAGAGGTATCTTTATGCGAAATGAACTGCCGCGACGAATCCATAAAAACGAAACCGGTATTGTAAATTTAGATAGTGGGGAAGGAGAGGGAACGCATTGGACATCGTATATAAAACGTGGTGACAAATTTTGTACTTTGACAGTATTGGTCAGATGAAACCTCCACTAGAACTTGTTCATTACTTTAAGAGTGACGATGGTGGAAACGTTATTCAATACAATTATGATTCTTTTCAAAAGCTCAACTCATTCAATTGTGGACACTTGGTGCTACACTTTTTATATGATAACGCTCGATAAAAGTTTACAGTCTGCATTGGACTTCCGACATGTCGTTGACCTTCATCTTATCCGATAAGAGTTCCATATTAAGCTCTGATTTTATTCCGCCAATATATTTAGATACGACCAAAGAATGGGTTATGGGATTGACCAATTTCGAAACGTTTAATAGCATTCCGAATGTTACTATGGAAAATAATGTGTTTAAAATTGGACAGAAAGCTATACATATACCCACCGGATCTTATGAAATAGCCGATATAGCAGCTTACATTAATTATCAATTAAATTCTATAACTGTGTCTATAGAGCCAAATCACAATACTTTAAAAACAATGATACGAGCTGACGAAGTCATAGACTTTTCGGTTAAACACTCTATTGGACCCTTATTAGGATTTAAGCCGTTAAAATTGAAAAAAAATGAACGTCACGAATCCGATGTTCCTATTAACATTATTAAAGTCAACTCGTTACTTATAACGTGTAATATTACCACTGGTAATTACGTAAATGGAATTCCGAATCATGTCATACATCAATTTTTCCCGAGTGTTCCTGCTGGATTCAAAATAATTGAAGCGCCTGACCATGTACCCTACTTACCAATCAACATCAATACAATTACCAACATTACCCTTAAAATAGTTGATCAAGATGGTGATCTGATTAATTTTCGTGGAGAAACCGTGACGATAGGACTGCATTTGAAGAGCATTAACGATGGTGTTCAAGTATAATACTGCTTGTACTGTTCGCTCGGATTATAAAAAAACTTGTTGTCGCTAAAAACAGGTTAGTTCGCAATCGCTAGCCGATCAAGTGACACAGCGCAACCGCTTATTTTTACAACGTCTCGGTTTTACTGTTCTACAATGAGTATACTAAATGTGAACGAAAAAGTTTTCGTCGATAATTCGATCGTAGGTGCCGAATTCCACACCCATCAACCCTATACAACTCGTTTTGAAAACAATGACGAAATTCGAATACCGATTCAAGAAGACATGTCCACATTGCCCTCTCGCAGTTATCTGTACGTAGAAGGCACGTTACTGAAAGAAAATGGTGCCCCATCTACTACGGCTAAACTTATTAACAACGGAATTTCATATCTGTTTAGTGATATTCGCTATGAAATGAATGGTGTTTTGGTGGATTCTGTAACGAAAGTGGGACTCACGTCTACCATGAAAGGCTACCTTTCCTACAACGCAAGCGCTAGTGTCAAGTTACAAAATGCTGGATGGTTTCCTGAAGGTAATAGCACTGTGATGGATAGCAAAGGTCATTTTAGCGCCTGTATACCTCTGTCAATGTTATTGGGAATTTTTGAAGACTATGGAAAAATTATTATGAACATTCGGCATGAACTAAGGTGGCGTTTAGAAGTTGGGAAACGCATATCTATCCCGCTATACCACAAACCGATAAACATAGTTGGTCTATTAAAACATCCACCAGTCTAGAAACACCTCGTTACATTATCCTAGGTTTTCATACTAATCGCGATGGACAATTACAGAAAGATATGATTGCATTCGATCCTTGTGATATACAAAATGTGACCGTATTTTTAAATACTGAAAGATATCCATACGATCAGTTGAATATTAATTATGATGAGAACCGTTTTGCTACCTTGTATGAAATGTATGCCAATTTCCAACGATCTTACTATGACAAACCAAACGAGCCCATTCTAACTCCATCGAAATTTAAAGCCATTGCACCGCTAATCGTCATCGACTGTTCGCGACAGAAAGATTCCTTGCTAGGGAAAGCTGTCGTTCTTCGAGTTACTTTCGAAACTCATAAAAGCATTGCTGCTAGTACTACTGCATATTGTCTAATTTTGCATGATCGTATGTTTACTTATAATGCACTGACGAAGCAAGTACGACAATTGTAAACGACTACTTACGACGATTGTCGAATTATTACATATATGAAAATGAAGATTTTGAACCTCGTTTAGTTAGCCGCTATGCGTCTTGTAGTAGACATTCAAGGCTTTAAGATTGCTAACAACAAGTTTTTGCCTAAAGAGTTAGCTATTTACGATGGTTGTAAAATAGCTCATTATGTATTTAAACCACCTTTTCCATTTCCAACGTTTCCTGCAGAACTCCGAAAACAAGCACATTGGTTAATAAAGAATCACCACTGCATTGCTTGGTCTAAAGGCGAGACTCCAGCGTTCATGTTTCCAGACATTCTTCGGTACGCGACGACATAAGCTGAAGTGATTTATGTAAAAGGGCGTGAAAAAAAGGAATTCTTACAAAAATATCTTTCAACGTCGATTGTTGAATTTCCAGAACATCCAGCACTACCGGAAGTTAATGAAGTATCATGTTTCTATCATAATAAAAATCTATGTGTTTGTGCTCTATCTAATGTTTATTGGTTATATAATGAATGTATAATGAAGTAATGTTTAATAAAATGCATATATTTTTTAAAATATTTTATTTATTGTTTACATATTATAGTTTATAAGAATACAAAACTTAAGTACTAAAGCGTTCAAGGTAAATAAAATGTCTGTGTTCTTCACTTAAAATATTATTTAACACTCGACCACAATTCTATATACGTCTTTGAAATCTATACCGATCTAAAGCGGCATTCATCCACATCGATCTTCGCGCTTGCCTGTGGGCATATTCCCACACTACCATATACCGTACGGAATTATTCGTTTCATTGAAAGTCACCTTTTTCTTTAGCTTGTCCATGATATTATAACACATAACCCTTAACATCGTTCACAATTCTATCGGACTGAACTGCTAATAGCTCTAAACCGCTTATGACATTTCCACTCATTGGTAAGGAAGTTAAAACTTGTTTCAAATTCTCATACACATCCCCTTCTGCTTCGGCAAGGCCTTTTACCAAAGTTTGATAAAAGTCTATAAATTTTTCTTCTTCTAACAGCTTCAATCGTGACTTGACCATTGTAAGTAGTTCAATGAAGCATTCGTGGACATTTCGCACACCATAACAACAAATCCGCATTATGTGACTGAACCGTTAGAAGATTGGTTTCAACTTAATGTAATAGAACCAACTTGTCACGACGTTGAAAAGTGTCTTGAAGATTTAGCTTCTTTGGACGTAGAATTTTCTCACATCTGCATCGTTCGCTTTTTGATAAAGTAAATTATACATTATCTAAAATGTTATTATGTATACAATATAATAAAAATTACATAATATAAGAGTTTTTTATTAATATAAGAGTTTTTTTATTAATATTCCTTTAAATAAACAACATATGCTAGAAAAGTTTTGTGTTATTGCACTTATATCCCAATCTATGTAAGTTTCTATGCTGTATCACGACACTGACATTGTATTTGATATTACTCACAATTTATCTTTTTAATAGAAAAAATTATGTTGGGTGTTTGATATTGAATAACAAAAGCCACTCATAACATTCTTAGACGAGTATAGTTCCGAGAGCCAGAGTTTGATAAGCTGAGGGTGTAGCCAATGGAACAATTGCTTTCCCCACTCTTCTCAAATTCTGGTGGGGTGTTTGAGTTTGGTTGATTCTGTATTACTCAGTCAAGATTCTGTATTACTCAGTTACACATTGAAATGGGTTGGTCACATTCTTGGACACTTGAAACCACTGTTGATGATGGTGAAATCGTGTTTTCTCGTTATAAAACTCACAACACTGGTTTGTTAATTGAAAGAAGAAGACTTCCGGATACTATAGTTATACTGAGTGAAGCCGATGAAGGTTATTCTTCGTGTTCTGGTTTAGAAATTCAATATTTAAAAGAAGATGGTGAAGTCATGAATACTCAAGGAGTCATATGTACCGAACGTGCTTTGGAACATCGCCACGCTATTAACCTTTTGCCTGATAAATGCGACCTCATCTTCTTCAAAGGCATCTGCACTTCAGATTGGGATGAATTGAGTGATGAACCTGAACGGAACATTTGGTGTAATAAACCTTACAAACCGAATTGGGCAACGTTCACTGCAACAAAGTGGTTAACGGAAGAAGAATTTGACGATGAAAGAAAACTCAGAAGATTTCATGAAAAACGTTTTCCTTCAGGAGTCACACCTTACCTAACGAGAGATATGGATTCAAATAATTATGTATTTAATTGTTAATGAGATATTGTTGTCAGCAAATGAATTCAAATAATTGTTAATATTAAATTAAAATATGCTACTTAATGTATTTATAAAAAATAAATGTTTATGAACATTATTTCTAATAAATGTTTATTCTTTAATTTTTATTTATTACCTTAACCTAACCTGAATCTAACCTTGAAGCATGACCTCGACAGAAAGTGGTGGAGGGGATCTAACCTTGAAGCATGACGTCGACAGAAAATTTAGCCTTGAAGCATGACCTCGACAGAAAACTTAACCTTGAAGGTTGACCTTGGCAAAAAGCAGAAAGTAGTGGGGGGAGGAACAGAAACCCCATTCCTTCCCTACTTACTTTAACGTTCAACAACGCCATCAAATTAGCTAGAAAACGTATTGGTGGTAAAGTAAAAAAGTTATCTTTAAAACGGTCTGCTCGTCTTGCCCTAGCGGCCTTGAAACGTAAACGATCATTGCTCCCAAAAGTCGGATTATACCTATTCCCAAGCAAGGTGGTTTCCTACCTCTGATTCCTTTATTTGCCGCTCTCGGAGCTATAGGCTCGTTAGGAACTGGAGCAGCTGCGGTTGCCAAAGCAGTGAATGAAGCAAAAGCAGCGAAATCAGCGCTCGAAGAAACGAAACGACACAATATAGCGATGGAGCAAGCGCCTGTAGGAAAAGGATTATATTTGAAACCGTACAAAAAAGGATTAGGTTTGTATTTACGACCTCCAAAAAACTACCCTTAAAGATACCACACCGACCACTGACCAATATCGATCTGTCAAAGTACGTAAACGAGTTAAAAATTCCATACTTCAGAGGTATTTTTATGCGAAACGGGTTACCGAAACGTATCCGTAAAAACGAATGTGGAATTGTGAATTTGGATGATACAGATGGGGAAGGTACGCATTGGACATCGTATGTTAAACGTGGTCGAAATATATTATACTTTGATAGTATTGGACAGTTAAAACCCCCACTAGAACTCGTTCATTACTTTAAAAGTGATGGTAGCTTAAACGTTATTAGTTACAACTATGATGCTTTTCAGAAGCTAAATTCGTACAATTGTGGACATTTAGCGCTGAACTTTTTATATGAAAACACTCCTTAACATTTCCTCAGTCTTACTGGGAATTTTGAGATGTCTCAAACATTCATCTTCTCCGCTACAACGTCTGTTTTAACTTCTCCTTTTAACCCTCCCATATATTTGGATCCTACAAAACAATGGGTTATGCGTTTGACAAATTTCGAAACGTTCAATACTATTCCGAACGTAACGGATAAAAACAACGTGTTTAAAATGGGAGAAAGAATAATAAAGATACCTACTGGATCATATGAGCTTACTGATATAGCTCAATACATTAATTCTCAAGTAAACGGTGAGTCTGTTAACATCGATCCGAATCATAATACCCTAAGATCGATTATAAAAGCCGATCACGACATTGACTTTACAGTTGAACACTCTATCGGAACATTGTTAGGGTTTAAGAATAGAATCTTAAAAGCTAAGGAACGTCACATATCTGATTTTCCAGTTAAAATTATCAAGGTTAACTCGCTAATGATAGAATGTAATATAATAACAGGAAATTATATTAATGGTACACCTGCCCATGTGATACATCAGTTCTTCCCCAGTGTTCCTCCTGGATTCAAAATAATAGAAGCACCTGAGACTGCACCCTATTTACCAATTAATGTCAATACTATTTTAAACATTACCCTTAAAATATTGGATCAAGACGGGATTTGGTTAATTTCCAAGGGGAAACCGTGACGATAGGACTTCATTTGGCGTGGATGATGGTGTTCAAATATAACACTCCTCGATGTTGCACTGATCGCTCTGGCTATAAAAGATCGTGTTGGAAGCGGAAAATGGTTAGTCAGGCATCGGTCGCTACTCAATTGACAAGGGGTAACCGCTTATTCTTGCAAACCTTAGGCTTTGTTATCCCAAAATGAATGTGCTAAATGTAAACGAAAAAGTGCTCGTCGATAACTCGATTGTTGGAGCTGAATTTCACACTCACCAACCTTATACCACTCGTTTTGAGAATAATGACGAAATTCGAATACCTATTCAAGAGGATATGTCCACTTTGCCTTCGCGTAGTTATCTATATGTAGAAGGTACTGTACTGAAAGAAGATGTCAAACCATCAGCGAGTGGTAAATTTATAAACAATGGTATTGCATATTTTTTTAGTGAGATTCGGTACGAAATGAATGGAGTTGTGGTGGATTCGGTAACAAAAGTTGGTCTAACAACCACCATGAAAGCTTACCTTTCCCACAATTCGAATGAAAGCGTTAAGTTACAAAACGCTGGTTGGTTTCCGGATGGTACCAGCACCTTGCTAGATAGTAAAGGTAATTTTTGCGCCTGCATACCTTTATCAACACTGTTGGGGATTTCTGAAGACTATGGAAAGATTATTATGAATATTCGTCAAGAATTGGTATTAATTAGAAGCAATTCCGATGTCGATGCCCTAATATCCACCGATGCTAATGAAAAGCTTAAGGTTAACTTGCAAAAAATATATTGGAAAGTTCCACATACTCAACCGCGATTGGCGGAAGAATTATCATTAACAAAATATATTGGGAAAAATATTGACACTCAAGTGGCATTTAGAAGCTGGGAAACACATATTTACCCCGCTGTACCGCAAACGGATAAGCACAGTTGGTCTATTAAAACATCGACCACTCTGGAAACTCCCCGTTACGTTATTATAGGGTTTCAAACCGATCGTGGTGGTCAGTTGCAGAAAGATATGAGCACATTCGACGCCTGTGATATTCAAAACGTGACGGTATTTTTAAATACGGAAAGATATCCTTACGATCAATTAAATATTAATTATGGTGAAAATCGATATGCTACTTTGTACGAAATGTATGCTAACTTTCAACGATCCTACTATGATAAACCCAACGAACCTCTACTGGCTCCTGATAGATTTAAGGCACTTACACCTCTAATCGTCATCGACTGTTCGCGACAGAAAGATTCCTTGCTAGGGAAAGCTGTCGTTCTTCGAGTTACTTTCGAAACTCACAAAAGCATTCCAGCGAACACTACTGCTTACTGTCTCATTTTGCACGATCGTGTATTTACGTATAATGCATTGACGAAGCAAATACGTCAACTGTAAAGGAAATCATTATATACGTCCAATGACCTGTTACCTTTGTTAGTATAGTCGCACGCTTCGATCATGCTAGTTATCGATGTGCAAGGTTTCAAGACTTCAGAAAAAGACTTTGCACCCAAGGAATTAGCCGTGTTTGATGGACATCGTGTGTCTCACTACGTTTTCAAACCTCCATTCTCCTTTCGCAACTTACCACCCACGTTTCGTCAACAAGCTACTTGGTTAATGCATAATCATCATTGTCTGGATTGGAATGAAGGATTCACTCCTCCCTTTATGCTTCCTGTAATTCTGCAACGCTTGACTCAGCAGGCGGATACCGTTTACGTGAAGGGATCTGAAAAGAGCAACTACATTCGACGTTTCGTATCACAACCGGTGGTGGAGTTACCAGAGGAACCAGCTCTACAGGCTATGCTTCCATCATGCTTTTATCATCATCATTCACTGTGCTATTGTGCATTAAGTAATGTATACTACTTATATAAAACTCTTGTAATGGATTTTTCAGAATAAAGTTTTTAAATATCCATAATGGTTTTATTAAAACAACATAATATGATTACAACTATTTATTCATTGTCTATTACAAACTTATATAACTATTCACGATTAAATATAACAATTACTAAACTTTAATACCCAATCCAGATAACATCATATGATTACAACTATTCATTGTCTATTACAAACTTATATAACTATTCACGATTAAATATAACAATTACTAAACTTTAATACCCAATCCAGATAACATCATATGATTACAACTATTCATTGTCTATTACAAACTTATATAACTATTCACAATTGAATATATAACAATTACTACCCTTTAATTCCCAATCCAGATAACGGACCAAACCCGAAGGAAAACAGACAGCCGCAAGGTTGTCACGTGCACGTTCAGTTGCAGCAATCCATTCACTATACGGTGTAACACATTTACATTTGATAAGAATAAAATCACATTTATCAGGCAACAAGTTAATAGTATGACGATGTATGAACAACCCCTGTTCTGTACATGTGGAATTTTGTATATTTATAAGTTTACCATTTTTTAACAAATAATGGACTTCTACACCTGCACACGAAGTGTATCGATAATCGTTTTCACTACGTACAACCACAGTGTTCTACAGTTTAGCTCTTTCGATTAACAACCCGGTATTGTGCGTTTTATAACGCGAAAATTTAATTTCACCCTCTCTATACTCTTCTTTCAAAACTGGAGCGATTACATTTTCCACGTAGCTTATTCGTCTCTGAAATCGTACCCTATCCCTTGCTATTATCTCCCATTGACTTCTGCGTGCTTGACGATGTGCATACTCCCATGTTAACATGTAATGCATTTTGTTTTTACTTTCATCAAATGTCACTAAACCACCCATTTAATCCGTCCTCTATTAAGTCATGTGCAAAAGTCCCTTAGATGTTGCGCAATGAGCTTTTTTACCAAACACTCATCACAAATCACACCTCTAATAAAGTCTTGACACAACTGCACGCCTTTTCTATATCGTTGTGCTAACTCTTGACAATATTCTGGACTGAATATCCCCGTACCATGAACAGCTTCGTGTGCCGCATCCTCCTCTAGAGCTTCTAATTCACACCGTAGTTTCACCACAGCATTCAGTTTATCAATAGCTTTGCTTGATACGTCTTCACTGTTACTCGTCTCCATTGTATTTCACTACGTTACACCTAGACCATGTGTTCTTAAATTCACCCGCCCCCACCCTTTCCCCTCTTCATTCTTCCATTACGCAATACACCTTTTGACTTTCACATCCACTATTACCTTTTCTGGTAGATAATGCACAACTTCTAGCATTCCAAACACGTTCGGGATTTGCATCTTCATTAATGGTTCCAATATGTTTGTGATGTTCACTATGCAGTCACCCGGCATGTCTACAACACCATCTATTATGCTATGGTAGAAATTGAAAAATTCCAAACCCTTCAGAAGGTTTAATCGATATGTTAGTATCGGTATTAACTGCCACAGCTCATATAAGGACTCCCACGCTTAATACAATTCATCATCTCCTGCATCAGTTATCTTTATGATTTTTGTTTTATCGTAATTTCTGTTAACACGCTCAAAGGAGATAGGTTTTGTACCCATTTTCAAAGGAACCCCGACCTCTTCTCCTGCTTTAAAGTATTTATTAATGACTCCTTCATTGGTTATTAACGCGTTCTACTCCGTTTCATCAAACAGCATGCACTGATTCTTTACTCCAGCTACTTTTATTACAGGAGTGAATCCCAAATGAGCACATAATCCAACAAATACAACTTTACTTTTTGATTTGTTTAAATAAAACACTGATTGATTCACTAGCGGTGCCCATTTAGCATCCTTAGGAAGCTCGTTTGGAACCATCAACTGGTTTTCTAGCGCTTGCGCTTTCGCATTCTCAATTGATTTAGCGAGGCTTTCCATTGTAACACTGCACTGTACACTGCAACTGCAAACGCTTTACTCTTCCCATACATGCAACCTGCTATATATATATCTAAAGCTTGACATTGAATGGTGTTTGATGACCTTGAAGAGTGGTCTTAAGTTCAAGGTCAAAACATTGTTGCCATACTGAGGGCCTTGAGAATGCGGTGTTGACATATTGATGACCTTGAGAATGCGTTGTTGCCATATTGATGGCCTTGAGAATACGGTGTTGACATATTGATGACCTTGAGAATGCGTTGTTGCCATATTGATGGCCTTGAGAATGCGTTGTTGCCATATTGATGGCCTTGAGAATGCGGTGTTGCCACGTTTACGTGACAGAGATAGATTCAAGGTCACCATGTGTTAGAGAGAGATAGGTTCAAGGTCAAGGTCAGGAGTGGGGGGTGGTTCCAGAACTCTCCTATTTTGCCTACTCAGTTCATAGTTAAGTTTACATCTAAGCTCTAATGAGCATTTATATTATTGTGTATTATAATTGTCATTACTTCCGCTGGTTTAAAATAAAGATCCAGGGAAAACAAAAAATCTTTTTAAAAACTCGTTTCATTTGAACACAAACGAAACTTGCATTATTTCAATCTATTAAAAAGTATTTTTAAATTATATAAGTATTTATATAAAAGGGAAGTTGAAAAGTATTTCCAAAGTTCACTGTCATTCTAAATATTAAATTAATTATAAAATAAATATCTACGATCTAACGGCAATTATTCACAATTTTAAAATATATAATAAACTTTTTAAAAATAATTTAATATTTTTAATAAACCAATATTACAGCAATATATACTATATGTCATTTATTGTCTTGCTTTTTTCTATATATTCTTAGTATTGAATATCTCGTGTTTAATTACTATTATTATTGAAAAAGTCTACTAAGGTTAATCAAATTTATGCTCAAAGAGGCAATGATATCTTTCGCATGAAAGAATTAATGAAAATTGCAATTTCAGCAAAGCCTGCGCAAGCTGTAATTATGTTCATTCTCGGTTTATAATACAGTATAAACTATCGATCTAATTTTTGACGAATTCGAAAAGCAACACGAACAAATTATCCTTCATATGACTACTCAAGATGACAGAGAACAGCTCTTGATATTAGAGACTAACATTAGCGAACAATTTGAAAATATTATTATGAAATTAAGGCAAGTAGAACAATGGGGTTTTATTCTTTTTAATTTGCTCATAGAACGCCTTGATCAATCTACGGCTACTGGTTGCAAAACCGCGTGCGCCTCGGAATTATCAGATCCTAACAATAAACATAGATGTTTTAACTTAATGCACGATGTTTTAGATCAACGCTGCTTTAGATGACGTATTGTTTTCATCTCTTCTTCTACTGTTTCCCCAGGAAGAATAAAAACTCGTTTTTTACACATACTAACTTTAGAGGATCCTGTTCTTTGTATAATAAATAGAGACATGCATTTTAGGTGATCTCGCTTAAAAAACCCTTGATAAGCTCATCTTTCATAAGCGCCGTCGCTACAAGTTATTGGACATTTAGTTTACAAATACGAAAGTTGTTAGATAAAACTTGCCCCGCCACTGACAATTTATTTAACTCAAGTTGTTTATTTTAAATAAACCCCTTTTCACTTTATGTTTTTGCGGCAAGGGTACTCCAAACCCATCATTTTCAAGCGCCCGCTTGTGTTATATGCAGTACATACATACATAATCATTTCCCCTTTTACCGCATTTTCGCCGTGTCGGGGTGTCGGGGAGTGCAACGGAAGTAATGGAGCTATTGTAGCAAGTACATTATGCTCCCCCATACTTTACCACTTATACAACTTTCATACCTTATCCTAAGGAGCTCAAATACGATTGTACTAAATTTTTTAAATCTATTCGCAACAGAGGTTTGAACCCCTCTCTCTGAACGAGAAGTAGGATCGCTACCACTCGACCACGAAGGGCAAAGGCCCAATATAATAGATATTGCAGTATTGCAGTTTAAAATGCATGTCTGATCGTGTCACATTGAGACTACAGTGTGTGTTCTTATGAACAACGGGGTTGCCAAACATCTTGCAAGCAACTTTTAAAAACATTTTCTAAATATTGTAGTTGGAACTGCATAAACCTTTATAATCCTTATTGTACGAGCAAGTTATATTGCAGGTAGTCACTTCTTCTGACAGCGGTAGTAAAACAAAATTTCAAAATTTGCTGCTGTTCATGTAGTGCGCATTTAAACTGCAACTATCGAAATAAATCTTTTATTAAATATTTTTGAGAAAAACCCTCCAATACGTCGATTTTTATCTTAAAGGGGACATGTTTTAGTGTAATCGTTATTTGTAGATCGTCTTTTGTTTCCCAGTTATGATGATAACGAATTTTTTTTTAATGGAAACCCTAGTTTTTTATGATGGATTTGGAAAGATAATGTAATGCTAAGATTAAATATGCATGATTTAAATATGTATGATACTGTATTAAGAAATTTCCGATATAATTGCTTTTAAAGTTTTAAAACAAAAATTAAAAACAATCAAGAGTTCCAAGTTTTATTAAAAAAAAAGAATCTTTGAAGAACTGTCATAAGTTTAACGCTAAGTCACTTGTTCAATGGATACTTGATTTTTTTATTAAGAAAATTAAACTCTTGATTGCTATTCAATCAAAGTTCAAATCAAGAGTTCAGATTTTTTTATAAAAATCAAGTAGCCATGTAGCAATTGACTTAGCGTTAAATTTATGGCAGTTCTTAAAATACTTTTTAATTTTTTTTATTAAAACTTGAAACTCTTGATTATTTTTTAATTTTTGTTTTAAAAGCAATTATATCGGAAATTGCTTTCCAAATCTATCATAAAAAATTAAAGTTTCCATTTAAAAGTATTTTCGTTATCGCCATAACTCGGAAACAAAAGAAGTAGATAGGCAACAAGAGTTCTAGCGCAAAATCCCATGTTATTTCTTATGGAGGTCCAAAAACGCCGAAAACGTGACAAATGATAGTGCGCCGACTCGCGATCAAGGTCATCGCTTTACACATTCCGCGGTTCGTCCAGACACGCGACAGTAATTTCATATTATCTTTTTAATAATTATCTATTATATTAATAATAATAAAACATTTAACATTTTAACAAAATCCCCAAAAAAAAATTAATTCTCCTCTCTTAGTAGGTGTCTCATATAAATTATTAGATTTTAAAAGAGAAACTACCTGCCTCCCAGGTTTTCAGAAACGCTTTACACATTAGCTGCATTTTTCTCTTTCAATAACTTTAAGAGTAAATATTTCGATTTTTAAAAAAGATTAAACTAGAGAAACCAGGTAGTCTCGACATCAAAATATAATGCTTTGAGTCATTTCCACGTGAGAAGTTCATTAATTCTATCCTCATCAGCTAATAAATGTCACAAAACAAAGACATGATTTACGTTTTTAGAAAAGGTCGACTCGCTTTTTATGCTATCTTTCGAACAATCGCAACAAAAGAATTCCAATTCTAAACTTAACAAAAACACCTACGTATAAATTATAACTAAAGAACACAGCTGCATGTATTCGGTCTCTATATATATCATTTAGAACCCCAACTCACAAAAACTGTTTATAATAAACCATTAGATTTATTAACCCCAACACAAGAAAAAACATCTTTAGTCAATACAATAGCATTACTTCTGTTAAAAATATTTAATACAAAAGAATCCCAATTCTCATCTTAACAAAAATCATCTATAAGTTATCTTAGATAACAAGGGTATAGTCATTTATTATGAAATTATACCTAAAGAAGAACAGAGTCGTTACAGCTGCAAGGTATTCAATAGATAATCTGTTCTACAGATCTATCTCATATATTAAGTTAAAAAAGGGTCGGTACACCTGCATCGCCCCAAGGTAGCCATTTCATCTTTATCAAGTTTGGACATGTTTATGAGGGCAGGTGATGTGATATCAGATGGGAAACGAAAGGCATATATATAGCAGCGGTCGCCCATGTTTTAATCATTACTAAAACAGCTCTTGTTAGTGAAGTGTCACCATTTTTTTACTGTTAAAGCGTTTACATTATTTTATTAATAATTAAACGAATAATACCCTAGATAGTAATTATAAAAATTTATTAGATAAAGTACAAGCGTTCGAGGATACTCAAAAAGTTATGCCATCATCGTTTGATGCCCTAATAGCCGAATCTGCAACACGTACGAACTCTTACAACATAAAGAGAGTGTACAATACCGACTAATAACGGAATTTACTACTACTATCGGTTGACCTAATCATATTTACACCATTTTTATTCTAGTTTTAAGTGTATTATATCAAATGCCTGATTAGCGCAGATAGGAAATGTGGTGAACCTTACGGGAATGCTGCGCAAATGCTTAGTTTGCTTATATCTACGCTAATCAGTTATTTTTTTTCTTAGTCTAAATGTATCGTTGAAGAAATAAAAAATGTATTTAAACAAAGTTTTTAGTTTTACTAATGTCACTCTCCAAACATAGCAATATTTATTTATTTATTTATTTATTTTATTTATTTATTTATTTATTTATTTATTTATTTATTTATTAAACTGCTAACCAACAGCTTACGCCAATTACAGGTTACAGGATATTTACATTAATTATTGTATAACAAATAATTGGGAACCATACATTATTTACATCTTAACAAGAATAGGTACCTAAGTTAAATTAAATAAACACAGATTCATAAGTAGTAAGACTTAAATCCAATTCATGCCAGTGGGTATTTACAGAGATTATCGTATATAATAAATTAAATTTTAATTACTGGCTGTTAAGACTCATTTAAATATAATTATTTAGAACAAATTTTCATAATAAGTAAGTTTATCGTTAAAGAAATAAATGTAAAAAAAAATTAAAGAAATACTAGTCAAATAAGAATAATAAATAATAATATTAAAAATTGTAGAAATACAAAATAAAGATAGAACAGGAATCAGGAAATTAAAGGGTACTTGATATATATATGCTACATAAAAATAAAAGGAAACATAAACATATTACACAGCAATTCATATGGTAGTACTTTATAATTCTATGTTCGCAGTTGTTAGCGTTTTTACTATTTAACAGTGCGGGATGATAGCAATCCGGAATACTGCTAATTGAAAAGATAAAGATTTCACATATATTTAGTTTTCTTTAATGCTTTATTACAATTCATGCAATGGATGCAATGCATTGTGACATTGTTTTTTAAAGATTTCTACTCTTGGTAAGAATATATCAACATTTTGGGCAACTCTATTGATTGCATCACAAGCCACGTATAATGGAGATGCAAGTCCGGTATTGGTTTTTGGAGTGGGTAGATAAAAAACAGCAGTGCGTCTCGTTGTTGGTTTGGGAACCCAGAAATTTAATTGTTCTAATAGGTGGCTGCATGATTCAACGTTACTATGAACTACCTGATATAAGAACACAAGCAAAGAAAGCAGTCGCCTTTCTTGTAACGTACAACAATGGTAGATGTCAAGTAGATCTAAGTAAGATTGCCGACTGGGATACTCCCCCGTCATTTTAAAGTGTAGATACCTTATAAATTTATTTTGAACCCTTTCAATTTGATCAATATAGACTTTGTAATAAGGCTTCCACACAATTGATGCATATTCTAACTTAGATCTGACATACGCATTATATAAGGTAATAAGAGTTGAAGCATCATGAAAATTAAATGCATTCCGAACTATAAATCCAAGACTCTTAAGACTTTTGTTAATTGTATTTTGAATATGATATTTAAATGATAGCGATTTATCAAAGATAACACCTAAGTCGGTTATTGTTTCCTTACAAGCTATTTGGGTTTGACTCATTGTGTATTGATAGATGATCTGATTATATCTTTTACTAAATGTTACGGTACAGCATTTCTCAATATTAAAGTATAACAAGTTATTTTGACTCCACTTATATATTTCATTTATATCTTGTTGCAATTCGTTACATGAGTCTATTGAAGTAATAGTTTTCCACATTTTAAAATCATCTGCGAATAGAGCATGCTGCGAGTTTCCAACTACCGCAGGTAGATCGTTGATAAATATTAAGAACAACAATGGCCCTAAATTTGCACCCTGTGGTACACCAGATATTGCTTTGTATCTTTGCGAAACTTGGCCATTATATACTACTTGTTGCCATCTATCACTTAAATAAGATTTCAGTAATTTTATTAAAGATTCCGAAAAACCAAAGCTCTCCAACTTATCCAATAGCAAAGCATGATTGACTCTATCAAAGGCTTTGGCAAAATCGGTATAGACAACATCTATTTGTTGATTATTGTCCAAAGCCCGTGATAGATCCTGTACTAATACCATTAAATTTGTGGTCGTTGACCTTTGAGGCATAAACCCATGTTGCTGTTCTATAATAAAATTCTTGACATATGAAAATATCTTTGCATATAAAACCTTTTCAAATATCTTCGATATTGTTTGTAAAAGTGATATGGGTCTATAGTTTGAAATATTATTTTTATCGCCATTTTTATAAATTGGACAGACCTTAGCTGTCTTCCAAATCTCTGGGTAATAACCGCTTGATAGGCAGAGATTAAACAAAGTTGTCAAGGGCGCTGTTAAGAACTCAGAGCATGCCTTATATATATACATAGGTATCCCATCAAATCCGACTGATTTCTTCGGTTTACAAGAACGCAGTGCCGCTTTAACGTCATCCACTTTTATTTTGTTTATGGTAAATACGGATGATTCAAATGTTTGATTAATTGAATTCCTAGCATTCGTAGGACTGGATGGATCATCTTTTATATATACCGATTTGAAATTTTTTGCAAATGCGTCTGCTATTTCTAAATCATTATCTAGAGGTTCGTTCTTGAAGTACATAATATTCGGTATAGATGTAGAGTTTCCTTTAGCTTTTATAAATGACCAAAATGCATTTGGATTATTTTGTATATTTTCTTCTATATTATTACAATAGGAAGCATATGATCTATTTATTTCAGTCTTAATGTTTTTTCGTAATTCTTTAAATTCGGCAAGTAATTGCCCATTATCCGGATTCAATTTTAGTCTTTTGCGAATTCTAGATTTTTTTGAAATATTTTTTATAATATGATTATTAAACCAGGGCGGATATTTACATTTAGCTTGTTTAGTTTTTGGAATCGATCCATCCAGGGCTTGATACATTAATTCATAAAATTTATTTACAGCAGAATCAACGTTTGTATATGTATTAATAACACGCCAATTAGTTTCTCGGAGCCTATGATACAATTCAAGAAAATTACCCCTTCTGTAGTTATATTGCTCACCAGTAATATTTCTTACATTATTGGGAACTATTTTGTATTGAATGGAACATTCCAGTGCCGGGTGATGATCATCTATTGGTAAGAGGGGATTTTCACATTTTTGTACAATAACATTTCTATTAGATAATATAAAATCTAAAATTCTATTGTTTTTATTTTTTTATATCGTTGAATCGAGTTAAGTTAAAATAATTTATGAAGTTCATATATTCATTTTCTGTGGCATTTGTATTACGTACAACCCATGGATCTAAATTAGGCAAGTTAAAATCCCCAATTAGCAATAGGTGACCACGGACTAGTCGCTCATTACAGATTCTGTAAAGATTTTCATAAAAGATTTTGTAGTGTTCTGTGGAAGAAGCTGGTGGAAAGTAGACTACACATAAATACAACGTTTCTGGAGAAGTTTTATTTTTGACACAAACCCAAAGATCCTCACAAGTTGTCTCTAGTTCATTTTCCCGTACACTAATGAATTCTTTTTTTATAGCTAGCAAAACGCCACCACCGTCCCGTTTTTTTGATAGATTTAAGTCTCGATCTTTGCGGTAAACCACATATCTATTATCAAATATTTCGTTGTTATTTACACTGCTGTTTAGAAAGGTTTCGGTAAGAAATAGAATATCATAATTTTCTGAGAGCATCGCATTAAGAAAAGACGTTGTTTTAGAACGCATACCTCTGACATTCTGATAATAAATGTTTAACGTCTGATCTTTAGTGCACATCATTTAGATCATTAGATGTTTTAATTTGATATATTTTGCTCTCATCTGTAGCTCGCATGAAAATGTTACCGTTACGCGTCCATAAGTGTTTGATTTTATTTTCTTTCCTGAACAGTCGTGCTTTTGAAAACAGAAGTCTATTCGTGGACGTTAAGGATTCATTTATATAGACATAATTATCTTGCTTAACTAACCCAGCAATTTCAGGAGTGAGGTTGCTAACCTTTAGTTCTCTTATCACCCTTTTCCTACGAATGAATTCTTCCTTGTCCGTTCTTCTTAAAAACTTAACGATTATTCCTGGTATCTGATTAGGTCTATTTTCATTCTTCCTTAATCGATGGCATGTATCCACCATATGCGCTTCGAATCTAAATCCGATTGCATTTCCCACCACCTGTACCACTGAAAAAATATCTTCGGTAGGTGATTTGGGGACACCCTGTATTTCCACGCAATTCCTTCTAGAATACTGCTCAGTATCATTCATCTTTTCCCTTAGTTCCTCATTTTCCTTTTTTAGTGCAGCATTATTTGCTTCTAGAGTTTCAATTCTTTGAACGCATTCGGATAAAAATTTCTCCTGTTTTTTAAGTTGACCGTTAACCTCGTCTATTTTATCGTGGCAAATGTTTAAAGAATGTGCTAAATCGTTTTGTGTTGAAAGGATGGTTTTAAGCTGGTCCGTAATCTGAGCGAGTTTGATACCAATATCAGCATCACCTTTATTATCTGAAATACTAGAAGTACTTTTTACTGGTGTACTGTCGCTTCCGCTTCTGAGTTTTCTTTTTAGTATAATACATGTAGAACATGACCACTTTTCTTTTCCCTCCTTAATGAATTGTAAATCGTTAGCAGTTAACTTCACACAGTTAGCGTGAAACTTTTTATCACATGTGTTACAGGTTACCCTTTGCTGGTTAGAAGAGATTTTTATTGTGCATTCTTGGCATATATCTGACATTATAAATAAATATATTTTTATTTCCTTTAGGATTATTGTATAATAACGTAATTTTGGAGAGCGGTTTGCACACATATACACTGATGCACGGTTCAGCAACTACTCTATATGTAGTAGTAGTAGCAGCAGCACGTCGATATGGTAAAGAAAGTAAGTTTCGCCGACGTAAGCATGAATAATATACATCATATGATAGTATGGGAGTATGCATACAGACAGGCAAGAAAGGGAGACTGGCAAACATTAGCTCTGGACAGATACCGTTTTCAAACAAGAATACATAATGTTGAAAAGCATCTGTGTGAAATTCTACAAGCTGATCATAGAGACTTTATCTATACGCAGAGATTTCAGAACACAGATTAGTCCGGCTGCAGCGGTGACCGAGTATAAATACAGGTACAAGCAGTCTCTTCTCTCAGTACCAGATGTTAGTTCACGAGGGTAACGGCTTTATTAACAAGCTCATAGACAAGTTGCTTATTGAACTACATCTTCCTTCCTATCAGTACTGTGGACCTGGTACTAAATTATCTAAAAGATTACAACGCGGCGATAAAGGTATAAATCCTTTGGACCAGGCGTGTATGCAGCACGACATCTCGTACGCTCAAAGCTCCGATTTGAACAGTAGACACCAGGCAGATCGTGTATTAGAAGAAGCCGCTTGGAAGCGTGTTAAGGCTAAAGACTCTAAATTAGGGGAGAAAGCATCAGCTCTGTTTGTGACCGGTATAATGAAGGCTAAAAGAATGTTGGAAATGGGCGTAAAGACAAACAAACTATCGGCGAAAAAGGGTCTCGCTAGAAAGATGATGAAGAGGAAAACTGTCACTTTCAAAGGTGGCGTTTTAAAGAAGCTTGTTGGTATAGTGAATCATGCAAGCAAGAGACTCACGGGTAAAGACTTAATACATCATGCCCTGAGCGCTGCCAGAAGAATCATTCAAAACGTAGGCGGTCGAAAAAACGTTAAAGTACCCCGAATAATTCCTGTGCCTACAGCTACAGGGGGTATTTTACCACTCATACCAATTTTTTCTGGCCTCTCGGCTCTCGGTGCAATTATAGGAGGCGCCTCAGGGGCAGCAAAAGCTGTTAACACTGCTAATAGTAATAAGAGACAGCTAGAAGAAACTACACGGCATAATAAAAGTATGGAAGCTATCGCTTTAGGCGGTAAGAACGGGAACGCCCTTTACCTGAAGCCGTATAGAGCTGGCGGAGCTGCATTGTACTTAAAACTATATGTCAGGCGGTCAAAAAACTGAATAACTTGCCTCGGAGACCACTTACAGACCTAGATATAATAAAACATGCTAAAGACATTCCCTATTTTAGAGGTGTCTATATGAGAACAAGTCTACCTGCAACGAAACCTTTGCAATTCGAAAGAGCTATTGTTAATCTTGACGACGCTGGAGGACCGGGTACTCATTGGGTTGCCTATAGAAAGGATCGAAACGTGGTTTTGTACTATGACCCCTTCGGAGACCTGAGACCACCAGCTGAACTTGTGAAATATTTAGGGCCTCGCTGCGCCGTATACTACAACGTAGCCCAAGAACAAAAGTTCAATACATACAACTGCGGACATCTGTGTCTACGATTTTTGTATAAAAGAGAGGTGAAAGTGTAAATCGGTTAAGTATGGCTAGGACCATCACGGTGTACGGTACAGGAAACAGGCTTTCTACGGATCGTATTTATCCACCTATAACACTAGATCACGTGCGTTACGAATACTCACTAGGTTTAGTCGGCTTATATACAAGTCACACGATACGGAATATATACCCAGGCAAAAATAAATTTTATTACGGAGAAAAGGCGATAACTATTGAACCGGGTAGCTACGAGTTGGCTGAAATCGTTAACTATATAAACAATCAAATTAGTGGCGATCCCGAAGAGGGAGATCTACTACTACAAATCAAAGCTAACACTAATACGGGAAAGTGTGAGATTGAATCAGCTACCGAGTTGATTGATTTTACCAAACCCGATAACATAGGATCACTACTAGGATTTAAGAAGCGCGTGCTAGAACCCGGTAGTAGACACGTATCAGATCGAGTTGTCGATATACTTTCAACTCCAAACATCTTTGTAGACACGAATATTACAGGCGGCTCATATAGAAACAATCAAGCAGGTCATACAATCTTCGAATTTGGTGTTTGCGTACCACCCGGTTATCTGATTGAAAAGGAGCCATCGCATGTGATTTATTTTCCCATCACTGTCACCGAGATCGACAACATTACCATTAGACTGGTAGACGCGAGAGGAGAGTTGATAAATTTGTCTGAAGACACTTTCACGAGCATCAGGCTAGAACTTAAACGTGAAAAATGGGAATAAACTTTAGCTATAAAAACATCAGCATATGTCCATCAAAGGTCATTCACCGTCGAACGTCGGCACGTGCAGACCTTCGATTAAAACTAACTAAAGCTCGTCGCCTTTTTCTTGAATCTTTAGGCTTTAAAGTACGATAACAGCGGCAGCAGCAGCATGTCAAAACGAAGTAAAATGCATATTAACACCGACACCTTTACCATTGATAAATTAAACATATTTGGGAAGCCTCGCGTCGATACAGATATAATAAAAGAGGATTTTTATACCTATCTGCCGTTTACGCTAAATGCCAATCATTCCGACACCATTAGAATCAGCATACCCGATAATGTTTTAGCTTTGTATGACAGCTATGTACTTGTTAAAGGTAGCATAACGCGTGCAGAAAACAAGCAATTCCTTCTGGTAAACAATTTTGCCCACTTTCTGTTTGATGAAATTCAACTAATATTAGGCACAAACCAGCTCATAGATGTCTGTAAACAGCCTGGCATTACAAGCACTATAAAAGGTCTCGTTTCACACGGCGCCGAGGATAGAGCTTTAACCAGCACAGCATGGAACTTAGGTATTACTAGCGATAATGATTTGTTACATAACCAGGGGAATAACGTCTTTCATTTCACGTGTAGAATACCATTAAAAGATATCTTTGGATTTGCAGACGATTATAAAAAAGTAATACCTCATATGAGTTGTCAGCTAGTTTTAATTCGAGCCAAGAACGATTTTAATTGCTATAAAAGCGACGCAGGTGATGCCGGTACCAATGTAGATATCAAGATTGATAAGCTCTCGTGGGAAGTTCCGCATATACTGTTATCAGATGAAAGCAAAGTGAACCTTGTGGAGAGTTTAAGAGATAATTCTTCTATTATCGCTCCGTTTAGACGTTGGGAATTACACGAGTTACCCTCGTTGGGAACTACTAAAAACCAGGTTTGGCGCGTAAAGAACTCCAATGATCTAGAGAAACCGCGCTGGGTCTTTGTAGTTTTACAAGACGAGCGTCAGCTGGGTATAAGAACGGGTAACCCGACTACATTTACTCATTCGAACTTGGTCGACGTTAAGTTGTATTTAAATTCGCAAGTGTTCCCGCATCAGCGTTTAAATCTCGATTTCGACCGTAAGGACTACATTCCTGCGTATCTGAATTATATTCGTTTTCGTGAGAACTACTATGACGGTATAGGTAGAGGTGCGGCTGAGAGCTGTTTACTCAGCTACAAATCGTTTGAAACGTATCCCATTTTTGTTATTGACTGTTCAAGATAGGTAGAGAGTTTTAAGGATTCCACTGTCGATATTAGACTAGAGCTCGAGTCTTCAGCCGCATTTACGAACACAACTAAGGCGTATTGTTTGATCCTTCACGACGCATTAATCGAGTATAATCCGTTTAACAAGACCGTGCCTAGACACGTACGCATACCGTAATGAAGGTCGTTAAACAAAATAAGTCACTAAACATATGTAACCTAGACGATTGCGATGATACATCTTTACAACGACGATCAGGCGAGGATGTTAGGAAACATGGCGACCTGTTACCTGTATCATGTAGAGCAATATTGAGCGGTCCATCTTCCTGCGGTAAAACTAATGCTATGTTAGGTTTACTTATTAGCGAAAACGGATTAAAATTTGAAAATATCTACCTATACGCCAAGTCTTTATTTCAGCCTAAATATGAATTCTTAAGACGTGTTATGAAACCACTTACGGGTATGGGATATCATGAATTTAGCGAAAACGATGACGTAATCAGCCCCGGTGATGTTAAACCTAATTCAGTGTTCATTGTTGATGATATAATTTGCAGCAAGCAGGAAAAGATTAAAGAATATTTTAGCATGGGTAGTCATAAGGGTGTCGACTGTTTTTATCTAGGCCAAACGTACGCCAAGATACCGAAACATCTGATTAGGGACAATGCAAACCTAATTATTCTCTTTAGACAAGACGAGTTGAACTTAAAACACGTGTTTAGCGATCATGTTGTAGGAGACGGTATTAGCTATGATCAGTTCAAAAACATTTGCTCTCTGTGTTGGAAGGAGCCGCATGATTTCCTGGTAATTAATAAAGACAGCTCTCTAGACCGTGGCAGATATCGGAAGGGTTTTGATTCATATATAAGTTTATAATTAGAGTCGATTCGTTTAGTAGTCTCTGCATAGCCGACATGTCCAACACGTATAATCTGAGTTTAAAGCGTAAAATAATACACGCTCGTAATGCTATACGTAAGAAGTTTGCATACTTTCGTCGTGATAGAGCAGAAGCAGAACGTATGTATCGCGTCACGTACAATCCAGTTATATCGCCACTGGAAACCATTGCTAAATCAGTTAACACCTCTAACGTACCCCTATTGAAAGTTAAAACACAACCATCTGCTGCTGCTACTACTACTGCTAGTTACATTCCCTAGATGACAGTTAAAAAACAACCTGCTGCATCATCATCATCATCATCGGAAGCAGAAGAAGAAGAAGAAGAAGAATCTAATAAAACTCTTGATCTCCCTACTCGTTACGGTATGCTGATAGCTAACGCTGTCGGAAACAAAAATATAGATAGAACTAGATTCGGTATTAGATATAAAATTGATCGAGACGCGTGGACATTTGCCTCTTCCCCTGTGACTATGCGTGATACAAACATCATAATTAAAAACAACGTTTTCAAAGCAACACCCGGTCTGTTTGACTTACTCACGTTTAGAGAATTAGAGTCTATACCAGCGAAAGATGATATCAATAATTATATGCAGATAATAGCCCTTACTAATGCTCATAAGAAATCATATAGTCCACAGGGTAAACTAACAGCTGTTAAACATTGGAAGTATGATTATATAATTAAACCGAACTTACCCAGAATCAAAGGTTTAGGCATTAGACTATCATCATCATCGTCGTCAAATTTTAAAAAATTAAGCGATTGCAAAGTCGAATACGTCTACTGGAATAAGGCTAACGAGCTAATCGACCGGCTTCGTTTATTATATGCTGTAAAGAGTGCCGGCAACAGTAGTCCACAGAATGAAAACGAAATAATATCAATTATAAGCGAACTTAAGAAGGAAGGCATCATAGAATAGAATATTTCGGGGGTATATAATGATATACTGCTTTTAACATTATTCAGTATTCATCAAACACGGCTGCTGTTGCCAATATAATTATTTGAGAAGTTGCTCTCTCTCGGTGTCGTCATTGATATTAATTGTATGATGATGACGACGAGTGCTAAACAAACCGTTGTTGATGAAATACACAGGGCTGCTAGAAAAAACTTTCAAAGACGCCGCACTATAATAAAAAATTTCCAGGACTTGTTCCAGGCTGACTTAGCCGAGTTTATGCCCTATGCTAAAGTAAATAAGGGTTATCGTTACATACTGCTGATGATAAACTGTTATTCGAAATATCTGTGTGCACGACCGTTGAAAACTAAATCCGGAGAAGAGGTGACAAAGCAGGTCCGCAGCATCTTTAAGAGTTCAGTCATACCCAAAAATCTTCAGACGGATCTCGGGAAAGAGTTTTACAATAAACATTTTAAACGATTAATGAAAGAGCACACTATAAATCATTACTCTACATATTCCGTAATTAAGGCTCCGATAGTTGAACGCGTTATCCGTACAATTAAGCAAAAGCTGTATAAAGAGTTTAGCTACCGAGGATCATTTAAATGGATAGATATATTACAGAGGGTAGTTGACAGCTATAACAACACCAGACATAGAACGATAGGTCGAGCTCCTGCTACTGTTACACCTACCACCCAACTAACCGTTTATGACACTAATGTAAAAGCTGATGTCGCTGCAGGAAGTAAACGTAAACTAGACTTGAATGACCTCGTACGTATTAGTAAGTTCAAGGGGGTCTTTTCTAAGGGATACAAGCCCAGCTGGTCAACTGAATTATTCAAAATAGTTAAAGTTCAATTTACAAAACCTGTCACTTATCTACTGGAACATCTTCATGGGGTTGCTGTCCGAGGAGCTTTCTATGAGTTCGAGCTGCAGAAAACCAAACAGCCAGACGTTTACTTAGTTGAAAAAGTACTTAAACGCCGCAGCAATGGTGACATTTATGTAAAATGGCTCGGCTTGAATGAAAAGTCCTGGATAAAGGCTGAAGATGTTGTTAAATGACATTATACAGTTTATATTAAGTTAAAGTGTTAGAATGATTAATCTAAGATAAATTGCTAGGTAGTTTATTCATAAATAAGCTCATGCTTGTATTCATATAGTAAGTAAAAGAAAAAATGTTAGCATATAAGTTGATCTAAGTTTAAAGTGTTAGAAGTTAAGTTATACTAAAATAATATACTTATATAGTTTCATGCATATGTAATTCATATTAAGTAAATGAACTATACTTACCTAGTATCAGTATAAGTTGATTTACGATTGTAGTATAGGATACTAATGTATAAAATTATAAAAAAATAAAAAAACAATAAAATCATTTTATCGAGTTTTATTTTCACATAAAACATGTAAGAAAAATATATACAAATATATATACAATCTTTTTATATCAAGATTTCACATAAAAGTCGTGAAAGAAAACATATAAAATATTTTTTTGTTATAGATAAAAATTAATTCAAACATCTATGTTAAAAAAGTTCTTATAAAAAGATGTGAAAGAATATATACAAATATAGTACACCCATTTACTATATACAGGTAAGTATTGACTTACAACGATAACTTATAAAAGAAAAGAAATATACAAAACTATGTAGATATATATAATAACTAACAAGGTAAGACTTATGAGGATGACTTATTAAAGAAAAAGATATATATATACATTAGAAAATATGATAACACTCTAGTATTTACTATTGACAGGTATGCTATAGTGCCCCCACGGTAGAGTGTCATGCGAGCCCGGTATAATATAGCGCTTATCGTCGTGAGGACTTAGCGCGATTTTGGTTTGAGAGATAGTTGCAACGTTATGTTTATTGGCTCTGAATAATTTTTGCTGTACAGATGTTTCTTTGCCATCTGATAAACAACTCACATAGTCATCAAATGTGATGATGTTTTTTACTATATGTTTCTTAACACCCTTCGCCTTCTTAACAGTTTTTCGGTTTTCAAGCGCTTGTCGAATTTCCGTCTCGCTTTTACCGGTCTGCGCCATTTTCTGCAGATCTAACATCTCTTCATCTTCATCTCTAAAAACCTTCGTCGAGTACATCTTAGAGCGAAGACCGACGAAATGCGTCATCACCTTACCGGCGTTCTCGTCCTTCATCATACCCAATACTTTTTTATTTACACGCGGGATGTCATATATATTATTCTCGGGGTAGTCACTGGTGTCGAAATGTTCATGAGCGTCACGTCTAATGTCCTCATACAGATTAGACGTTTCGACGACATATACAAGAGAATCTGTATCACTATAACAAATTCGCGCCTTGTCGCCGTAACGCTTTCTCATGTATGAGTAATGGAAGTCATACAGTTTTAATTTTGATATGTCTAATATACACATGCCTACATATATGGGCTTGTTGAAGTAAACTTCCGTTTTATTCAACTCGATAGCCACTAGATCTTCGGTAAAAATCGTGCTGGATTTGAAAGTTGGCCTTGAGATGAGCGCTTCAGCACCGTAACGCCCACCCCATTTGTTTACTAATTTGACTATCGAGTGTTTTCTAATGTCTTCCATAGTCTTGCCGAAAACCGCGTTGTTCATAAGTTTGAAAAGGTTCTTCTCGAACTCGTTTTAGCCTGCTTACGAAGTTCAGTGTTTAAGTCTATATATGATTTTAACCACGCTGATTGTTTAAATTTCAAAACGCGATGAATTTTGGTTAACTTCAACCCATTTTCTAAACATTGCTGTAAATTTCGATAATGTATGATGTATTGCTTCTTATGAGTAAGCGTTGCCATTAATTTTGTCTCTTTTGAATTTGGCGGCGTGCGATGCTCAGGACAAAATGGAAGATCTGCATGGGCGTAGTGAATGGCTTGAGGGTATTCTAGATTAACCTCCAGAATGTATCCTTTAGGATTATCTGCTGGTACATTGAAATTAAAGTTGTCTAAATCATCATCACCTTCTACCCATTCAAATCCTCCATATGGTAGGTACTGAGACATCGCCCAACCGTATTGATTATTAATGTCTGCGTAAAGTAGAAATTTTGATGTTTCATCAGGATTATAATTAGGTAAAAACTTGTTATTGGCTTCAGCATACCGTTTTGAGCATTGGCTTAGACCACCACGAATACCGCGCTCGATAAACAAAACTTTGTCAATATCTGTTAACAGTTCCAGATTAATTTTGGTTAACTTGAGCATGCAATCCCAAGTGTATCCCGGTAGGGTGTAGTAATGTGCAGGGTCTAAGCCGTATGTTTTCAAACTGCTAGACCGAAACTGCTCAAAAACGTCAGCTAGAAGCAATACATCTGTTTTCAGATATAAATCGCTGTACTCGCCTAAATTTTCACAACCAAAAGAGTCCCATACATTCTCGGCATGTGTATAGCATTCATCTGTTATAGCTGTGTCTGTTAAACTATTGTAGAATTTGGATTTGTCCGGTAATTGTGTCTCGTCAAGTTTCGTCCAGTCGTTAATGTAATCATAAGGGAAGACCCCCTTGCTAGTCAAAATTTTGAATTTTGATTCGTCTAATTCGTCTGGGAATTGTGATTTTAAATTTGGGAATACATCTAAATAGGATGCCAAAGTTTCGAGACCGCTAGTCAAAAATCTAAAAGAGTCTATAAATCTGAATTTTACTAAATTGTGTTCTACATCCTTAGTGAATGATATATAGCGCTCTTTATTGATAGGAAGGAGATCTACTCGTCCGTCAAAGTCTGAAGCTAGGTTCTTAATAATGAAATGACTGTCATACCCGCTTAAGTTGTGGAAAACTACGGGTATGGTATGGCTGTCCTTGTAGTTGATGTTACAATTAGTATGGGCGGGGCCGCGATACTTGCCGGTAAGATGACAATGATCCCTCACTTTGCTGCTATCTACAGAAAATGGCTCCAGACAGATATGACAATGCGTAGCGACACGGAATTCAGCGACTTGCTCAGGCGATAGGGTGTCCATAGTCAGAGGGCAAAGAAACACTGTTTCAACGTCCTCAGCAAACTGCTGCATCTCCCGAGCAAACCATTCCTGACAGCCCTCACCACGATAGGCCCGGTAAAAGGACAAGGTATCATCATAGGCGCATTTAACATAGTATGCTATGCTGTGGGGAATATGATCTTGCACCTTGTCCTTTTCCGTAGTAGGTATCAGCAGACACTCTAGATCAGCATATATGATGAATGGAGTCGGTTCTTTATTCTTATGATTTTTAAAATGAACGATTACCTGCTCTGCTCCTGGTAGTCGAAATTTGCAATCGTTCATTTTTATACAATCTACAGTATGCATCGATAATTTCTTTTGTGATCTGAAGTAGTGGAGGCATCTATCGCATACATATTTTCGACCATTTTCATTACTAAGCTGTGAAGATAGTAGCCGACTTAGATTTTTAATATAAACATAGTGATAGCGTGGCTTACAATAATCATCAGCTACCTGTTCATCATCACCGTAATATACATCTTGGAGAAGCAAGAGGTTGATATGTTTGGCCTTTTTATCTTTTGTTAAATAGGTGGGGCACACGCTGAACTTTCTCTTACCCTTCTGCTTCTCCAGGATGTATACATTGACTGATAAATCGTTCTGTTTCTCAAACCTGGGAATTTGCCTGATACTCATTGGAAACTGCATCCCTGTCAAGTTCAAGACGGTCGAGTAGTGGGGATATTTTGACGTGCGTTGCGGATCTTTTTTAACTAAAAGATGATCTGCAAATAACAATTACACTAAAATATGTCTCATTTAAGATAAAAATCGACCTGTTCAAGGATTTCTCTCAAAAATATTTAATAAAAGATTTATTTCGATAGTTCCATACTTTATGAGTTAACGCCATCGCCAGTACTATTACAAAACTAATAATTTTGAGTATAATTAAAAGTCAAACGTTTTATTTCGAGTTTTTGAATTTTAGGTAAATAAAAAAGTACAACACAAGTTATAGTTATTTGGTTTTTATTAAATAAAGAAACAATAAAACTAATAAATTATTGTAGACTATCAAATTGTATACTATCAAACTACACTTTTTTAATTGTACAGCTTTTATATAAATCAGTGATAAATTGAAAACAAATAATATGAGTATAAAAAGTACAACAGCAAAAAGTTCAGCATTAGCACAAAACACTCGAAATCACTTTCATCTTCTACGTCATTTTCACTATCACTTTCCAAATTTATAAGTATTGGCTCAATATCGTCCATCAATCAATCAATTTGCCACATGTTATCTTCTGTTTTAATTACATGGTTAACATAATTGTTCCATTTTTCCGCTGTCACTTAAACGTACGCTTCACTAATTAAATTTCGAACATCTCCTTCTTTAAATGTGATATTTTTTTAGCGATATACTGTTTTACATCACCCCAAACTAATTCAATGGCATTTAACTCGCAATGATACGGAGGTAATCTTACTATTGGAATGCCGTATTCTTTTGAACATTCTTCAAGAATGTATTTGTCTTAATTAGATTTGAAAGCCTTCACCACGTCCAATAAGATCTGCTTTCAAGTAATCATCGTCAAAATATATATCTTTTGACCAAAGCCATGCTCGTATTCCTTCTTTTTTCCAAGATTGATTTAGTATCTTTTCAATTTTTCGGCAATGGTATGGTGCATTATCCATTACTACAACTGATTTTGCAGGTAAATTGGGCAACAAAGAATTTCTAAACCAAGTCTCAAAAGTAGCTTCATCCATTTCATCATGATAATCCGAACTGTTCTTCTTTGCTAGAAAGGTCAACTCTGTCCCATTTATTAAACCTTGTTTGCTGTCAGCATGAAGTAAAATAAAACGAGGGCCACGCTTTGTGGGAGCTCTCAAACCAGTGGTTAATCCTCGAATGAAGGCGTCCGGATATGATTTAATTAACATATCCACCCATTGAGCTTTGACGCTGTGGCCAAGATGGACCCAAGATTCATCAATATAAACTATATTATAATCCTCTTCTCTATATTTCATTTAATTTGTCTCAAATAACGATGACGTCATGCAATTATCTCTTCTCTTTCAATTAAATAAGATCGTCGTCCTCTCTTAACACACTGGAAATTCATATCACGTAATAATCTATTCAACGTACTTCTACTAAAGTTGGGCAAGTTTTCATTGTCATTTACAGCTGCTACAATATTGTTCATCGTTGGTGGTATATTTTGCGAAACAAACTCGTACACCTTTCTTAACAATAATTACAAACGATAAAACCCAAACAACTAAGCCAAGATCTATAGACGCACAAGCTATCAAAATTTGAAACCAAATAATTATTTCTATATTAAGAAATTTGCTTATATGCGTTCGGTGACAAATACTTGTGCCGACAAAAAACGTTGTACTATAATTTCAGTAAGTACAAACTGTATTATGTAGTTCCGCGAAGTAAAACTAGAAAAAACCAGAAGGGTTTATTGTTTACTAAAATCCTTTGCATTTGCTGCTAATCCTAAATTTTCGTTTTTGCAAGTTTCTTTTGAAACAAGTTGAACAAATGAATGATTTTATCATGATGATATCATTTTACCGTTAAAATTACGTTTTGGACTTCCTGTATTTACCTGTGAATTAAAAGATTATAAAGATCATACGGAAGCTAACCAGCCGTTATTTTTATGTTGAAAGAATTTGAAGACGAAAGAATTAAACAAAAAAGTATAAGTAATAAAATATCGGTTATTTAGATACATGTACGATGTAAAAATCCCAAGTAATGTTTAATAAAATAACAAATACATGTTAATAAGACTTTCTTTTAGATGCTTCTTTTGTATGGTTACGATTACACTTTTCTGGTTACTGTTTTCAAAGGTCTAGAACTTCTGGAATCTTAATCCACATTTCTATAGATTAATACAGTGAAATAGGTGGCAACAACGAAGCACAAACTCTCATAAGAAATACATTGGCTATCTTTCCTTCACTGTAGTCCCAACGTGAGACGGGCAAAAGTAATAAAGATCATGCTATCTACAGTTGTCCAGAACCTCGCAAACACGTTGATCTTGCAAATAACAATAAATGGTGTACTAACGGCCTAGGAAATGAGCACTTGAGCATATTTCTATAAACTGTAGTTCACACACTGGCTGTCGTAAATGTTCTCAAAGGCATCACATGCTTTTATATTTTCATAATAATAGATCTCAAAACACCCCCGAAACTATTAAGAACCATCAAGAATTTTTCCGTGAAACGACTAACGGTCAACATTCTCATTCTAATGTTTCTCAAGCTCCGGCTTACAATTCCATTCAAAGTTCTTTATTAACTCAAACTAGTCAACCTAATCTGAATAATCCCAATAATATCATTATGTTTTACGCCCAGAAAGCTCGACAACCAGTTTTAAGGGCAGTTTTTGATGCTAGTACAAAAGATTCAAATAATATTTAATACTAATAGTCCGAAACTTCAACGTGACATGTTTTCCCTTTTGTTGCAAGTTAGAATTTACTCAATAATTTTTACTGCTAGAATTCGCCAAACGTATCGCCTTAGTTACGGACGAACATCGCGACTATCATAGAATTTTGTGGCGTTTCTCAACTTCTGAACCGATTAACGATTATTGCTTAAATATTGTAAACTACGGAGTTTCATCAGCACCTTTTCTAGCTATTTGAACTATCTCACAATTAGCGCAAGGTTATGAAAAACAATTTCCGTTAGCTGCAGATGCTTTAAAAAACTTAGTTTGTCTAATTGATTTAGCTTGTGGCTGTAACACTCTCAATGAATCATTCAAATTGTAATCCGAATTGATTAATATTTTAAACCTCGCATGTTTCGAA
Organism: Agrypnus murinus; assembly: GCA_929113105.1. Classification (NCBI taxonomy): domain Eukaryota; kingdom Metazoa; phylum Arthropoda; class Insecta; order Coleoptera; family Elateridae; genus Agrypnus; species Agrypnus murinus. The sequence continues at coordinate 254,981,894 of OV816024.1, read as the reverse complement.
TTACGGAAGTGGGCGAGCAGTAGCTCTGTGTTGCTGTCTCGTTTTCCTGATCCATTTCTCCAAATCCACACATTCTCTCTTGATTCAGAATCTCAAAGTACGATAAAAATTCTAGGATTACAGTGGCATCATAGTTCAGATATTTACTACAGTATAAATGTTACAAATAATGTTTGTACCAAACGCAACATACTCTCAGACTTGGCACGTATTTTTGACCTTGTTCGGGCCTCTGCCCTCTTTAGTAAGTAATCTAATTAATAGAAAAAATAATTAGTTTAGTTTATAATAATAATAATAATAATAATAATAATTGCTACAACCCATAGCCTGGAAACCAGGCCCCAGAAGCTATAAGCTTGTGCGGGAGGGAGGGGGCGATTATTATTATTACGTAGGCCCTAAGTGCGGCTGCAGCCGACTTACAGATGGAACAGCGCAAATCCCACATTTGCGTCACAGCTAAGGAAAACTGCAGAAAACCTTAACCAGATCTGCCGGCACCGGGAATCGACCGCGGACCGCTTGGGTGAAAGTCCAGCACATTACACTACCAAGGCTGTTAAAGGCATGTTGTGCAAAGGCTGTTTGTGCATATAATCACACTGTATATGTATAATGTATATGTAGTTTTTAAAGTTTTATATGGAGTCACTGCGTATTGTAACAAATTCACGCAGGTGTTCAGATAAAACATTTGAAGAAAATTTAAAAAGATTTCAGAATAGTAAAAATATTCTTATAGTGCACATCGTGCTTCGTTTTATAGTTATTTTTCATATAGTGTTTTGCTATTCTCCAATTAATTTCAAAACAGAAGTTCAAATTATATTTTAGACTCAATCTCATGAAATGGTTATGAGAAGTTTAACATTATTTTAAGGTGGTTTCCTTTCTCTCTATCCTATTTTCTCGCCGCCAACTACATAAGAAGAGAAAATCACCGTTTTATGGGTAAGTACTCAAAATTTTATAGTTTGATCTTTTGTGCACAATATACAGTCCGCTCATTATCAAAAGGAAAAAGTTCAAATAATATTTTATCAATATAAATTCCACCTATGGATTTTTCATAGTAATCATACAGAAAACAGACCCTCTAGCCTTTAACTTTATATGCTACACTTTTAATTCAAGCTCTTTGGGCTCTCGGTCTCCAATGGGATGAACTACACGGCTTTTGTGATTCATCTGAACGGGGATATGCCGCTGTGATATATTTTCGTTTTACAAATTTTGAAACTGTTATAAAAACTTTTCTTGTCTGTGCTAAATCTCGCATTGCCCCCTTTCGCGATCTCGATTCCGCGTTTAGAATTATGAGCAGCAACTCTTTTAGATGATTCTCTTAAATTATTAGAATAGTTGAATTCTCCAATGTTTTTGCATGCTCTGACTCAACAGTAGTTATGTCTTGGATCAAGTCTTCTCTTCATAGATGGAACACTTTTGTCGCTAATAGGGATTGCTCACATACAAGAAAAGACATAACTCGATTGAGGGTTTCATACTCGATCCGAAGATACTCCGCCGATTGCGCATCACGTGGCCTCTTATCTGCTGAGTTATTGAATAATACAATCTGGTGGTTTGCACCTTCTTTTCTTTGCAAACAACAGGAGTTATGACAAAATAGCAAATAGCAAATGGCAAATAGTATTTATTGTTTTCAAACAGAAGAACAACGCAAAGTTGTTTTCGCAATTACTATACGAATAAAAAGACAGATCAGATTGTCAGACTCATTGACTATTTTTCATCTCTTCAAAGACTACTACAAACTATAGTGCACGACTCAATCGTTTTATTCACAATAAAAGATCTTAATGAACCTTTAAAAGATCCAATTATCGTAGTTAAGATAAATAAAGCATTAATGTGCCTAGTAAAATACGTACAGTCTCTGGAGTTTTCCGCTGAGTTTAGAAGTCTCGAAAATAAAAAATGTTTCACCAAAAGCTTCCGCATATTAAGTCTATCTGTAAATGAAGATGAAATCCTCAGGGTGGACGGACGTTTATATTACTCTCATTTGTCTTTTGAGCACAAGCATACCGCCCTTTTACCAAGCTGCCGGACATTCATTGTTCTTATTATACTAGGTGCGCAAGATGCTTATTCACACTCAGGCCTACAAACTCTTCATTATTTACTTTTACAACGTTTTTGAATTCTCTCGCCCAAACGGGCAATTCAAAAAGTAACTTAGTTGTAACAACTTAGCCTCTTAGGAGCAAATTACCGGGAGCCCGACTTTGTCAAATCAAGCCTTTAAACGTGTAGTTGTTGACTACGAAGATTCCACTATCACTCTCGGTCGAATTCGTGGTGCAAAAACATACAAATCTTATATCTCTTCGTCGGTCTTACCATAATTGCCATACATTTAGAATTGGTTTAAACCTTTTGGGTAGCTTTCGGCGTTTTTTATCTCGTAGAAGTCGATGTACAGATATATACAGCGATTTCGGTTTCAATTTTGTGGGAGCAAGCAAACAATTATCGTAATTAATGCAATCTGCTACTGAACTTGAAAAAATAACTTGGCAAATCAATTCATTCAATCAATATTCAATCCTCCAACAGCTTTCAACTTTGTCGGACTTTGGGAAGCTGGCGTGAAAGCCGTCGAAATCCGCCTTGCTCGTGTCGTGGTAGATCAAATATTAAATTATGCGGAGTTTTATACTATGCTCATAGCAATAGAATCACTGTTAAATTCGCGACCGCTAAGTTCCGATCCTGATGATTTATCAGCGCTCACACCGGCTCATTTTTCGGAGCCTTTAAACTATTTTCCTGAAACAGACTTAACACACAGTGATTTGAGACGACTTCCTCGATGAAAACTTTTACAATCTATCATCAACAATTTTCGAACCCGTCGGCACCAAGAATATTTACACACACTAATGCAGCGTGGTAAATGGACACAGCTTTCCGTTCCACTTGAACGAAATATACTTGTTTTAATAAAGGGTGATTTTTGCCTCAACAGTCTTTACCCAACCAGGACGCGGATGGTGTTACTCGTGTTGTTAGCGTTCACACCACAAAAGGTATTTTTAAAAGGCCGGTGACTAAGACCTGTCTTTTGCCTTCAAATTACTATTTTTCTTTTCTCTTTTTTGTGTTATTAAGTAATTTCTTTTATTTGTATTTTATGGTATACTAAGTAGTTCTGGCGAAGAAATCTGTTTTGGAATAATTTCATTTAGTATTGAGGATGTTGTTACCAGTAGGTTGTTGTTTTCTTGAATAAATTCATTGAAACCACTCCTACTTTACGAGACGGACCTTTAGTGAGAATACCCCCTCTTAGAGAAAAGGTTCTCTTCCGAGATTAACCTCCGGTGGGTAGATTAATCTGTTTTCTTTTTGATTTTAGGGTTTTAGATTTCAGGTTTCGAGTGTCAGATGACACGTTCTAGATTGAACTCTAGAACGTCAATTTTGGATCTAGATTGTTAATTAGACCTTCTGGATATCGATTATTAATTGAAACTTCAGATTTGGATTTGTAAGTTTTTTAACTTACCTTTTTTTGCATCGACTAGTGCCGGAGTCATCTCCTGGAGTTATAGCGGCGAACGCGTACGGATATAGTGGACCAGAGTCGCGGTAAGGTTTTGCTAGTGGTATTTATAAACACTGTACAATGTGTACATACAAAATTCAAAAATTTCGTTAATTATTATTATTAATTGTTGTTGAGTGTTGAAACTTTGTTGGCGTCTTACATCTGTAGAAGGAACAGAAGTAACTATTAATTGCAATAGATTATTAAAGTTATTGATTGCAATAGGCTATTACTCAGTTCTTGGTGCCTTGCGGTTGCTGACGAAGGTGACACGATTATCGTTTACAGAATTTCTGTTGGTTGGTCTTTGTTTGTTAAATAGTACCCATCTTTGATTATAAGGTATACTCTAAAGGTAACTAGAACCGTTGTAAACGTTTGTGCTCACACACGGTGCGCTGCGTTTGATTAATAAACATAAAATATAAGATCAAAGTATAAAGCATAAGTAAGATATTTAAGGTACTCAATTCAAGAGATACAAAACAACCTTAAAATTACATCACAGGGTGTACAGATATATACAGCGATTTCGGTTTTAATTTTGTGGGAGCAAGCAAACAATTATCGTAATTAATGCAATCTGCTACTGAACTTGAAAAAATAACTTGGCAAATCAATTCATTCAATCAATATTCAATCCTCCAACAGCTTTCAACTTTGTCGGACTTTGGGAAGCTGGCGTGAAAGCCGTCGAAATCCGCCTTGCTCGTGTCGTGGTAGATCAAATATTAAATTATGCGGAGTTTTATACTATGCTCATAGCAATAGAATCACTGTTAAATTCGCGACCGCTAAGTTCCGATCCTGATGATTTATCAGCGCTCACACCGGCTCATTTTTCGGAGCCTTTAAACTATTTTCCTGAAACAGACTTAACACACAGTGATTTGAGACGACTTCCTCGATGAAAACTTTTACAATCTATCATCAACAATTTTCGAACCCGTCGGCACCAAGAATATTTACACACACTAATGCAGCGTGGTAAATGGACACAGCTTTCCGTTCCACTTGAACGAAATATACTTGTTTTAATAAAGGGTGATTTTTGCCTCAACAGTCTTTACCCAACCAGGACGCGGATGGTGTTACTCGTGTTGTTAGCGTTCACACCACAAAAGGTATTTTTTAAAAGGCCGGTGACTAAGACCTGTCTTTTGCCTTCAAATTACTATTTTTCTTTTCTCTTTTTTGTGTTATTAAGTAATTTCTTTTATTTGTATTTTATGGTATACCAAGTAGTTCTGGCGAAGAAATCTGTTTTGGAATAATTTCATTCAGTATTGAGGATGTTGTTACCAGTAGGTTGTTGTTTTCTTGAATAAATTCATTGAAACCACTCCTACTTTACGAGACGGACCTTTAGTGAGAATACCCCCTCTTAGAGAAAAGGTTCTCTTCCGAGATTAACCTCCGGTGGGTAGATTAATCTGTTTTCTTTTTGATTTTAGGGTTTTAGATTTCAGGTTTCGAGTGTCAGATGACACGTTCTAGATTGAACTCTAGAACGTCAATTTTGGATCTAGATTGTTAATTAGACCTTCTGGATATAGATTATTAATTGAAACTTCAGATTTGGATTTGTAAGTTGTTTAACTTACCTTTTTTTGCATCGACTAGTGCCGGAGTCATCTCCTGGAGTTATAGCGGCGAACGCGTACGGATATAGTGGACCAGAGTCGCGGTAAGGTTTTGCTAGTGGTATTTATAAACACTGTACAATGTGTACATACAAAATTCAAAAATTTCGTTAATTATTATTATTAATTGTTGTTGAGTGTTGAAACTTTGTTGGCGTCTTACATCTGTAGAAGGAACAGAAGTAACTATTAATTGCAATAGATTATTAAAGTTATTGATTGCAATAGGCTATTACTCAGTTCTTGGTGCCTTGCGGTTGCTGACGAAGGTGACACGATTATCGTTTACAGAATTTCTGTTGGTTGGTCTTTGTTTGTTAAATAGTACCCATCTTTGATTATAAGGTATACTCTAAAGGTAACTAGAACCGTTGTAAACGTTTGTGCTCACACACGGTGCGCTGCGTTTGATTAATAAACATAAAATATAAGATCAAAGTATAAAGCATAAGTAAGATATTTAAGGTACTCAATTCAAGAGATACAAAACAACCTTAAAATTACATCACAGGGTGTAAGGCCAATTAATAAAGGTATACGTTGAATTCACTGACTGTCTTTGAGTTAATTAAAAATGTAGATCACAGCCAAACTTGCACTACCAAGGCCTACTGCGTAGACGAGATCTAAGATCTCCTTTTTTTAGTTTATTTTTGGTAAGTTGCACAACTTTCTCAATACCAGTAACCGGGTATTGGGAGGAATCATCTTGGGAAAGCCGAGGGCAAACGGTTAGTGGCGCCCATAATAATACCGCTAGTAGTCCATACCAAATAAACCGCACGACCACTCTCCATTGAAGTTAGCGTGGCTTCCTTTTTCTTATTTTTGTGTCTTATTCATTTTTGTAACTATTGTCACTACAACTTAGGACTACCGTTTGCTCAATTGATATAGGCAAACGACAAAAGATTGACGTGGCAATACATATTGCAGTGATATACTCATAAAAAGAAAATTCCAAGTTCTGGGCACCAATTATAATTGAGGTGAAATTCAATAAAACAATAGTATAAATATATCACTACAATATTTTTTTAAATTTTTAAATAACAATTCTGCCCTGTCACTAGCTCAGATTTAATCTCGGTTAAGCAATCGACAAATATCTCTTTTATCTGAAATAAATCAACCTTACCTTGCCAAATTTTGTATCAATGGGTCCACCTGTAATGATAACACCTGGGCTGGTAAAATTGTAACAAGCTGCTAAAGAAATTATTTCCACACAAGAAAAAAAATAAACAACAAACAAAATCCACAATCATAAATATAAACACAATTTTAATAACAACAAAAATAATGGGAGAGAGACTAATTACTCTCCTAACTACCAATTAGCCTTTTTTTTATTGTTCGGGATTTCTACCTACTTTTTATTTTATTTAATCTACAAATCCAAAATCAAATAAAATTAAATATTTTTTTATAAAAAAAAATTATTTCAATTAAGTAAATTTTCTTTTTCATGAAATTAGGTTAACCTTTCTCAAAAATTTTTAATTATACAGTTATATTTTTTAATAGTTTCAATGTAAAATAGTTCGATATCTCTTTAATAAAATGTTTGTCCGAAATTATTTTTGACTGGCCAGTATAATGAATTTTAAATCACTTACGATTTTCCGCACACTAGATACATTCTTTAACCGATCCCAGGAACAACAGACTGCTTTAATAACCACTGCCAACCTCTTCACTGGTGGAAGTGTAAAATTGCTTGATTGCAATAAAATTAAATCTTCTTCTTTGATCTGATATGAAGCCATCCAAATCGATTCTATAATTTATATTCTTCTTGAAATTATGACTATAGCGTAAGTTATATATATTTTTCTTGCACGAAATCTTATTTTGCTTTATATCCGTAACCTTCCTTTATTTTTTAAATTATGAAAATGCATGTTTTTAAAGGTTAATCAACATAGAAACAACACAACCTCCTCTCACTGCATTCTGGAGATTACTGATTGCTTTTCTCATTGTAATTTACATTAAAAACATATAGAAACAAAAACAATATAATACTATCAAGTAATCCATGGATTGAACTGTCATTTAACATTTTTCAATAAAATATAAATTTCTTTAAATTTTTCATTTGATTACATAAAATGAAACCCCAACACTTCCTTAAAATAACAATATAACATTTCTATCTAAAAAACCCAACAATAACTTACAATTTGAGTCGAACAAACCAAATTCACACGGTCGACTAAAATTGTATAAATTTCCATTTAAATAGGTCCACATACCAATTTTACCGGTTAATCTGTGCACAATATGTTTATTTAACTTTTCCCATTAGTGTGACATAAAAAACAAATACTTAAGATACAAAATTAACTAAAAATGAAATTTTACTATCGGCACAGGTCTGTGGACATTTTTAAATTGAATTGGCTAAAAAAACACACATTGAACTACAAAAACTTTATACAGCTTACACAGCCAAGATGTTAAGTAACAAAACTCCAACAATAACTTCATAAACCTACATAAATTAAATTAGAACTGTGGCTCGACAAACCAACACTAGGAACCGTAAAAAGAAAAATCACCCATTCTTGAAAATTAAGTAAGGTGCTGTTCAGAACACCCTGTTAGGTGCTAATTTTGTAGCACCCTGTATAGGTATGCTTTTGTGTTATTTTCTATAGCGTTAGGCATTTTTCGCATTTCTCTATGCGATTTTCGCATTCTCTCTCCGTTTAGTTATCATTTTGGATCGGAAGTAACTTTCTGTTGATAATACAACTGACACTTAGTTCGTTCGTTTTATAGTGAAACAACTTCTTTAAAATAATGTTTTAGTTCCCCCGTAAGGGATTTACCACTAGTTGTTTTGGAGGTTAGGAGCACGTTCTTGAAGGTTCGTAGTTTTTAACTTTTCTTTACGTTCAGACTTTTGTACTGTAATTCTTTTAACAGGCTTTGATATTTAATCGCCGTTAGCCGCATTTAGAAGCGGTATAACTTTATCACTAGGTCGCCTTCTATCTAAGGTACTTATTCAATGTTTGCTAGGTGCGTTTTGGTAATTGATTTTGTTTGTTACAGACCTTTATATTTTTCTGTTTATTTTACCCTTCATACTCGTCGTATATTTGGGTTGTTAAAAAACCATTACACTGATCTTCTTGTCCACGTATAGTTATTTGATTCCTGGTTGTCTCCTTGAATCACGCTAAGTTCAACCTGGCTAGTGGCGTTCCTATTCAAATTGGAACAACACACACCTGTATCACGAGTCACTTATATTGCGGCAACTATTTATGACATCAGCAACGTGTGTTAACCTTTATTGTAAATAAAACATTACAGTATATTTGTATATTATAATTTTCTGTGTTTTTTCTGTCTATTTTACATATATCATATTAGTAGTTTACTTTGTTAGGAATGTTTGCGAGTAATTACAATACACATTTATCACTTTGCTCCGTAATGATTAAAAGATTTACTAACTGGGGTTAATGATTGCATAATCTAATTGGTACCAGTAGTCGCGTTAATTTTATTGTGCCCTTTTGATTACTTTGTTTTGAGACTTAAGTTTTAGTTAGTTTTAGAGTAATTAGTCCCGCTTGCATGAATTCTCATCCCGTTCAAATATATATATCAGAATAAATAACTTGCATATAATTTTTGCCAATGCTATTTCACCTTGATTAACAATATTGCACTTTATTGATCTGACCGTTAATTTGTTTTAATTGATAATAAAGTAGTGTGTATTAGGCTGGCCGTTATTTTGCAAAAGTTAAAATTTTTCAGGTCCTCCTAGATCTGTTTAAAATGCCAAAAATGGGCTGTACAAAATTTTAGCCGATTTGGTTAATATTAACCTGTTATTATATTTAACCGAGAGGTTAAAGTTTAAATGTGATTTAACATGCGTTTGGTGCTTTTCTAGAGACTTTGTGGAGTAACTTTTTAGCTTTCTATGTATTAACTTTGTAACAGCACTTTGTTCGTTACAATTAATTTAAATATATTAAACTAATATCTTGCTTACTTTCTACTTTGTTAAAAAAAGAGTGATACTTTATATTACTATATTATAAAACTGTAATTGGTACTTTAGCCACTTCCTTATTTAATTCCCTTTTGTTCCGCAAGCGTTTAAGAGGCGCGAGGATGACGGTTCTTTTTGGTAGCAGGGCTCGTGAAAGCTGGTTGTTTGTGCAGCATCTAATCTAATTTACAAGGTAGATTTTAGTTTCTTAAATTTTGTTTAATGAACTAATATTTATATTTAATCTTTTTACTATGTAAACTCATTTTTGATATAATTTAGCGTTGCTCCCATAATTCAGGGATTTAATTGAAGTTTTGCGTTGTAGAATTTTGAGAAGAGATTGGATGTTGAGCAAATAAACCAGTTTTGTTTCAGGTATTTTCACGTTTTGAGAAAATGATTTAGGCTATAAATGATGTATTTTTGGCTATTTTGAAGTTGCTTATTAATCCTAAGCGGTTCTGTGTTTAGAAAGTTTCTTATTCTAAATTATTTTATTTGGTTATCAAAATTTCTAGTCCGCAAATTTACCAACCTGTTGCACGGCAGTTTTGCGGTTGGAAGGCTTTGGGTTTACTTCCACCGTTCCCTGCTCCTAATAAAAGGATTGTTTATAGATCATTTGTATGATCGCTTTATTATTAATTATTATTATTCTAAATTTTTAAAACCAGTATAAATTTTTTTACTTTGATTATATTGAAGCTGTATCCAAGGTTCATCAATCTTATCTCTAATAATTTCTTATTACTTGGATTTATTAGTTACCTACCGATTTGGACTTCCCGATTGTGACAAAATGTAATGTAACGACTGAGGTTATCTTAACGTATGTATTTTCAAGTTTTCTGTCAGTTTTTACTGAATTTTACTTTCTTTAATAAGCTCGATTTATTTTGTTAATTATTATTAATACTATTATTGGTTAATTATTCATTTATTTACCGTTTAGGAGTTATTGTATCCTCATTTTTATAAACGAAGTTGTTTTGAGCGTATTAAAGAAAATCTTAATATCTCATACATCAGACTCATTAACAGTCTTACATTATCCTTACTTATTGGTCTTTATACTTTATATTGTTTTTTTATATAATTAATCATTGTTTATGATACATTAAGGGTTGCGGTTAGTGTCGCATGGTAATTGCATGTTTGGATAATATTGTGTAACTAGTAAATTTAAAGAGGAATTGTTACCTCTAAGGTAATTTTGTATTGTTCAGATTTAAACTTAATTATAGAATCTAATTTATTGTAAATCTTATTCAAATGTTTCTCTTTATCTAAGACTATTGTAAGTTTCAGGAAACTTTACGTAGGGCTTTAGGACCTACTGGTAACTGTTCTATTTTGGACCATCCATCCAAGTTTATTGCTGGCAGAAGGTGAAGATAAGTGAAGCTGTCATAACTGCAATAACCGCAATTGTACTCTAGCCTAAGGAGCAACTCACTCAAACCACATTCAACTCTATAATCATCTAGTTGGCATATTTCTCTGGTTTCACCACTTGTATAGTAGTTCCATATAAAGCTATACAATCTCACTAACTGGAAGCAGCAAGCAGTTTTCTTTTTTTACTAAGTCCTTCTCACGAAGATTATAACTGGTTTCTGGGACTTACCAGTGGGTCAAGAAGAACCTTAGCTGAAGTAGGAAGTATTTTTTATTTCCTTTCGTCTGTAATTGATATCATTTATATTAATCTTTTTATGGTATATTTTGTCATTCAAGTTAGTTCATATTTGTATTTCAATTTTTTTAACTTTATTAATAGTTCTACAATTCTTTTTATACCGTTATATTATTTATTACAACAACTAACCAACTTTGTTGCAACTATATGTTAAAGTTTACGTTTGATTACTTTATTTGGTGCAAACCTAATAACCTTCTTTCCTATTGGAGTGTTATCCGTGACTCACGGACCCAATACTTAAAGCTCTTCGTACTACACTACCTGCTTAAATTTTTTATTTGGTTACATAGTTACAACTTAAAAATTTATATACTTACGTTGTTGAAGCAGCTGAACACGAATATGATAAAATTTAAACTGTCAATAAATCCTTTGACAGTTTACAGCTGTCAAAAAAGCGGTAAACTTCACCAAAATTAGTATTTTCGCGGAACTGCGAAAGTTATTTTGGCTTCAGATTCGTGTTAATCAACTTTAACAACATAAGTATACAATATTTCACGTTAAAACATAGAGAGATAAAAAAGTTATGCCACAAAGTTTCTAGCAGTGCACCAAACCCATCTTAAATCCCATTTAAATAGAAAGTGCCCCAGGTGGTACGGGTTAATATTGACCAAATGGGCTGAAATTTCGCACAGCTCGTTTTTTGACATTTTAAAGGGATCTAGGGGAGGAGACTTAAAAAATTCTAACTTTTGCAAAATAACGGCCACCCTAGTGTGTATCATACCTGAAGACTCATTATTCGTAAGTGTGTTATCTGGGGTTTATATTTACAGCTATCCAGATATCTAAATTGGGAAAAGTCGACGACATTGAAAGTAGTAGCAAATGTGTTGTTTTTTTAAGATTTTGTCGGCAAATACTTGAGCTATTTTAGACGACTCTTAGCACCCATTACGGAAGACCTCTTGTGAGACCCACGACCCCACACTAGTTAGCTGGCTGCCGATAGATTTAACTGCGGTTAAAAGTTGTTACCGTTACCCAATTAGCAATCCCCATTTTGTTAGTAACAGCCCCTACTTTAATGCTCTGTGTTAAATAGTTTCCAAGATATAAGTGATTAACTGGTATAGAGAATGAACATTACCACGTTAGATTTAGACATTAGGTGTAAATGCAAGAATTAATTAGCACAGTTTCATGGAACAAAATCACTCATCAGTTTTATAATTGCTACAAGTATGGAAGAAATAGATGAGAATTCTCCAAGGAATTTATTTTTCTAAAATTTTACCAACCATGATAACACTTAATCAATCAATAAAGTTAATAATTGAATAGTTTAAAAGACAAATCTAGCAGCAATTCTTTAGAATAATTTGACAACTGACAACTAGATCTTGCGTAACAACATAAATAGCAGCCACAACATAAAAGCATTCATTCCGACAGCTTCTTCCATATTTGCGAATGTTTCAAGCCTGCCAAAATGCTTAGTGTTTTCAACAACTTTGCATTTTTCGTTATTTATTTGTAATATTTGTCACATGATGTATGAAGATGCACAATAAAAACGTATGTAGTTGAACAGATTTCATAGTTAATACTAACAAAAATTCACAAGTTCTTGAAAATACTAAACAATCAAATTAATGCATTTGTGACATTCTCCAATAATTTGCATATATACAAGGTCCTAGGAATAAATGATTTTATATTATGTTGCAGATCTAACACTCGCGATATTTTGTCCGGTGGTATTTCGGCCTCGGTATTCCTAACGCGGTCAAATGTCCTGGACCGTAATTCATGAACCATTATTTTGTCTCTAACACTGTATTAAGAAATTTTCGAGATAATAATACTTTTTAAAGTTTTAAAACAAAAATCGAATAACAATCAACAGTTCCAAGTTTTAATAATAGTATATTAAAGTATTAGTTTCATAAGACGCGTTTTTAGCACACGCGTCCGAGTTTAGAAAACGACCCGCGAAGCGCGCTAAAACGCCTTATGAAACGAATACTTTATACTATTTTTTATACTTGCGTCGTTATTTCGTTAATTATTAAAAAATAAGTTAGTTTTAAATAAGATTTGTTAGTGAAATTTTGTTAAGTACTTTTGATAGTTAGCTACAATGAAAATGCAACCTCAGCATTTGTTATTTAAATTGTTTTGTTTTTATAAAATTAATTTAGTTTCTGTGACAAGAAGGTAAATGATCAGATATTCTCTCCCTCCATCTTATTAAAAAGAATTTAAAAATCCCACTACTGAAAATAAACTTGGTAATACATATTGCTGTGTTATTTGCAGGTAGAAATGTTAAATAGGTAATTTGGGTTGCCTATCTTTCAGGCGTTCGTAATCGAATCTCTATTAAAAGGTTTGTTTTATAGTTTTAGAAGTACGGTTGAAGCCAGCTATATACAGGAATTAAGATAAATACATCCTATTTACGATAATTTCTTGTTAAAGTTACATTTCATGCAAGATTATTTAACGTTCCGATCTATTCATTACATAACCTCAAATTTTGAAAATAATTTTTAAAAATGGGTTTCTTTAGTGGAATAATTTATTCATATTATGTTGAGATGCATAAAAAGTTTTATATTTCAACAAAAGGATACTATTCAAGTGTGTATATAATTTAATAATTGTAATTTTTAATATAACGATTGGTACGTTAAATTGTTTTCTTGATCTTCCGTCAACAGCTCAAAGTTGGTAAATTGCACCTAGAATATAATAAAACGGGCTATTATGAGTAGATTTGCATATATTAAAGTAACTTACCTTGCTTAATTTTCAAAATGGGTGATTTTTACTTTTGCGATTCATCGTATTGGCTTATCGAGCCACCGTTCTAATTTAATTAATGTAGGTTCATGATGTTATTGTGGAATTTCGTTGAATAACATCTTGGCTGTGTAAGTTGTATAAAGTTTTTTGTAGTTCTATGTGTGTTTTCTCAGCCATTTCAATTTAAAAATGTCCATACACCTGTGCCGTGAAGAAATTTTCATTTAAAGTTAATTTTGTATTATAAGTGTTAGTTATTGATGTCAAACTATAGGGAAAAGTTAAATAATCATTTTGTGTAAAGATTAAAGGGTAAAATTGGTATGTGAACAGATTTAAATGGAAATTATTACAATTTTTGTCGAGTGTGGAAATTTGCTTGTTCGGCTCAAATTGTGGGTTATTGTTGGGTTTTAGAAATAAAACTGTTATATTGTTAGTTTAAGGAAGTGTTGGGGATTCTTTTTATGTGATTAAATCTAAAATTTAAAGAAATTTATATTTTATTTAAAAATTTTAAATGTCAAATTTTTGTCCATGGATTACTTGATAATGTTATATAGTTGTTGTTTATATATGTTTTTATGTAATTTGTATTGTGAAAAACAATCAGTAATCTCCAGAACGTATTGCGAGGAGGACGTGTTGTTTGCATAATTATTAACCTATAAAAAACATGCATTTCAATAATTTAGAAAAATAAAGTAAGGTTACAATTTTTTGAATAGAAGAAATTTGTGAATATAAATGGATATAACTTACCTGTTTGTCGATATATCAAGAAAATAATAATTTATTGAATTGATTTGGATAATTTCACAACTTATAGAACTTTTTAGTTTGGAAAATATTTCAAGAAAAATTAATTTTCTGCAAACTTGCAATTTTGAAATCTAGCCACTAGTCAAGAGGTTGGTTGTGGATATTACAGCAGTATTTTTTTCACGGGACCAATTTTAAGAAAGTGTCGAGTGTGCGGAAAAATCGTAAGTGACATTAATTTGAATTTTATACTGGCCAGTAAAATATATCATTTAGGACAAATATTTTATTAAAGAAAAGAATAAAACGTAACATTTGAGAGAAGTTAACAAATTTGTTTAAATATTAAAAAATAAGAATTTATAAAATTTGCTACATTGATTTTTATTTAAATTATTTTGTTTAGTAGTTTAGTTATAAGGTATATATATAAAAAAAAATTACGTAGAAATTCCAAACAATAATAAAAGGCTGATTTGTAGTTTTTGTTTTCTGTTTATCTTTTATTTGTGTTATTTATTTGTGCTGAAATAAAAATTGTTTCTATTTATATGTCTGAATTTCGTTTATTGTTCATGTTTCTTCCTTATGTAATGAATAGATCGGATCGTTAAATAATCTTGCATGGAATGCAACTTTAACAAGAAATTATCGCGAATAGGATGTATTTAACTTAATTCCTGTATATAGCTAGCTTCAACCGTACTTCTGAAACTTTTAAATAAACCTTTTAACAAAGATTCAATTACGAACGCCTGAAAGATAGGCAACCCAAATTACCTATTTAACATTTCTACCTGCAAATAACACAGCATTTTCGACAAACCAATACCATAAATCGCAAAAGGAAAAATCACTCATTTTGAAAATTAAGCAAGGTAAGTTTCTTTTATATATGCTAATTTACTCATAATAGCCCGTTTTATTTTATTCTAGGTGCAGTTTACCAAGTTTGAGCTATTGACGGAAGATCAAGAAAAACAATTTAACGTACCAAACGTTGTATTAAGATTTACAATTATTAAATTATATACACACTTGAATAGTATCCTTTTGTTGAAATATAAAACTTTTTATGCATGTTAACATAATGTGAATAAATTATTCCTCTAAAGAAACCCATTTTGAAAATTATTTTCAAAAATTGAAGTTGTGTAATGAATAGATCGGATTGTTAAATATTTTATGTGTTTAAATCTAAAATTTAAAGAAATTAATATTTTAATTATAAAATTTTAAATGTCAATTTTTGTCCATGGTTTACTTGATAATGTTACATAGTTGTTGTTTCTATATGTTTTTATGTAATTTGTATTGTAAAAAACAATGAGTAATCTCCAGAACGTATTGAGAGGAGGACGTGTTGTTTGCATAATTATTAACCTATAAAAAAACATGCATTTTAATAATTTAGAAAAGTAAAGTAAGGTCACAAATTTTTGAATAGAAGAAATTTGTGCATATAAATGGATATAACTTGCCTGTTTGTCGATATATCAAGAAAATAATAATTTATTGAATTGATTTGGATAATTTCACAACTTATAGAACTTATTAGTTTGGAAAATATTTCAAGAAGAATTAATTTTCTGCAAACTTGCAATTTTGAAATCTCGCCACCAGTCACCAGTTGGTTGTGGATATTACAGCGGTATTTTTTTCACGGTAAAATTTTCAATTTTAAGGAAGTGTCGAGTGTGCGGAAAAATCGTAAGTGACATTAATTTGAATTTTATACTGGCCAGTAAAATATATCATTTAAGACAAATATTTTATTAAAGAAAAGAATAAAACGTAACATTTGAGAGAACTTCTCATATTTGTTTAAATATTAAAAAAATAAGAATTTAGAAAATTTGCTACATTGATTTTTATTTAAATTATTTTGTTTAGTAGTTTAGTTATAAGGTATATATAAAAAAAAAATTACGTAGAAATCCCCAACAATAATAAAAGGCTGAGTTGTAGTTTTTGTTTTCTGTTTATTTTTTATTTATGTGTTATTTATTTGTGCTGAAATAAAAATTGTGTTTCTATTTATATGTCTGAATTTCGTTTATTGTTCATGTTTCTTCCTTGTGTGCAAATAATTTGTGATTTGCAAAGTGTTACAATTTTCCCAGCCCGGGTGTTAGTATTACAGGTGGACCCACTGATATTGGAAATTGGTAAGGTAAGGTTGATGTATTACAAATTTAAGAGATATTTGTCGATTGCTTTACTGAAACTAAAGTTGGAGCTAGTGAAGGGTCAAAAATTTGTTATGTAAAAAATATTGTAGTGATATACGGTTGTATTGAGTTTTGTTTTATTAAAGTATATACCACTGCATATATATTTATGCTGTGTTATTTGCAGGTAGAAATGTTAAATAGGTAATGTGGGTTGCTTATCTTTCAGGCGCTCGTAATTGAATCTTTGTTAAAAGGTTTATTTAAAAGTTTCAGAAGTACGGTTGAAGCTAGCTATATACCGGAATTAATTTAAATACATCCTATTCGCTATAATTTCTTGTTAAAGTTGCATTTCATGCAAGATTATTTAACGATCCGATCTATTCATTACATAACCTAAATTTTTGAAAATAATTTTCAAAATGGGTTTCTTTAGAGGAATAATTTATTCACATTATGTTAACATGCATAAAAAGTTTTATATTTTAACAAAAGGATACTATTTAAGTGTGTATATAATTTAATAATTGTAAATCTTAATACAACGTTTGGTACGTTGAATTGCTTTTCTTGATCTTCCGTCAATAGCTCAAACTTGGTAAACTGCACCTAGAATATAATAAAACGGGCTATTTTGAGTAAATTAGCATATATAAAAGAAACTTACCTTGCTTAATTTTCAAAATGAGTGATTTTTCCTTTTGCGATTTATGGTATTGGTTTGTCGAGCCACCGTTATAATTTAATTAATTTAGGTTAATGATGTTATTGTGGAATTTCGTTGGATAACATCTTGGCTGTGTAAGTTGTATAAAGTTTTTTTTGTAGTTCTATGTGTGTTTTCTCAGCCATTTCAATTTAAAAATGTCCATATACCTGTGCCGTGAAGAAATTTTCATTTAAAGTTAATTTTGTATTATAAGTGTTAGTTATTGATGTCAAACTAATGGGTATAGTTATATAAGCATATTGTGTAAAGATTAAAGGGTAAAATTGGTGGTTGGACAGATTTAAATCGGAATTATGACAATTTTAGTCAAGCGTGAAAATTTGTTTGTTCGACTCAAATTGTGAGTTATTGTTGGGTTTTAGAGATAAATATGTTATTTTATTAGTTTAAGGTAGTGTTGGGAATTCTTTTTATGTGTTTAAATCTAAAATATAAAGAAATTAATATTTTAATTATAAAATTCTAAATGTCAATTTTTGTCCATGGTTTACTTGATAATGTTACATAGTTGTTGTTTATATATGTTTTTCTGTAATTTGTATTGTGAAAAACAATCAGTAATCTCCAGAACGTATTGAGAGGAGGACGTGTTGTTTGCATATTTATTAACCTATAAATAACATGCATTTTAGTAATTAGAAAAATAAAGTAAGGTTACAAATTTTTGAATAGAAGAAATTTGTGCATATAAATGGATATAACTTACCTGTTTGTCGATATATCAAGAAAATAATAATTTATTGAATTGATTTGGATAATTTCACAACTTATAGAACTTTTTAGTTTGGAAAATATTTCAAGAATTAATTTTCTGCAAACTTGCAATTTTGAAATCTCGCCACTAGTCAAGATGTTGGTTGTGGATATTATAGCGGTATTTTTTTCACGGGACCAGTTTTAAGGAAGTGTCGAGTGTGCGGAAAAATCGTAAGTGATATTAATTTGAATTTTATACTGGCCAGTAAAATATATCATTTAGGACAAATATTTTATTAAAGAAAAGAATAAAACGTAACATTTGAGAGAATTTAACATATTTGTTTAAATATTAAAAAAATAAGAATTTAGAAAATTTGCTACATTGATTTTTATTTAAATTATTTTGTTTAGTAGTTTAGTTATAAGGTATATAAAAAAAATTGACGTAGATAAACAATTAACAAAACTACTAATCAGCCTGTCACCAACAACCAGAAGATCCACAACGCCAGCAGCCTGCAATTGGAGAATCCGGCCGACCAACCACGATGCAGCACCAGCCTGGAGGAGGAACCGACATCCTAACATATAAGCGCTTCACGCGGGACACTCTGTCTCATTATTTTTCCGATTTTTGCCATAACCACTATCATATTTTGTTATTGTATATATTTGGATGAATATATGACTTTATTTTGTGTTATAATACTGCCGTATTATTGCGTTAACCTTTCTTTCCTTTTACTAGCTTTATTTGGTAACTCTGAATAACTACGAGCCGTTCAACGGTAACAATTGGCGCCCAACTACAGTGTGTGTTTGGATGAACACAACAACAGACGACCCAGCCTATGGTGAACACCCGATCGACAACACGAGAGATGGCAGAGGACAACAAACCGACAGCCGCATCCATGGACCCGTCTTCGGCGTTCTTCGCGGCCCTTCTGGACCGGCTCACCGCCCTGACACCGACGGCAGTCAACCCGGCCCTACCGACCTACGGCGGCGACGACGATGAAGACCTGGAGGACTTCATCTCCCAGATGACTGCCAGCATCGCGACAACCCCGGACCAGTTGAGGCTCATCATGGTCCAACTGCGGGAACCAGCACGCGCCCTGGCCCAGAAACAGCCGCCAAGGACTCCGGAGCAGCTGTTCGAGCTTCTACGTAGGACCTACGACTCCCCCGTGCAGCGCGTCCAGCTGTACCAGGAGTTATACGCGAAGACCCAGGCCGACAGTCAGGTAACCGCGGATTTTCTAACCCGGAAGATGTCTTTGTTGCAGAAGCTAGCACCAGGTATGCGGAAAGCCGACAAGATCCACCTTCTACGGAAGCTGCTCCGTCCCGAGGTAGCGGTCTACCTTAGCGGCCACTTCGACAGCGTGCGAGACCTAGCGGACGCAGCCATTGCCACCGCGGACACTCTCCAGTCCACCAAGAAGGCAACCAACCCCTTCATCAGCGCGGATCAACTTCCGAAATGCCGCTTCTGCCCGGAACGACACTTCCACCGCGACTGCCCCGTACGGAGTTCGGGAAACGACGCCAGGGGGGATTAGGCCGGCATATTCCCTCCTTAACGGCCATGCCCGGCATACTTCAAGGTCATGCCCTTCGGACTCCGCAACGCCCCGGCAACGTTCCAAGGCCTGATGAGTCAGGAAGTACTCGCAGGATACCTCCGTAAGTTCTGCACGGTCTACCAGGATGACATAATCGTTTACAGCTCCGACTACGAGACCCACCTCCGACATCTCGCTTTAGTCTTGGAGAGACTATCGCAACACCGCCTTTGTTTGTCCACCAAGAAGTGCGCCTTCGGAAAGGCGTTCCTCGACTTTCTCGGCCACACCATCCATCCGGGAATCATCATGCACCAGCGGAAGCACGTTGAGCAGATCCGGCAGCTGCCCGTACCGACCAACAAGGACAAACTGCGGAGTTTCCTTGGCGTTTGTGGATGGATCCGCCAATACATCCCGGACTTCGCGACCATCGCGGCACCACTAACCGATCTGTTACAGGCAAAGAAAACGTGGGAAATCACACCGAAAGTCGTGGGGGCATTCAACCGACTTAAGACCGCATGCAGCCAACCGCTCCAGCTACACCACCCTCGCCCCAACCAGCCTCTGGTGGTCCAGACCGACGCGAGCTCCATCGGCATCGGAGCCATAGTCTACCAGGAGGACGACGACGGGACCAAGAGGATCATCTGCTTCGACAGCGCGCGCCTTTCACCAACGGAGCAGCGGTACCACATCAACGAGCAAGAATGCCTGGCCCTGACATGGGCCCTCCGACGCTACCGACCACTGCTAGAAGGTAAACGCTTCAAAGTCCGGACGGACAGTAAAGCCCTTACCTGGCTACAATCGTTCAAGGAGGAAAAGGCAAAATTACTAAGATGGGCTTTGTTTTTACAGGAATTCGACTTCGACCTGGAGCATTGCCGCGGTACCCAGAACGAATTCGCGGACGCTCTATCGCGAGACCCCGAGGACGAGACCACCCACGACGCCCTCACCGACGCACGACCAGCAACGCCGGAGCTCCAGGCCCTATCTGCAGCGGAAGCAGATGTGGCAAACGCCTTGACCACCATCGTCGACGAGATCAAGCGGGCCCAAGACCAGGACGAGGAGACGCAGGAGTTCCTGAGACGCTGGCGAAACCCCTTCACCCCCGAAGATGAAGGCATCCGATCCGCGTACGAGCAATTCGAGGGATACCTTTACCGCGCCGCCACCGACACCGATCCGCAGACGCTGTACGTGCCACCCGCAGCCCGAGAAAAGGTACTCAAGCAACACCACGACGACAGTGGACACCCCGGCCGGGACGAGACCCACACCGCCATCCGCCGGAGATACTGCTGGCCGCAACTAGCACGCAACGTCGCCCTCCACGTCCAACAATGCGTGACCTGCGCCGCCGTGAAAAGAGGTAAGTTACAGACTAACGCTAATTTACAGGCACGAAAGCCAACCCGACCATGGCATACCGTCAACATCGACATCATGGGGCCCTATCCACCAACAGCTTCTGGAAGAAGATACAACCTGGTGATCGAGGACGCCTTCACGAGATGGGTCGAGGCATTCGCGATGCGGGACGCCACCAGCCAGTTCATGTGTCGACTAGCGGAAGAGGAAGTCTTTCATCGGTTCGGCTACCCGAAGGTCATCCTCACGGACAACGGTACCCAGTTCACCAGCGACCTCTGGAGAACCACGTGCAGAAGATGGGGCGCGACCCACCGTACGACAGCGATCTACCACCCCCGAGCCAACCCGGTCGAACGACGCAACCAGGAGATCAAGAAGGCGCTCCGCACGCGACTTCAGGGACAACCCCACGACGAATGGGTCCGCCATCTACCCCGAGTCCTCCACGACCTCCGCCTCCGGACCAACGCCGCCACGCGATTGAGCCCTTCCAAGCTGCTGTTCGGGTACGAGCCACTTCAGCCAGGGGATCAACAGCTTCCGGAACAACGGGAACTGCCATCCGCCGAAGACCGACAGAGGGAAGCCACCGCCAACCAACTTCGGTATCACCGGAGATACCAGGGGCAGCCCACCGCACCAGTCGCCCGGGTAGGAGAGGATGTCATGGTACGGGCCCACATCCAGTCCAACGAGCAGCGGAAGATCCACGCCGGTTTCGCGCCCAAATGGTTGGGATCCTACAACATCCGCAACATCTTCGACGGGAGGGTGTCTACACGGTCGACAAAGGGGGACAGCAGGTGAAGTACCACGCAGACCACATCCGGCCAGCACCACGACGCCCAGCGCTTCGCACACCACCTCCGGCATCACCACCACCGCACCCGGAAGAAGATGAAGAAGACGCTTTGCAGGCCATGCCGTCGTCTCCGAGGGGGGGCGAATTGTCACCAACAACCAGAAGATCCACAACGCCAGCAGCCTGCAATTGGAGAATCCGGCCGACCAACCACGATGCAGCACCAGCCTGGAGGAGGAACCGACATCCTAACATATAGGCGCTTCACGCGGGACACTCTGTCTCATTATTTTTCCGATTTTTGCCATAACCACTATCATATTTTGTTATAGTATATATTTGGATGAATATATGACTTTATTTTGTGTTATAATACTGCCGTATTATTGCGTTAACCTTTCTTTCCTTTTACTAGCTTTATTTGGTAACTCTGAATAACTACGAGCCGTTCAACGCTAACAAGCCTTTTATTTTATTTATGTTATGTTAGGGATTTCTACGTCAATTTTGTTTTTATATATACCTTATAACTAAACTACTAAACAAAATAATTTAAATAAAAATCAATATAGCAAATTTTCTAAATTCTTATTTTTTAATATTTAAACAAATATAAGTTCTCTCAAATGTTACGTTTTATTCTTTTCTTTAATAAAATATTTGTCCGAAATGATATATTTTACTGGCCAGTATAAAATTCAAATTAATGTCACTTACGATTTTTCCGCACACACGACACTTCCTTAAAATTGGTCCCGTAAAAAATACCGCTATAATATCCACAACCAACCTCTTGACTAGTGGCGAGATTTTAAAATTGCAAGTTTGCAGAAAATTAATTCTTGAAATATTTTCCAAACTAATAAGTTCTATAAGTTGTGAAATTATCCAAATCAATTCAATAAATTATTATGTTCTTGATATATCGACAAACAAGTAAGTTATATCTATTTATATGCACAAATTTCTTCTATCCAAAAATTTGTAACTTGACTTTATTTTTCTAAATTATTGAAATGCATGTTTTTTATAGGTTAATAATTATGCAAACAACACGTCTTCCTCTCAATACGTTCTGGAGATTACTGATTGTTTTTCACAATACAAATTACATAAAAACATATAGAAACAACAACTATGTAACATTATCAAGTAAACCATGGACAAAAATTGACATTTAAAATTTTATAATTAAAATATTAATTTCTTTAAATTTTAGATTTAAACACATAAAAAGAATCCCAACACTACCTTAAACTAATAAAGTAACATATTTATCTCTAAAACCCAACAATAACTCACAATTTGAGTCGAACAAACAAATTTTCGCGTTTGACTAAAATTGTCATAATTTCGATTTAAATCTGTCCAACCACCAATTTTACCCTTTAATCTTTACACAATATGCTTATATAACTATACCCATTAGTTTGACATCAATAACTAACACTTATAATACAAAATTAACTTTAAATGAAAATTTCTTAACGGCACAGGTATATGGACATTTTTAAATTGAAATGGCTGAGAAAACACACATAGAACTACAAAAAAAACTTTATACAACTTACACAGCCAAGATGTAATCCAACGAAATTCCACAATAACATCATGAACCTAAATTAATTAAATTAGAACGGTGGCTCGACAAACCAATACCATAAATCGCAAAAGGAAAAATCACTCGTTTTGAAAATTAAGCAAGGTAAGTTTCTTTTATATATGCTAATTTACTCAAAATAGCCCGTTTTATTATATTCTAGGTGCAGTTTACCAAGTTTGAGCTATTGACGGAAGAACAAAAGAAATAATTCAACGTACCAAACATTGTATTAAGATTTACAATTATTAAATTATACAGGGTGTTCCGGTTAAATATGCAATGCTTTAAGGGGGTGAAAGGTGACCATATAGAGACCCCAAAACTCATAAAATAAAAATAAAAAATAAAAAAAATTTCGGATTTTCCGTATTTTTTACAAGTCACGAGTCGACTATGGATTGTTTGAAAGATTGTGACCCTGAATTGCTGATAAAGCAAACAATGATCTCACATATGCGGTACTAAATTAATAACTGACCTTCGCTACGTACGTATCAATTTACAGAAACAACAGAATTGAATTTCAACAGCGGTTGCCGAGTGACTCACTACCTTGATGACTTGATCATTTATTAAGGTCGGTAAATAAAATATAAGATACGTTCGTTGACCTAATTGTGATGGAAACATTGCCTGTTTTTCATTTTACGAATGTCATTTTAACAAAATGAGTAAAACTTAAATGTAGGACATACGCGGTCTTCCCCGACAACGTCGGCGAAGACGTCGTCGACAACGTTGGGGACAAGGTCGAAATAATGAGGTAATGTTTACATTTACTGTAATTTAATGCATAAACAACTTCTACTTCCAAGCTGGACTGTTATAATAAAATTATGAAATTATTTCTTTAATGCATCAAACTGAAAGAAAGCATTTTTGAGCATAATAAAATGCGTACTGAATCTCTTTCTTTAAAGTATTTCAAAAGAGCTTATGCAACTAACAAAACTTTTCATAAGCGGAATAATATTGATATTCATCGGTAGAATTACAAATCAACTCTTTATTAGGAAACGAAAACTCTTGTTTTTTGTTTATTTCATTCTTAATTTAGTTTAAAAATGGATATAATTAACGCAGGATTTAGGATTCTGAGTTCTGGTGCGCAAACGATGTACAATAATTTCCTATAAAGAACTTTCCGTAAAAAAACACTGGGGTAAAAATCTGCTGATTTTCGTATAGGAGAGGTCAATGGACAAATTATTAGGTATCAAATATCATTTTGTTCGTGTTGTTCATCAAGAATGTGCTGATTCTAGTAAAATAAATATTTTGTTGCATTTGTAGAGACCGTTTAATAAATTCAACCGAATTTGATGTAAACTGATTCTTAATTTTACAAATCATGTTTACAATATGGGTCATAACCTGATAACCTTGGAAGGTAAACGGACGTATTTAATAGATGTGACAAAACATTTATTTTACCAGAATCAGCATTATGATTCATGTGAATAAAATGTAGCACATGCTGTTACTACTATTAATAAAAGATGACAGATATGATAAAAATCAGCAGATTTTTACCATTGTTCTTTGGTAAGTGATAATCTTCCTTTTGGTTTCGGAAAATTGTACATCGTTTGTACACTGGAACTCGGAATCCTAAATCCTGCGTTAATTAATTATATCCATTTTTGAACTAAATTAACAATGAAATAAAAAAAACTAAAGTTTTCGTTTCATAATAAAAGATTGATTTGTAATTCCACGGATAGGTGACGTCAAGGTTATTACGTTTATGAAGACTTTTGTTAATTGCATAAGCTATTTCGAAATACGTCTTGATTATTATCAATAATTCTTTCTTTCATTTTGATGTTTTAAAGACATACGATACTCATAATTTTATTATATACAGTCCAGCTATCAATTACAGTAAATGTAAAACATTACCTTGTCCCCGACGTCGTCGTCGACGTTTTCGCCGACGTCGTCGGGGAAGACCGTGTATGTCCTACATAATTACCGTTTAGATGCAAACAATCTTTATAACATGTGTTTAAAAACTCCCGTACCTGTCGAGAAAAGTGTAGTGGTGCTCAATAGTGGTCCGTCGAACACTTCATTGACCTGAAAATGTAGGCGCCAGTCATCGTTGGAGCAGAATAAAAGGTCTTATGTGGCTGTTGTGTGAATTAAAAACACCCGCCCGCAGGCGTGTTTGGTTCTGCCATAATTTAAACACTAACTACGATTAATTAAACTACTTAACATCACCTCACTCAGGTTATTAATTCTAAAAAGGTTATTAATACGTAATCGAAACTCAAGTTCACGACTACCTTAACACAAAGAAAGTTGACAACAAACTGCATACTGCAAATTACAAGCTTCACAGATCTGAGTCATTAACAGTTATTTACAGATGGTCAAAATGACTTGTTTATTATTTATCTAAAACGTTTTAAAAGCACGTCCTAATGTTTTGTGTTGCTGACAATTCATTTATCCGGTTTGGGTTTATTATGATTATTTTTTGATGACTTTTAAAAGTATGTACTATTTAATAGGCATAATTTTCATACAATTTTATCTACTGCTTTGCAGTGGCGTGCCTATTATTTTTATAAGGGGGGTTGTCATTTCAAACGGGCATTTCAGGAAATTGTCATTAAGATGTTACTCTACACATGTTTCTCTATTGCCCTTTAACGGGAAAGGCATCTTGTCCAAAACACCCTGTATACACACTTAAATAGTATCCTTTTGTTGAAATATAAAACTTTTTATGCATGTTAACATAATGTGAATAAATTATTCCTCTAAAGAAACCCATTTTGAAAATTATTTTCAAAAATTGAGGTTATGTAATGAATAGATCGGATCGTTAAATAATCTTGCATGAAATGCAACTTTAACAAGAATTTATCGCGAATAGGATGTATTTAACTTAATTCCTGTATATAGCTAGCTTCAACCGTACTTTTGAAACTATTAAATAAACCTTTTAACAAAGATTCAATTACGAACGCCTGAAAGATAGGCAACCCTAATTACCTATTTAACATTTCTACCTGCAAATAACACAGCATTTTAGTTATAAGGTATATATAAAAAAAATTTACGTAGAAATCCCTAACATAAATATATACACAATACAACCGTATATCACTACAATATTTTTTTACATAACAAATTTTTGCCCCGTCACTAGCTCCAACTTTAGTTTCAGTAAAGCAATCGAGAAATATCTCTTAAATTTGTAATACATCAACCTTACCTTACCAATTTCCAATATCAGTGGGTCCACCTGTAATACTAACACCCGGGCTGGGAAAATTGTAACACTCTGCAAATCACAAATTATTTTCACACAAGGAAGAAACATGAACAATAAATAAAATTTAAATATATCGATAGAAACACAATTTTTATTTCTGCACACATAAATAATAAATAAACAATTAACAAAACTACTAATCAGCCTTTTATTTTATTTATGTTATGTTAGGGATCTCTACGTCAATTTTTTTTTATATACCTTATAACTACTAAACAAAATAATTTAAATAAAAATCAATGTAGCAAATTTTCTAAATGCTTATTTTTTAATATTTAAACAAATATGTTAAGTTCTCTCAAATGTTACGTTTTATTCTTTTCTTTAATAAAATATTTGTCCGAAATGATATATTTTACTGGTCAGTATAAAATTCAAATTAATGTCACTTACGATTTTTCCGCACACTCGACACTTCCTTAAAATTGGTCCCGTGAAAAGATACCGCTGTAATATCCACAACCAACCTCTTGACTAGTGGCGAGATTTCAAAATTGCAAGTTTGCAGAAAATTAATCCTTCTTCAAATATTTTCCAAACTAATAAGTTCTATAAGTTGTGAAATTATCCAAATCTTACTTAATTACTTTACTTTTCTAAATTATTAAAATGCATGTTTTTTATAGGTTAATAATTATGCAAACAACACGTCCTCCTCTCAATACGTTCTGGAGATTACTGATTGTTTTTCACAATACAAATTACATAAAAACATATAGAAACAACAACTATGTAACATTATCAAGTAAACCATGGACAAAAATTGACATTTAAAATTTTATAATTAAAATATTAATTTCTTTAAATTTTAGATTTAAACACATAAAATATTTAACAATCCGATCTATTCATTACATAACCTCAATTTTTGAAAATAATTTTCAAAATGGGTTTCTTTAGAGGAATAATTTATTCACATTATGTTAACATGCATAAAAAGTTTTATATTTCAACAAAAGGATACTATTCAAGTGTGTATATAATTTAATAATTGTAAATCTTAATACAACGTTTGGTACGTTAAATTGTTTTTCTTGATCTTCCGTCAATAGCTCAAACTTGGTAAACTGCACCTAGAATAAAATAAAACGGGCTATTATGAGTAAATTAGCATATATAAAAGAAACTTACCTTGCTTAATTTTCAAAATGAGTGATTTTTCCTTTTGCGATTTATGGTATTGGTTTGTCGAAAATGCTGTGTTATTTGCAGGTAGAAATGTTAAATAGGTAATTTGGGTTGCCTATCTTTCAGGCATTCGTAATTGAATCTTTGTTAAAAGGTTTATTTAAAAGTTTCAGAAGTACGGTTGAAGCTAGCTATATACAGGAATTAAGTTAAATACATCCTATTCGCTATAATTTCTTGTTAAAGTTACATTTCATGCAAGATTATTTAACGATCCGATCTATTCATTACATAAGGAAGAAACATGAACAATAAACAAAATTCAGACATATAAATAGAAACACCATTTTTATTTCAGCACAAATAAATAGCACATAAATAAAAAATAAACAGAATACAAAAACTACAAATCATCCTTTTATTATTTATTGTTGGGGATTTCTACGTAATTTTTTTTATATATACCTTATAACTAAACTACTAAACAAAATAATTTAAATAAAAATCAATGTAGCAAATTTTATAAATTCTTATTTTTTAATATTTAAACAAATATGTTAAGTTCTCTCAAATGTTACGTTTTATTCTTTTCTTTAATAAAATATTTGTCCTAAATGATATATTTTACTGGCCAGTATAAAATTTAAATTAATGTCACTTACGATTTTTCCGCACACTCGACACTTCCTTAAAATTGGTCCCGTGGTAAAAAATGCCGCTATAATATCCACAACCAACCTCTTCACTGGTGGCGAGATTTCAAAATTGCAAGTTTGCAGAAAATTAATTCTTCTTGAAATATTTTCCAAACTAAAAAGTTCTATAAGTTGTGAAATTATCCAAATCAATTCAATAAATTATTATTTTCTTGATATATCGACAAACAGGTAAGTTATATCTATTTATATGCACAAATTTCTTCTATTCAAAAAATTGTAACCTTACTTTATTTTTCTAAATTATTGAAATGCATGTTTTTTATGGGTTAATAATTATGCAAACAACACGTCCTCCTCTCAATACGTTCTGGAGATTTCTGATTGTTTTTCACAATACAAATTACATAAAAACATATAGAAACAACAACTATATAACATTATCAAGTAATCCATGGATAAAAATTTGACATTTAAAATTTTTAAATAAAATATAAATTTCTTTAAATTTTAGATTTAATCACATTAAAAGAATCCCCAACACTTCCTTAAACTAACAATATAACAGTTTTATTTCTAAAACCCAACAATACCCCACAATTTGAGCCGAACAAGCAAATTTCCACACTCGACAAAAATTGTAATAATTTCCATTTAAATCTGTCCACATACCAATTTTACCCAATAGTTTGACATCAATAACTAACACTTATAATACAAAATTAACTTTAAATGAAAATTTCTTCTCCGCACAGGTGTATGGACATTTTTAAATTGAAATAGCTGAGAAAACACACATAGAACTACAAAAAACTTTATACAACTTACACAGCCAAGATTTTATCCAACGAAATTCCACAATAACATCATGAACCTACATTAATTAAATTAGAACGATGGCTCGATAAGCCAATACTATGAATCGCAAAAGTAAAAATTACCCATTTTGAAAATTAAGCAAGGTAAGTTACTTTAATATATGCAAATCTACTCATAATAGCCCGTTTTATTATATTCTAGGTGCAATTTACCAAATTTAAGCTATTGGCGGAAGATCAAGAAAACAATTTAACGTACCAATCGTTGTATTAAAAATTACAATTATATACACACTTAAATAGTATCCTTTTGTTGAAATATAAATCTTTTTATGCATGTCAACATAATATGAATAAATTATTCCACTAAAGAAACCCATTTTGAGAAATTATTTTCAAAATTTGAGGTTACGTAATGAATAGATCGGAACGTTAAATAATCTTGCATGAAATGTAACTTTAACAAGAAATTATCGTAAATAGGATGTATTTATCTTAATTCCTGTATATAGCTGGCTTCAACCGTACTTCTAAAACTATAAAACAAACCTTTTAATAGAGATTCGATTACGAACGCCTGAAAGATAGGCAACCCAAATTACCTATTTAACATTTCTACCTGCAAATAACACAGCAATATGTAAGTGCAAATATATCTTTACTAAATTAAATGATTAGAATCACTAATTTTCACGTAAATACAACCAACTTTTTTACTAACTGTAACCTAACGTCATCACATTCTAACCTCAAAATAGCGATTTTAGCATTGGTTTTCTTATTAATTACCTGCCACCGGCGCGATTTTTGTTTCGGATTATTGTTCTCTAAGTTATCCTCTACATCTCAGTATAATTGGTTTAAAACTGGGACGATTTTCCAGCTGCAGACATTGGTCAATGGAGGAGTATAAGGGAAGCTTAGCAGATGCAAAAGTCTTCACGCCAAGTGTGTCAGTGACGCCTCAACTTGAGGGTAATGTAGAGCTTAAGCCTGTTGTCACGCTGGCGTGACCACTGGTAATGACACCACTGGTGGTGTCAATAGAAAATGTAAGTCTGACTTGTAGCGACAAGTTATTTATTACATAATTTCAATTTATATGAATCTTTAGATACAACCGACGGTTGGTACTATGAACGCTGCGCAGACTCAGTATTTAAATCAACTGACGCAACAGTCTAATATGACGGACAATATGAAGGTGAAGCAGGAGTATGGAAGTGGTCATCCGTCCCAACCGTATGGCAACACGACACCGCAGCCGTACAATGCTGGACAAGCTTATGTTAACAGTAGCACAGCGGGATCACAACAATACAACAGTGTTCCTCAGCAGTATGGTTCTTCTCCAGCAACAAATACGTATAATAATCCTAATTATACTGCCGTGAATAGTAATTATGGGAATACGACTGATGAACCAGCTGTTACGCAGCAACAACAGCCTGTTAGAACAAACACACAAAGAGCTAGGGCACCATCACCATCAAAGGTAAAATTCTGATTTTCTTACGTTTACGAAGATTCTAAAATACATTTTTACAGATTCCTGCAAGTGTTGTGGAAATGCCAGGTGATTTGAATAGCAGCATAACTTATAACTTAAATGAAATAAGTTGCACCCCACCTGAATTAAGAGAAGTAGCCCATGGGGCTATCAACAAATTGCTTCCAAAAAAGTCAGAGGATGCATACAAAAAAGAGTACACCAAATTTGAAAATTGGAGTCAAGTAAAATTAATTTCTGAAAATATACTAATAGCTTATTTTGAAAAGCTAAGCAAAACATTAAGATCTTATAGTTTATGGTCGATTTACTCCATGTTTAGATCGTGCATAAATGTTTATAAGAACGTAGATATAAAAAAATATGCGAAACTACAGGCATTTTTAAAAAGGTGCTCTGATGGTTATGAGCCCAAAAATCTAAAATATTGTAATTTAACCATATTGATAGATTTATAACAACCGCAGAAAATAAACAACATTTAGCTATGAAAGTAAGTAAAATCTTGTGCTAAATACTTTCAATTTTTAATATATTTCAATTATTTAAGGTTGCGTTAATAATGAGATTCTGTGGTGCCTGCCGAAGAAATGAATTGACCAACATGTTAGTAGACGATATTGTGGTCAAAGTTGATGTGGTCACTGTGACTGTAACAAAAACAAAAAATAAAGTTCCAAGAGAATTCTTAATTACAGAGAAACTGTGGATTGATTTAAATAAGCAATATTTAAGCCTAAGGCCTAAGAAAATAAACCACAGGCGGTTGTTTATAACCTACCGCAATGGAAAATGTATTTCTACTCCTATCGGTATAAACACCATGGGAAAAGTTCCTTTTATTATTGCCACTTATTTGCATTTAGCCAACCCGAAGCTTTTTACAGGTCATTGCTTTCGACGTTCAAGTGCTTCCCAATTGGCAAACAAAGGTGGCGATTTAATAACTATAAAACGGCATGGAGGTTGGAAGTCTTCAGCTGTGGCAGAGGGCTATATTGATGCTTCAGTTAAAAAAAAATGGAGGTAGCTGAATTGCTATCAGTAGGTATTGGGCTACTTGAGACCTACGCCTCCACCCTTTTCTGGCCACGCCCCTTCCCCCTCCAGGCTCCTCCCCTCGCCTGTGATTGGTTACCCCCCCACTCCTGTAGCTCCTCCCCCTTCGCTATGATTGGTTACCCGCACTCCGGTAGCCACGCCTGCTGTTCTGTGATTGGCGGACGTCGGCCATTTTGGAACTCGTCGCCATTTTGACCACGCCTGTCCGCCATTACGGGAATCTGTATTACCGGCAATCTGTGTGCTGCCAATAGAGGGCGCCATGCTACAATTAGTGTGTATTGCTAAGAGAGGGCTTCATGAAGAAATCTGTATTATCGGCGACCTAGGTAATGCTAATAGAGGGCGTCATGAAGAAATCTGTATTACCGCCGATATGTAGAGGCAGCCATTTTATATCACAACATGTGGCGCTAAAATTTAAATCTGTACTGAATCTATCATTTTTGCATCTGTCATTTAATACTGTCATTTTTGTATCTGTCATTTAACACTGTCATTTTTACATCTGTCATTTTTGCAGCTGTCATTTTTGCATCTGTCATTTAATACTGTCATTTTTACATCTGTCATTTTTGCAGCTGTCATTTTTGCATCAGTCATTTTAAATCTGTCAATTCTGCATCTGTCCTTTTAAATCTGTCAATTATACGTCTGTCATTTTGCATCTAACATTTTGCATCTGTCATTTTGCATCTGTAATTTTGCATCTGTCATTTTTGCATCTGTCATTCTTAAAGCAGCCATCTTGGATTCCCCCAGATTTGAATTTTTCTCGCTACGACCTACAAGTTCTGCTGCTACCTTTTTATCTCTCACGCACCCTGTACTCTTTCCACCTTTTCTAGAAGAAATAATAAAGCCAGATAGGAATTAAAATTATGTTTATTATTATTAATATATTGTTATGACTACATTTAATTTATAATAAAATGATGATAGATTGCTGGTGATGATGATGATAGCTTGAGGACTTCAGGACTGACCTCTGTTTTCTATTTGCTGTTCCAGGGGCTGTAACAACAACAACAATAATAGAACATTAAAAAAGGGGTTTATTGTAAACTTGATGTTTCCCCATACCTTATCTGTTTCTACAAACATGCAGTTATCATAGCCGCAGCCTGTTTTTCCCAAGTACACTAGGCCCAGAGAAATCGTTTTAGCTGCAATCTGCTCATTAACTTCCTTAACCCTTTCATCTGTTAACTTGTCGCTGATTCGCTTAGGTAGAAATGTAACGTAGTTTTCAACAACAACAATAACGCTTTGACGTTTATCACGGCAAACGACTCTGGAATTGTAGTATTTCGACAAACTCTTTGACCCCGTAGTCGCACAATTTCTTGATATGTTTCCGGCTGCTGGTAT
The DNA here is from genome assembly GCA_929113105.1 of Agrypnus murinus. NCBI lineage: Eukaryota > Metazoa > Arthropoda > Insecta > Coleoptera > Elateridae > Agrypnus > Agrypnus murinus. Next base: position 254,948,627 of record OV816024.1, on the reverse strand, counting down.
AGGGTTTGTTCAATTGTTTTAACAAATCCATTTTTCTACATAAAACAAAGATACACAAACATGTTAGAATTTAAATAGTAGCAAAATTTTAACACGCACAAAATAATAATAATAATTAGTTTTAACATACCTGTTTAGTTGAAGCAAACAATAATAATTATCACTATCACCGTAACGTAGCCGGCGAGAACAAAACTAAAAAACGGAAGTGCTCAGCGCTTTTATAACCTTCTAATCTGCAGGAATGAACACGCGTACAGCTGTTCGTAAGATAAAAAATCTAATTTACTACATCTGAGCAAAAGGGGTGTTCAGCCGCGTTAAAACGGTCAAAAGGGGCCGACGGTACACCTGCGCTGTAAATTAACACTTGAGACCAATCTAACCGACTATGTATTGCCGAGCCGTGAAAATCATGCAAGGACTTGCTCGAGGTTGCCAAAATATGAGAATGCGTATAAACGACAGAAGGCCATGTCTTATTGTGTTATATATATTGAAACTAAAAAAACGAATTGTTTGCTTATAACAGATTTAATTTTAGTTCATGCATCAGAGTTCGTAAATGAGATAGAAAAAAAAACAAAGGTGCAAATGCGGGCCATTCTGATCAGTTCATAATATTAAAAAATAACATCCATTTATTAGAATAAAAAAAGGTATTACATTTAGGGATGCATTCATGATTAGTAATTTAAATTAGATATATTGGCCAATCAACTTAATTATTGTTTTGTTTGTTAAAATGCGTCCTGTGTTTATAGCTAGCGGTCAGGTAAACCATTTTGTTTATGAATTTTCTTGAAACGTTATCTGATCGTCCCATCTGCCGCAAGAAGAAAGGATTTTTTTTGAAGACCTAGAGATATTACGTACGAAAATGTTATAAGTACAAAATAGTTATGACTAAATCTGTAAATTAAAATCTTTGGAAATGCAAGTATCTTTAAAAGAAATAAAGGTTACACACAATATTGCGTAATTATATATATAATCTTGATTGTACGAGTTCTAACAAGATAAATACATTACAAAGGGTAACAGAATTTAATGTCACTTATAAAGTTTAACAAAAATTTGCATTTATTTATGTCAATATAATTTTATCTGTGTTAAAAACAGAAAGAGGAATTTTATGCATCGAGTATAGAGAATGCGATATTAAGAAAATATCAGCGAATTTAAGAATCCTCTCACTGACTGCTCTTCTCAGCGGGTCATTTGGTGGTTATTATATAACGACAGCAAAGTTAGCCTTTTCAGATCAATAAATGAGTTTGATTCAATAATTGTTATATTATTGTCATTTAGAGATAATTCTTCTGCATGATAATCTATGCAAAGGTATAGAATCAAGTCAGTTCGGCTATAACAACAACAAGCAACCACGTGTATAAACATTTTAAACCTCTTAGAGTTTCGTAAGGTTTAAAATACCACGGGGATTGTTTGAATGATAAGCACACCCTTAAAAGGAAACCGTATCGAGTGCTAAAAAAAACGCAGGTACACTTCTTTTAAAAATTATTTACTACATTTAGTTAAATAAAAGGCGTTCTTTCCGCAATTATATGCCACGACTTTCTGGTTCTTTTGTTTAAATATTTTATTTTAGGTGAATGTTAAAGAAACACAAAACGTCTGCCGGTAGTTACAGTTTTTTTTCCAGAAATTTATCACCTACCGGTAGAAACATAATACACACCCTATTTTTATGTTGATTGTTCAAAGTGAGATGAAACGCATACTCTAGTCTATTGTCCAATTGACAGGGTCATAAAACATAGACGATTTAACAACGACAATACAGACATCATTTTGTTCGTCGTATACATTTCTGGGAAATCTCAAGCTCTTTTGACAGAACACGTAAAATAGAATTTAACAATCCTCGTTAATAACAGCATATACTTGTTTTACTTATATGCCATATAGATTATAATCTATAATGGTAAAAATTCTTTCTTCGGGCAGATAGAACTATCAGATAAGAGCTTAAGAAAATTCATAAATAGAACTGAGGGTGTCAGTTTTACATTATTACGTGTTTTTGTAAATTAAATTAGGCTATATATTTTCGTTCTTATCGTTTCTCTCTCTATAGCGTTGTAAAAATTAAAAATGCATAAACTATGACACCCTTAATTATTATTTTTTGCAATAGGTTAGGGATTGTTTCCCATCCAATCGGAGCTAAACAAAACTAACGTTAACACTTTTTGTATCTTAAAACACCATGTTTAGGGGTGGGATTACATATTTCGTTTTTAGATAAATACAAAAGGTTACTACACGTTGACTAACATTAAATAAAAAATTTCATAACCAGACTACTACCGTTTATAAATATTTTAAAATGGGTAAGTTGTTTTTTTCTCTGATTACAAACAGTTATATTTAAAATCGTAAATTTTGCAGCAAATGTATCGATGGCCGTACGCTCTTAGGCCGGAAGTGTATTGCGTCGACTGTATAGCGACACTACACACAGAGGCCTTGTAAGTAGACTTTTATTTATCTATAAACAGCATACTAAAAAGTGTTAATATTTTTCAGTTCCTGACCACGGTCGTCGAGTTGTACGTGCGACTCTATCACAGGGAAGCGTGGGTTATTTACGTACGTTTTTATCACTATATATATATGATAGTATATATATATATATATATATATATATATATATATATATATATATATATATATATATATATATATATATATATTGATGCCTGTTAAGCTGTCACCTCCGTCATACAGAGGAGACGGCCTGACTTCCGGGTATTCCCGTGAATATATTGCTAAAAATTTGTTATATTTGTGATGAGGGGAACCTCTAGAATCCGAATCTCAAGAAAGGGGAAATTATTTCCCTTGTTTTATTTTGTCATATATAGAGTATACAGAAGATACGAACCAACCTCCAAAATGTATATATAAGAAGATACTTATAGTTCGCTGTTACCTCCAGCAGCGCTGCCAAGTGTTCGGAGGTCAGAAGATACCACCGTTATGTGCAGTTATATATACAGAGCGTTGACTCCACATTCCATAGATGCACATTTCATAAAAAGGTTCTCTTGTGGGTCTCCAGATGTTGAAATCGGGTGGTTTAAATTGCTCGCCGAGGGCATTTTAGTGGCCAGATAACAAAAGAAAACAAGCGAGCATTCTCGATTTACTTATTTTTTATTTTTTGAGTTATAGTAAATTGTCGTTTTTGTATTTCTTATGAATTGTTATTAAAGATATTAAAAAGCCGTTTCAACATTATTACAGCTTTATGAGTAGCACTGACTAGTTGAATGAGGCTTTTCTAATTATAATCATTGATTTCTGGTTTACTTCATAAAGTTGTATTTTTTAAACGAAAACTTTAGTAATTTGATTAGAAATACTTAGATCGGTGATATATTAGAAAGAAATTTCTTTCTATAATGAATTGAAAATATAACAAAACCAGAAAAAGGGAATTCTTTTGTTATTGTCAATAAAAGTCAATAAGAACGCAACCAGTACCAATATTGCGTATAATTAGTATAGCACATTTTTGAAATTTAGGTGTATTAGACATAAATCAGTTATGTAACGTAGTATTTGTATAAATATGATATTCTATAAAGTTTCTTTTAATCTCGGGAATAACGGTTAAATTGAATATGCTTTTATCCAGATTCCATTTCGATTGAAATAAAGGCAGATACTCTTTTAATTTTTACTAAACTCGATAAGAGTTTAATATAAACAAATTAAATATTGTGTTTTTACAACAAATGCTTGTTGTTTCCGAAGTCACGCACGTATCATGTAGGACCATTGAATTTCCCGTGATTTGATTAACAAAAAGAGTTACCAACTTTATTAACATTAAAACAAATCGAAACACAACAAATTAATCAACATTTTTATAGAATTTTTGCTTAAGACATTTTTTCCAGCATTACTTGATCTAACGAAATACAGAATACGTATGTTACATTGTTATACATGTACCTACCTCTTGTAAATTTATGTTTTAACTTTAACACTTACTAACGACAAAACATGAACGTTTTATGGAACGTGTACTTTAAGTCCACATTAAAGACAGGTTTAACTTAATGTAGTCTTTTTTGATAACATTGTATAAAGCATAGATAAATAGTAGGTATATTGCGTTATCAGAACTAAAAGTGGCAGTTTATTTGACGCTTAATTATGTTAGCAATCGCGGCTCTCCATTTAAAACAAAATACCACTATAAGCTTTTGTTTGAAACAATGTTTATCAACCTTGGCACAACCTTAATATCCGAAAATGGCCTACTGCTAGACTAAAGTAGGGATGATAATTTGATACCAAGCTTGGTCTCAGACATGGAAAGATCAGAGTTACCAAATATTGGATGTTATTGGCTAAAACCTATACGTTATGCAATGTTTTGGACAATAAATGACACCGATATTGCAATAAAACTAAAGTTAGTCTTGGACCGATCTTGAATGTTAATGTAGTACCAAGGCTGGTAATTGAGAAACAAAGCAACTATTACACAATTCTTTTCCTTTAATGAATGCTAGTGCAAACAAGCAACGAAGTCTACCATTACTGTTTCGCCGTAACTGAATGCAAAGTCAATTTTTGTGTTGGATATAAAATGTTCATTAACAAAATAAATACGAAGAAATCGAAAATTCGTATAAATGATTAATGTCTTAGACTCTCAACACATATTGAGACCGTACAAACCTAACACTTTCATAGTGTACGTCTTCTTGTGCAAATATATATGTACAGTCGGTAAGTCAATATAGTTTACACTTTAGTCTTGCCAGTGTAAGTTTAAGTTCATAAAAATTCAGTAGGTTAGCAACCACTAATCCATCTTTACAATAAACCACATTTACAGAAATCTAGCAAAATATAATATGAATGTTGACCCAACCTTAGCCGAAGGGTAAGAAACCAAGATTTTGAATTTTGAAGATTGCTAAAACTGGAGTTAGTTTAGCGAACCTAAGATTCAAGGTTGGCTAAGGTTTTGGGTGATAAGTATGTAACCGGCAGTTGATATGTAGAGATTGACTAAGACTAGCTAAAGCAAATTAGCAAAATAGTATCTGATATTTGACTTCAGTATATTCTATGGGTAACTGGCATTGACCTAACGGGTGAAAATTGGCTGAAGCTTGGGCAAGTCGTAAGGAACCCTGATTCGGTTTCTGAACATTGGCTCCGACTTGTACAACGTTTAGTGAACCGAAAATTAGTATCAGGTTGTTGATTAACCCTCGAGTGACAATTAAACAACCGAGACTCAGAATCTGAAAATTGCTTGAAACGTGGGTGAGAATCGGTGCGTCCAACACACCGCTTTTAGGGTCATCGTCGAGAAACATTCCGGTGAAACGTAAACGCAACACCTCGGCATAACTCTACCACACATTTGATTCTGATCGCGTCATCCGTTACCCAGACAAGCCTGGGATGGGGTAGACAACGACCAGTTCTAAGGGTGAACGCCGTGTGGTCTGCCCTCAAGCTAGTCTCGAATCCTAGTGCTTCCCGACACCTCTAACAACTGCCCTCCCTCTGTCTTCGGGCTAGTCTCGGATACTAGGAATGAAGTCCGACATCTCAAACGACTGCTTGACCGTTCACCCAGATTTATCTGGATGCAGTCGAAACAAAGCATATACCACATTTTAAAAGAAAATCTGGATCATTGTCTGTAGTAGTGTAGTGAGGAGACGTTACTTTTTAAACCTCGACTGTTTATCTGATTCTATCATTTTGCCAATTCGCGGGGGCATGCAATGTAAAATCTATTCTGTTTTGAAAACAAATTCGTTTGACATCATCATTCAGCATAGATTCGTTAAAGATATGACTATAAATATATTTCTATTGTCGATACATTTAGCAGGGTACTAGAATATTTTTTCATATTGTGTATGGAGAGAAATAAATCTGCACAAATTTAAAAGATAACTAATTTCTTTACTATTGAGTTTAGATAAGTTGAAATTTTTAAACTGATGAGATGTTCATACAACAGAATGAACACCTTAGAAACTTTCGGATAGCGTCTTTTTCACAACCAAAAGAGACTGTAATTTTACTGCATGGTGCGGTTGGCTTTTTATTTATAGGTGTCGCATCGGGTACCATTTGGTGCTAATGTTAGTCATTGGTTTGTAAATATGCCAGGATGATGTGCGTGGGTTTCACAGATGATTAGTTCCAGCTGATGAGAGTACAACAAACTTGAAATAGTCTACCCTGAAGTATCACTTGTGAATTCTAGATATTTCATTATTACTGTGGGTTAATTGTGTTATAAATCTTTTATAGTTTAAATTTTCAATTTGTTTACGATGTTTTGTCTTTGCTCCATCCTAGACCTACAAATGGCAAATTTGTTGAGTTTGTCGGAGTTTTTAGTTACTTTTTCTTTTTAAAAATCCCTGTCTTGAGGTCTTCTAATCTTTACAGCCAATTTTTCGTTTGAGATTTTCATAATATTCACACTATTGGTTGATTTATGGAATTGTCAAAAAGTTGTACCAGTTTCTAGGAGTATTTTTACAAACCTTTTAGTAGGTATTTGATTGTAATTTAATATAAATCTTTAAGTTGCTAATGACAAACCTTTTTTGTAGTAAATGCTACCATACTTTATTGCAATATTGAATCTTTGACCTAGGATTTGTATTGTTTGATCAAGCTTCCCAGAAGCTGCATTCGCCAATACCTCATCTTTTTTTGGAAAGAGGTTATATGTCTTTCAAAATCTCATCTTTTCTAGTACGTATCTTTTTCTAATACAATACAAATATAACATAATAAATGTTGTTTCCAGAACTTCAATTTCAGAAAAATTTATAGCAGAAGAGTTTTTCAAAATTCCATGCCAAGTATAAAATTTGCCAATTATCTTCTGGAGTTAATTCTCGAAAAACCGTTGTGTTATGGGTTTGTCACTGGCGTGAAAATGGTTCGGTGCTTAATTTGAAAAACTTGGGCGTCACAGAATTTATTTAGAATGGTGTAATTAACAAACAAAATTTTAGACAAGCGTTAAAAGCCTACATATCCCGAAAGTTCTTGTTTGGAATTATCCGTTACAGTAACCTCCCAACTTTACTCACATATGTTAAAAACCCTGTTCCTGGATTAAGAAGATGGGGATTACTAAATAATTGCCTGTTGTTCCAACAGAATACAGCTGGAAATTCAATGAAGATCCTCAGCCAATATTTTAATTGATCTAATCGATTCACGTTTTGATTATGTACCGTGGCCCGTGAGGTTGACCGATCTAACTGGAATCTATTTGAAAGTGAAAGTAAGTAGTCTTAGAACCATTGAGGAACTAACAGCATGCATTTTTAGAGAAGTCGCTGCAATAAATGAAGGTTCACTCCACTAGGTAATGAATAATTTTATATCCAGACGTAAAAAGTGTATTGAAGTTGGTGAAAGTCACTTAGATGGTCTAATCTTTAAAGATTAAGCAAATATCCACCCTGTTTGCCAAGTTTCAAAGATTAGGCTTAATTTCATCCAATAAATTTTAATAGTACTTATGGGTATAAGCTAATAATGCTCATGTATGTGGTATTTCGTACATTCGGAATAAACAGATGATAATGATTTATTATAGCGGAAAACAACTTGAGTTAGGTAACATTACTTGGTAGTGGCATTTCCAGAATCGCCTTTTTTCTCGATTCCCCGCGAATTATGCTTTTATCGATATCTATTTTTTCCTAAAATTTCAAAAACTTTACACAGTTTTTCAATATGTAACTTTTTGTTTGGCGTAGATTTCAAAATACCATCCCAAAACAGATAACTCAGGGAATATTAACAAATAAATGATCAATATTTCTTTGAAAGATTGAACCCTCGTATACTTTATGTGTTTGAAACGAGAATGTGTTTATCTATCTAGATTTAAAACCTTTTGCAACTTCGTCCATGTTTGTTTGTTTTTATTTTTAATATATGTATTTCAACGATAATGATTGATGTAATGGTAATGGTTGATGTAATTTTTCGGTTAAATTTGGTTGTCGTTTTTAAAATTAAATTGCAACAGACTTTTTAATGCTGTAAACGCCTTAAAAAACCCTGCCGCTACACTGTTTAGATTTTGGTTATTTACGAGCTGGATCTGTATTTTCAGACCAAATAGTTTTGGTTCAAATTTAACATTGATATTTGCAATAATTTCAAAACTTAACAAGTGTACAGACAAAGACAAAACCAACAGGATTTTTTTCCTCCAGGGATGTCTGTCGTGCTATTTAGGTCATATAACGTCGAGAAATGAAAAAAGGTATTTTTTACAAAAACTCGTTCTCATTCTGTGGACTTGTACATATATTGTGAGAAAGCAAAAGCAAAGAAATGGGTTTAAAGAATAAAGTTTAATTGTTTTCAACTACTTTGTTGTTAGAAATGTAGTTCTGAAATGATTCTAGCTACTTACCACATCGCACATACCTTATACAGGAATGTCATCCTTTGTTAATTATTTAAAAATACAAAAAAATTCTAGGCGTGACATTATATTATTTAATAAAATATTAAACATAAATGATTTTCTTTCATTAGAATATAAACGAAACAAATTTACATTATTATAATCTGAAAATTCATTTCTGACGGAACTATATCTCGAAATATCTTATATGTATAAATTTCAAGGTCCGTTTTGTTTAACGGCATACTTTCAGCAGGTGTCCTCGAACTCAGCAATTATAGCAGACATAAACACGAACTTGATAAACAGAATCTGCTGAATAGTGATAAGTACCATAGTTTTATACCTTGTAAACTTGGCAACGTTGATGGAGGCGTATTCGAACGCTTGATTTGCCAAAATTATATACACGGAGGTGAATAGGAGCGGTCTATGTACGGAGGCTGACACGAACGCGCACTATACAGAAGCATGTATATCTAAAAAATTAAATAAAATTACCCCTCTTGGTGGATTTAGGAGTGTTAGTTCAAGAAAAAGTCTGTGACACTAGAATAATTAATATACAATCATTATTAATGACGGAGTTGTGGTCGTCTGTTCAGTATACGGAGGCGAACACGATACAAAAGCATATATATATATATATATATATATATATATATATATATATATATATATATATATATATATATATATATATATATATATATATTTACTTTTCAGGAGACGTATCACCTACAAATAAACATATTATAACTTATATAAATAATAAATAAATGTTTTAAATTACTATGTGTCTTTTAATTAGTATCCAATCTCTCTCTCTTTTACAGTGAAAAATAGGTGAAAAAAACCCTTCTCAATAAAGCTTTTTTTTTCATTTCATATTTGAAACTATTTACTAGAAGGTTGGTAATTATGAAATTTGGTTTTAATAAATTAAACTGTCAGTGTGACAATTATATATAGATCTGAAATTTGGTACAATTAATACTTTATTAAAAGCTGTCTTAAATTGATATATGTATTGTAGTAGTTTTAAAATTCTCTACAAATAATAACTAAAGGCTAAGGTGCACATTAAAATTTACAGACACTTGAAGAATGCAATATTAAATACAGAGATGTAAGGGTTATTCCGGTTGTCTTTCATAAGCAATTTACATATGTTTCACTCATAATTATTGCAAAAATGTTAGCGACACTACTACGTCAAGACGTACTAAAAGCTGTTCGACGACGACAGTTACTACATACGTTTTGAATGTTCTGTTAGAAAGGGGCAAAATGTTATCAAATGTAACCTTTATTTAATACAGAAGGAATTATTATTACCACGTATATGTATCAAGGATGCATAAACTAAACTTTCCAATGTCATAATTATTGTACCCAGATGGCGTTTGATTGATTAATAACTTAGCGTTCCTTTATGGTAATATTAAATAATAAAAATAAGAGTTGGGACATGTGGATCCAATGTCAAGGAGTACATGATCTTAATAGTCTGACACTTTGTTTTTGACAAAATTTACATTACTTTACATCCTAATACACACAGTTTTCTTTATATTATTAAATTAGCTTAATAATAATAATATGTATTTTTTATTAGTAAATAAATATTAAGAGTATTATAATAATGTTGAATCACATAATTTATTGACATCGATCTTCATACTTTGTTAAATCAAACAACTGAAAGTCGATAGGTGAAAATACTTCATGAGAGATCAAGTCGTTCTTGACATTGAATCCACATGTCCTAACTCTTATCTTATATAACCTATTATTATTATTATATAGGAACTCTGTAATAACTGAGTAATAGTCGAGTAAATCCAGCCATTATTTTAAAGATTTAATTTTTATTGCAGCCAATTTTGACACTTGGAATTTTTAACATTTTTTTCTCGGCTTATAAAGTTCTATTTTTATGTGGTCTGTCAAAGAGTTTGAGAATTATCGCCCCTTCTACGCGATAAACATTTGAGAAAGTCGTTCTAAAGATTTCTATCTTTCCCTGTTATCGTTAGACGAGTAGTAAAAATTGTCAGAAAGGTATTTTGCTTTCTCAGTTGTTATAGATCTGCTAATCAAATTTAAAAAAAGGTTGGTTATACATGTAGCTTTATTATTTTACGTAATTAAGCTCTCTATTGTATTAGAATTTATAGACATGCCCTTTTTCCCCATAAACCAAGAACAGAGTGACTGTTAATAAATATAAGCTGTTACCCAGGTAGGGGAGTGGAATAAACTTGTCTATGTTCAGATCTACATTTTTAAACAGCAATAAATAACAGGCTGGTGTTCTCGTGGGAACTTGATTTTACCAAACTCTCAGGCAATAACTATCAAAGGTATGCTGCGCATCACATGATGCTTTGATGACCCTATGGGATATTGCGCAAGATCTTGTAGTTTGGTAACACATTCACCAGAGGGCTCGTTCACTGTTTGGGTATAAAATCCCAAGCTCATAGCGATACTTGTTATATATACTCGATTACCGTTCAAGAGCTTCATTACGTTTAGTGGTTTTAAATAAAACTGTGTGTGTGAGAGTTAGTACCTGCCAAAATCATCAACTTTAGCCGACCATAAGGTAGGATTTTTTCTTATTTTGTAATGATTCATTTGCACTAAATTTACGGGTTGGTGTTGTTTTAAGAGAGAAAAAAGTAACAAAACATCATGTCGCTATTATCATTAAACGAGATCGAAGACGGTAACAGTCTAAATGAGTTACAATTACAACACCAGTTTCGGCAGTGCATCTTAGACGCAGGAGTCAGCATACCTATTTCAATAGCAGCGCTTGTATGTTATGAATATGATCATTTGCTATCTAGCGGGGAGCTGCTATCTGATTCACGTCGTTATACATCGGCCCCCGGTTCAAATACAGAGCAGCGACAGTGAAGAACATATGATCAGTGTGTGTAATCAACTTTTACGGGAGGTTGAATCAATAAATAGACGTTTAGGAGTGAACTGTATCACATTTGTTAAATTTATTCGTTTATAAGTTGATAGGGGATGCTTCTACGTTCTACCATGAACCATATTATTATTATTATTATTGACATATAACTGTTCTCTAGTACGTTAACTCTAGTATATACATCATTTTGATATATGAAAAACTTAACATTAACTAATATCTAAACTTAAGTATTATTTTATATAACCATGTTTATCAGGTATGCGACCTCAGTATCAGTACCCTACGGTAGAGTGTCGTACGAACCTGGAATGATATGGCGCTTATCGTCGTCATGAGGGCTTAGCGCTGTTTTAGTCTGACAGATGGTTGAAACTCGATGTTTATCAGATCTGAATAACTTTTGTTAAACGGCCGAGTTAGATATGTAGGAACTACAATGAACTTTTTCTTACTATGCTTCTCCAAGATGTATACATTAACGGAAATGTTGTTTTGGCATTTGAATCTGGGAATTTGCTTGATGGTCATCGGCATTGTAATGTTTTTAAGATTCAGTACTGAATAGAAGTGTGGGTAACTGCTAACCCTGCTAGAATTTAGTTCTTGTGCTGATGGATATAATGTTGATGTCACGGCCCATACGAAGCAGGCTTCATCATGATTGTGCACATTGATGCAAGCTTTCTTCTCTTTTTTTTTATTTGTCCAGGCAGCTCGATGTATGATGAGCCTAGCTGGTGTGTAATCCTGTTAATGCTTATCTGGAGGTTGATGATTGATTTGAGGCTCCATCCGCTTTCCTTTTGCTAGATAAACAATATACGCACACCTTAGTTTATTTCTAACTTATGAGATTTTTAAACTTACTTGAAATTCCTCGAGATCTTTCAGGATAGAGTTTTGAATATTGCTTACAAACCACTGGGGTATATCGTTATCCTGATAAATGGCCGCATTTCTTGTATTCCTGTACTTTATTTCCGATCACATCTCTCTTCTTGACCTCGAACAACCCGCAAAAGTCGCATTCACCTTCAACGTTACATCTTTCTTTAGCGCGTTCAGTATGCGTCGTTTGAAGATACCTCTTTGAGCCTCTTCATAGATTAACCAGAGAGTGGCTATTTTTGACTGATTGTCAACATTCCTGTAACCATTACGAGGAATAACCGACACATTTTACCTTGATGACTATTGAAACATGTCTGGGATCTAAAATCACGCATGCAGTCCGGACACCTAATCATTACCGCTGTTCTCTCGTAGGGAGGAGAGCTACCGCAACCTACGCAGGACTTTTCACAACGGTGATGGTTTGTATGGTCGTAGGGTACGTGACAACGTTCGCAGAAGTATCTGCATACAAAGGCTAGGAGCATAGATGTAACAAATGATACTTTTGTTATTATATTCGAAAATTTTTGATACTTACTTGGAATTCCTCTAGTTGAGTAGCAGACGCGTCATAAAACCTTCGATGCATTTTTTTTTAGGATCTGTTCTGGCTAGCCAATACAATAATCTTCTTAAAAACCTTCTTGACCCCTAGTATGTAATTTAGGAAGGTAAATTCCTACCTTGTTGGTTGCTAGGATCGTCTGACTCAAACACTCAAAGTTTTATTTTAATCACTAAACAACGCACAATAACAAGAATAACAACAACAAGTTAGAATGAAAGTACTATTAACAGCGATAGCTGACGTAGACAAGTGACGCAGGTGAGTTTAGGGTTTTTTATGCGCCGACAGAAATGACCTGAACAGTCCTTTAGGAATTCCCTTGGATCCTTATGCTTAAGATTGCTCGCTAACCCTGTTCGTATACGGCTTGAAAAAGCAGTTTGTGTATCCTCCCTAATTAGACCGATCGAAGATATAAGATGTTGCAACTTTCTTAAACTTTTTCCTTACCTCTAGCAGCTGCGCCATAAAACCTTTGATGCATTTTTCTTTTAGGATCTGTTCTCGCTAGCCAATACAATAATCTTCTTAAAAGCCTTCTTGACCCCTAGTATGTAATTTAGGAAGGTTTGTATAGGGTTTATTTATAATCTGTTGTCTCAGGTGGCATTTTTCCGCATACCGTAATTATACTGTCTTCATTAACGCAATTATCGCATCTTTGTTGAAGTTAGGTACATGTATTCTTCCTCCATTAGGACCGTGTTCATATTGCCTTGACTCAAGATCATAAAATATAACGAGACTGCCTTCCAAAGATGGTTCTCTGTAATAGGGCTTAATATAGCAGTAATGGTCTAAAGGTTGCTGTTTTCCATACATTTTACAGTATACCTAGTCACACGTATGAGATCTTTAGGCCGTTATTGTCTTTAGGCACTCAGAGACATTGCTTTACATGTTGGCATACGGTTTTCAGCTACCTTGTTGTTGTTGTTATAGGGACATGACAGCTTTAACCGCAATCACCTCGTCATTTATTTCCTGCACGTGATTTACTTCTACGCCAAGGGTTGGATAGCAGGTCAAAGAACTCCTAGGGTTCGTTGATTATAGCTGTTTTCGCTTGGTTTTCTCGACTTTGATTCGGTCCTGGTGACTAGTTGCTGGTCAGTTGTCTTTATGTACTGGAATCATTTATTATTTGTATAGGTAGTACCATATCTAACTCTTAAGTAGCAAAATATTTGTATAGTAATAAGTACAACACCATCTGGAAGTCGATGTTTTCAACGATTATCATAATGTACGTAATTATTGTACAGTTCAATCGTAGTAGTAGCAGTAGTAGGGTATGTTAATCGAAAGAGCTCAACCTTCAGCATAGTGTAGTTATAATAATAAGTGAAGCTGACGAAAGTTATACTTTATGTACCGTAATTGTAATTAATTATCAAAAGATGGTGAAACTTGGGAGTGATTGAATGTAAATCACACGAGGATACTTGGGGAACATACTCATGAAATAGAGTTCTTACCTGATAAACGCGATTTTGTTCTTTTCAATTATATCTGTTAAGTAGTAGTAGTAGATCAAGACATTGTTGAAAAGAATATTTGGCATAACAAAGCGTACAAAGCATTCAATAGGCCGTTTCATGAAAAATGTGTTATGGGTATGTCTTCATGGTTATCCGAGAACAGATAATTGTTTAGTTATTTAATTATTGTTTAGTTGTTTAATAATTTTTGAGAAAGATGAATAAAAGATTAATGTTCTATATGTGTATTATTACTATTCTCACCTCTGTACCATGGCATGAAAAAGTGATAGCTATAACTAGTATGAGAGAGAAGCAAGAATGAGGTAATTACCTACACACCTGCCTGTGATGACGTGTCATTAAACAAGATGAGACTTGTCTGCCAGCGATGACAGGTTGTTTACCGTATGCATGTTACTGAGCATGCGTTGGATCTAGGTAAGTATAAGCGACTATATAAAGTCGACGGTTGTTAGCGTGTAGCAGACAGCACGTGTACAGCAGCAGCAATTACGATGATGTCAAGTATAAGCAGTCCTAATTATTGTTATGATAACGAGACCTGTGAGAGCGAACCCCTGCAAATAAGTAAGTTGTTGTTGTTTATAAAGCTTCAAGTTTGTGTTTGTATGCTAATTTGTGTCTATTTTGCTGCTGCTTGTTTAGATGAAGGCCCTGATGTTGCAGATCATACATCATCATCAACAGCAAGTACCGACAAGTACAGCGAGAACGGTCAAGAGTCGAACAATGAAGAACTAGGTAAGGTGTTTAAAACTTTTGTATGTTTATGCTTATATTAACCGATTATTGTATTATTGTTTTAGCGTTCCATGATCTGTCGCAGCAGCCTCTATACTACGCTGATGACGCTGTAGCAGAATCGGCAAACTTTACCATTGTAGATACATCAGTAGCAGCAGCAGTAGCTAAAGGTGAAGTACGTGTTCAACTGCTCGGGGCTGTCCAGTATCCGTTTTGACGTGGTAGTGAAACTCGAATGCGTGAATAACGTATGCCACATGGTGAAATAGTGTTGTCGGAAAGTGACTGGTTCGAGCTGTATGATATACGAGTCGAGGCAATGTTTAAAAATTTCTTTTATGGTTGCTGCTGCTGCCTCAAGGACGACAGTGTACTACATCGTGATAAAGATTTGAAATTCCATCTATGTGAGAATTTATACATCGAGATTATTCACAACGAGTTTTTCGGCAACAGGGTGGCGATTCATCAGAATGATAAACAGCGGACTATAACCTTAAAAGATTACGAGTTTCAGTCTATATTGCATCTAGCACCGCTGATCAATCATTAGGCTCGAACGTTACATAGCCTGGACTTTTCGCGTTTCTACCACGCAAACATAGAGAACGTAGCAGAAGGTCAACTGAGACGCCCTAAAGATGTCTATAAAACGCTTCCACCCACAGACTCCATCTTATTCACGACCGAACTGTTATGCGGATACTACTCAGCTACCAGTTTAATAGACAACGCAACAACACCTGGTGGCTTGAACTCGTTCATTTTATTAGAAATAATAAAACATTATCCGCAAAAGTTTATCGATGCCGTACGTACACGACTGCAATCATATCAGCAGCAGCCGAAAACGTCAACGACGACAACGTTTGCACCGTCGTATTAAGAACACCATGGCGGAAATAAACTATCTTAGAAATAGGTTACAAAATATTTGAACAATTTGCGAGTGTTACGCGATAATCTCAACTCATACTGTGTAATGAATAAATTGTCAACTAATATGTTACAATTGTCCATTAAATGTATAGCAAAATAAATAATATGTATATTTAAACTTTGATGTTTCATTTACTAGCACGACTAAGGGTGAAGGGTGAAGATACTAGCATGACTAAGGGTGAAGGGGCGACTATATAAAAGGTAGATCGACGTCATCAGCGAGAGAGTACACGAATAAAGCCGAAGATTTCTGACGGCGAACATCCTAAGCTACAAAGCAGAGTCGGTAAGTAGTCATACTATGAGAAGGAGAGAAAGAAAGAGTTTCCGCTTAGTGAAAGGGATAAAAGGATCCAACCCCCAGAGTTAGCGCTAAAATTTAAATCTAGGGCAAGGGAAATCCAAGATGGCTCCTTTAAATGACAAATTCAAAAATGACAGAAATGACAGGATTAAAATGACAGATGCATAATTGACAGATTTAAAATGACAGATGCAAAAATGACATTGCATAAATACAGATGCATAATTGACAGATTTAAAATGACAGCTGCAAAAATGACAGATGTAAAAATGACAGATGCAAAAATGACAGCTGCAAAAATGACAGATGTAAAAATGACAGTATTAAATGACAGATGCAAAAATGACAGCTGCAAAAATGACAGATGTAAAAATGACAGATGCATAATTGACAGATTTAATAATAATACTGTAACGTTCTTTTTCAAATAATAACAAAAGTGCTGGTTAAATCGTCTATTCACCAAGAAATATTTATTTACAAACACTAATGAATACACTATAAAATTAACGCTATGATTATAAACCATTAAAACTATTATTTACAGACTATGTATTTCTAATACAACATTTATCTTTACATTTACTATTTATTTCGTGAAACACAGTTAATGACTCGCTGTTGATTGACTCTTTTATCCGCGACGTCGATTTTATATCCTCCTATAAATGTTCTAGAAGTCGTTCGAACATACCATGTTTTTCTAGAAGGCGCTAGATAAACCGCGTCTGGTTTACATGCTTGGTGCGATGCGTCATTCTCTCGAATGCTGTAGAATATTCCATTTGTTGTTCGAAAAGAGGTTCTTTCTTTTTCTCTCTTGTTACAATACATTTATTTCCCAACAGATACAAAATATCCAATTACAGGGAAAACAAATAATATAAAAGAAAAGAAAATTGCGTGCATATTACTGCATAGTAACTAATAAATAATAGAAACAACTGAATAGTATTAAATATTACATAGAAATATTGCTTCATAATACTAATAAATGCTAATAAATGATAGAAACAACATTTTTAATAAAAACACAATTGTTAGATATAACTAAATAATTAAATAATGCAAGTAAACACAGATGATTTTAACAAGGAAAACAAAAAAAATGTAGTAATACGTTATATGTGATAAGTTAAATATATAAATATATAAATTAAATATATAAATAAAATATATAAATATATAAAAGTAGCAAAGAGATTACAAATTCAAAATATTATGAAATTACTTATATAGGAAAAATAGAATAAATAAAGAATAAATGATTATATCAGATATGGTTATCAGTTTGTGAATCAGTTAAAAAGCACCGAAAAGAACTGAAGGTAGAACTGAACAAATCAATGCGTTGATCATATTTTTTAAAGGCTCTAATCATTGTTAGTACCGGGGAACTCAGGTATGCGTTTGTTCTAGGACATGGATAATAGAAGGTATTGCTATAACGAGTACGAGAATCCGGAATATTAAAGTTAAGTCTAGAGAGTAAGTACGGTGCATCAACCATAAAATTAACAATCTTAAATAAGAAGAGTAAGATAACATGGTGCCTTCTCGTTTCCAGTGATGTCACTTGAAATCTAGCTAATAGAGATGGATAATGTTCATTGTGATCATAATTGTGATCGAACTTATAAGCACAAAATCTGAGAAAACGTTTCTGCAGTTTTTCTATTTCCAGGCTATGTGATGCATAAAAAGGATTCCAGATAACTAAAGCATATTCTAATTTGGAACGAACTGTAGAATTAAAGAGTATGAGTAATGTATCTAGTTTTGTAAAATATTTACAGTTACGAATAATAAAGCCCATTTGTTTAGAGGCAGCTGCGATAATCTTATCATAATGAATATTGAACCTAAAGAATGAGTCAAATGAAACACCCAAGTCTGTAAATCTGTCAAGTCTCTCAAGATTAACCTCGCCCATAGAGTAATCGTACTGAAAAATATTATGTTTGCGCGATATCGTCATACAATAACACTTTTTTATATTAAAAAATAATTTATTTTTTATCGACCAGTTATAAATAGCGTCTAAATCCCTTTGCAACATACGGCAATCATCGAGAGAACTTATTCGACAGTATATTTTAAAGTCATCAGCGAACAATAATCCCTCGGAGTGGCACAAGGAATTACATATATCATTGATAAAAATAATAAAAAATAACGAACCTAAAATGCTACCTTGTGGCACTCCAGAAGGTACTATAAAGGGTTTAGATGTATAGCCATTGCAGATTACAGAACTGACTCTGTGAGAAAGGTAAGACTCGAAGAGTCCAACAAGATTGTTTGAAAATCCTAGATGATCAAGTTTATGTAATAATAATGAATGAGCGACAGTATCAAAGGCTTTGGAAAAGTCCGTAAACACTACATCAACTTGATATTGATTTTCCAAAGCCTCACTGACAAATTGTGAAAAAATACTTAGGTTGGTAACAGTTGACTTTTTACTTACAAAACCGTGTGGTCTGGGTGTGATTAAATTTGTAACTTGAGGACGTAATCTATTGTTAACTACTTCTTCAAAAATCTTAGAGAATACGCTGAGAAGAGCTATTGGGCGATAATTAGTTACATCAGATCTGGAACCCTTTTTATGCACAGGCACTATACTGGCATTTTTCCATTTTGTGGGAAAACAATTGCTACTTAAAATCAGATTTAAGATTTTCAAAAGTGGCGTCACTAGAAACTCGCGACATGCTTTAATTATGTAAACGGGAATACTATCAGGTCCCAAAGATTTTACATTATTCAGTTCTCCAATAGCACTAAGTATCTCCTCGGAGGATATTGAACCAATAAATAACTGAACCAGTTTTTTTAAACAATTTATGAAATTTATTTTTTTGTTTAATTTTATTAATGATAATTGAATCATACCAAGTAGGATATTTAAATAAGCGTTTACGTTTTTCAGGTACACAAGTAGCATTTAAAATGACAGATGCAAAAATGACAGATTCAGTACAGATTCAAATTTTAGCGCCACATGTTGTGATATAAAATAGCTGCCTCTACATACCGGCGGTAATACAGATTTCTTCATGACACCCTCTATTAGCATTACCTAGGTCGCCGATAATACAGATTTCTTCATGACGCCCTATCTTAGCAATACACACTAATTGTAGCATGGCGCCCTCTATTGGCAGCACACAGATTGCCGGTAATACAGATTCCCGTAATGGCGGACGGGCGTGGTCAAAATGGCAACGAGTTCCAAAATGGCCGACGTCAGCCAATCACAGAACAGCAGGCGTGGCTACCGGAGTGGGGGTAACCAATCACTGGCGAGGGGAGGAGCCTGGAGGGGGAAGGGGCGTGGCCAGAGAAAAAGTGGAGGCGTAGGTCTCAAGTAACCCAATACCTACTGCTATCTAATAAGCCATGTACTTCCACTTCATCGGCTCAAGTGGTAATTGACCAGTCTTCCACACTTGAAGAATCACACAGTTTTATTAGCAACCCAGTGAGTCAACAAAACATTGTTGAGGGGCAAAATCTACCGTCGTTTAAAATTAATGCTCAGGACACTTCCACTGTTACAATCAAAGTGTATAATAACTGTACTTTTAATGCCAAAGATGTATAAAGAATAATTTGTGAATTTATTAAATAATTAAATAATTGTTAATTTAATTAATTATTTTGCTTATAATGAAATAAAAATAAGTTATATTTTGTGTATGTTTATTTTATATTTTAAAAGTTCGACATTTTATTACATAACAACATAACCGCACTTTCAGTTTGGCCAACATGTTAATAGACGATATTGTGGTCAAAGATGATGTGGTCGCTGTGACTGTAACAAAAACAAAAAAAGTTTGAAGAGAATTCTTAATTACAGAGAAACTGTGGATTGATTTAATTAAGCAATATTTGAGTCTAAAGCCCAACCATTCACGATCCAACGCCGCAGTACGATTGGGTTGAATACAACTGCTGTACAATTCTGTTGAAAATTGAATGCGTACAACCAAAGTTACAACCTTGCAGTTAGAATTTGTAACTTGTTGCCATGATTTTGTAAATACAAGTAAAATTCTGACATAAATAAAACAGTTAGGTTATATTCTTACCAAAACAACAATCTATTAATTGTACAACCGACTCGGTTAACTACACACACGTTCAAATCTCGTTGCAACCAACACAATCATACTGCTGCAGTCTGTCATGTTTGTCTGCCCTCAAAATTGGAGTTCATTAGAACACGCAAGTATAAAAAGAATTTAAAAATTCTGTGATGAACTGTCACCATTTTAACGCTAAGTCGATTGTTACATGGCTACTTGATTTTTTTTTTATCAAAAACTTGGAATTTGCCAATGATGATGACAAACTAAGAGTTAAGATTTTTCGATAAATAAATCAAGTCATAATTTTTAATTTTTATTTATTAAATTGGAATTGTTGATTGTTATTCGATTTTTGTTTTAAAACTTTAAAAGCAATTATCTCGAAAATTTCTTAATACACTTATCATATTTTTTTTAGTATACATCTTTCCAAATCCACCGTAAAAAAATTAGGGATACCATTTCAAAAATCCGCTACCGCCATAACTGAGAAACAAACGACAATCTACAAATAACTACACTAAAATATGCTTCATTTAAGATAAAAATCGATGTGTTCCAGGATTTTTCAAAAACTTTAATAAAACATTTATTTCCATAGTTCCAGACTTTATACTCACACTGTATAAGAGAAAAATGTATTCAATAAGAAACGAATAAAAGTTACCTAATACTGTTTTCAATTTCAGAGTTTGTTTAATATGCGTCGTTATACACATCAGCAGTGTGTTTTAAATTAATTTAAACTTCGTCAATGCGATTACGCCGCAAACCAAGCCGTACACGGAATATTCGTAAACTGTAACATAGTTAAGATAATTTCGGTCTCTATGCTTTGATTCCCTTGTAAATTTTAGTCGCATTGTATTTGGTATATATACCTGATTTTATTCTAAGAGAGGGTATTGTAAGGTTCACTCTAGTTATTACAGGAGTCGTCTATAACATAGATAGGAACCCCCTATACGAACCATGTGCACGTATTGAACGATAATAACATTAAAGCAGTAGGCGGTCTGAGATGGAGTTAACTAACCGAAATATAACATCAAAGCGACATATGCACCTATTTATGGGAAATATCGATGCACGCTTTTGCTAACTTTGTCAAATTCCTTAACACTATGCACCTAGCTGTGTTTTAGAAGAACGCATCATCCCCTTAATGTCGATGGATATAGTTCATTATGGGTTGAGAAAAAGATCCTGTGCATCGTAATTACTTATGTATGATATAAAACTACATTTAGAGTAACAAGTCTGATATCGTTTTTGATAAGGTATACTAATAATTTAGATTTTAGTTACAATAATTAAAATAACTAAATAAAGGTTACATCCTTCAAACACATGAACAACATTGTAAAAGTAAACAATAAACGATAAAGCTAAGTGATAAACCATATTAGTGATATTAGACTAAAATGCACAATTTAGTATGTATCAGATAGGACTTACTGTAGGTAACTAGAGAGTAATCTAGAGGTTAGAAGATAAATAAAAAATGTCTCTACCTATTAATCTGTATTCGCTAATCTATAGTTGAAGTTTAGAGACCCCATCGAACCAAACTTGAATAATACTAACAACATAGCATTAACATAATATAAGAACCTACCGTTGCTTGTCGCAGTCGATGCAAACGCGAAATCGGCTGTATGGCACAGCTGCTACCGATGAACGAGATGTCATCCTAGTAGAATTTATAGAAAAATTAGAATTAGAAGTGGAAATCTATCAAACAATGCCGATGCAGCAAGATGCAGATGTAAATGAACAGACGAAAGTTATAACAAAAACAATCAAATATGTAATGGGTCTGGCTATACCGCTGATAAAAGATGGCAGTACTAGAGTCACCGACCATGGCCTACTAGATTTATATAAGCTTCATAAGCGAAGCTTATATTAATCTAGTAGGCCGTGCACCGACAAAACCTGGACTGAAAACTTTCTGGGTGGAGAGGATTAAGGTGTCCTAATATGTTTTTATCAATACACTAGGTGATCTCAAAATAAAAGTTAGACAGAAAAAACTGTGTGTTACAACTTCGAACCTTTCAACTGAAATTATTGTTTCTGTATTTGGATATTTATGTTGTAGTTAAGTATGTAAATTAACTACGTATCCGTCTATTTGCGTATATAGTAAAAGACGACCTACAGCTGGAATAGTTATATTAGAAAGACTGGCAGAAAAGGCTATATGGCGTAAGGATTTTAGCATAAAACTCGCTACTTCAGAACTTTTGACGTTATAATAAAGTTGCATTTTAGGAATGGTGAGGTGTGACGAGTAGTTGCATGCCTAACATAACTATTGACAGGAATTGTAATTAGGGTGGATAAAATAGTTTTACAACTATCGGATTCGGTCTACTGTGGCACTTCAGGAAACGAAAGGGCCAACCATTTGACAAAAGAAGCTACCAGACGCAATTTCAAGAGAACCTTATCAGTTGGCTCGCAAGAAAGCATAAAAGCACAATACAGGTGGTGACAAACAAAAGGTGGAAACAGGCATGGAAAACAACACCACAAGGAAGGCCTTTTTAGAAGTTATGTCAAGAAGTAGACATCGGTTATTACAATTTCAATAAGGAATTTATACTAGTCACGGAACACGGTCCGTTATGGCAATACCTGCATAGATTTAGGAGAATGAGCGAGACCTAGATTTCAGTCATTATGTTCGCAGAAAGAAGAAACTTTGCCACCTATAATTACTATTATTAATTATTGGTTGCTGCTTGGAAATACTTTCGCCATAGCAGCAGTTTTCGAATATGAAGACTGACCCTATACGGTAGGGTAGTCGAGTTTTACTAGGATTCGACAGTTTTAAATTACGGTGGTGTCACAGGCGGTTACGGGGCCAGTACGCAGTAAAAAAAGGGGGTCCCTCTCCCCGTTAATTATTAGAATGTGGCATTGGAATGCATTCCCTGGGCAATGTGGTCGCTAGATCTCTTTTCTTTTCCTTATTAGTAGGTTTCAGTATTCCGACGTTCAGTTCTTGACGGTGGCTCACTGAAATTCAACCTATAGGACCTTATGCTTGTGTGGGTGGGTCCTTCGTGTATACTCCAGTAAGTCTGCGAGGAACTAATTGAATTGAAAGTCTAATTGAAGAAAAAAGAATTGGGCAGAATTGAGAAAATTGAATTGGCAGAAAATCTGGCCTTGATACGGTGGGGGGAAAGACACAGCATTTGTAATTTTCTTCGATTACTCATATTTAACCAACCAATTTCCAGCATCTTATAACTTATATGTTCAAATTTACGTATTCTATAAATGTAACGTAAGCAAGCGTTTTGTACTTTTTGTATTCTTTCAGAAGTTACATTATCAATAGCTGGATGATAAACAGGTGCGCAATAATTGAATAAAGAAAGAACAAGCACTTCGCATAACCTCTTCTTGGTATCCTGTGATAAAGAATGTCTATGAGGATAAAGTTTTCTGAGTTGGGTGTAAGCTCTCCCCACGTAATTAGAAGTTTGGTCTTTAAACGTAAAGCTAATGTCTAACATTAAGCCTAGACTTTTAGCTTTAGTTAAAAAAGAACGGCAGACTTGTTTGGATTGATTTTCAGGGAAAGTTGTAGCGAAGCAAGATAAATGAAATTTAGAACATCATTGACAGTTTTAACAGCTTGTACCCAATCAGAAGGATTAAAAGAATAATAGAGCTGCGTATCGTCAGCATATACATAAACAGAGCAATCTCGAATTGAATTGAGTAGTACTGTGGTATACAAAGAATACAGCAGTGGTCCAAGAACAGAACCCTGCGGAACACCACGTATCACAGATAAAGGTTCAGATACATTATTATGTAGCTTGACCTTCTGCTTTCGATTAGTCAACTAGTTTTTAATTAACAATGTCGCATTTTTACCAAAATTTATGTGCTGCAAAATGTTTAATAATGTATCGTGATTGACAGTATCAAAAGCCTTACTGTAGTCTAACAATACAAGAATAGTGGCATTACCTCTATCACTAGCAGTCAAAATATCATTAGTTACTCGTAACAATGCTGTAGTAGTACTGTAACCTGCACGGAACCCTGATTGTACGGAGGGCAAAATATTATTTTTATTGCCATATTCACATATTTGCAAAAAAATGATCTTTTCTAATATCTTAGATAAGGTCGATAAAATACTAATGGGTCTAAGATCTTTTAGCTCTAAAGGATTTTTTATTTTTGGCAGAGGTATAATAATCGCTTCCTTCCAATAATCTGGTACTATATTATTCTGAATGCATTCATTTATGATATGTGTAATGTATGGCAGAATCAGAGGACAGCACAGTTTAATCATACTGATATTGATGCAGTCACTGCCATAAGCTTTAGATTTTATTGAATTGATGATTTTGCATATTGAAATAATGGAAACCGTTTTAAAAGAAAATTTGTTACTATCAGGTTCATTATTAACAGTAATAGTTAGAGGAGCATTTAGTAATACATTGTTGTCCATTGCAGGAATGCCATTAACAAAGTAATCATTCATCTCACTAACCTCTGCAATTTCGGTTGGAATTGATGAGAGCTTTTGTTTTCCTAAACCAAGAAAATGTAATTTATTCCATAGCGACTTATTGTCGTTAGTATTAGCTAAATGACTAAAGTACGCCTTCTTCTCATTATTTATAGCAGTAGTGGTGTAATTGCGAAGTTGCTTATAATAATCCCAATGCTTAGGCAATTTTGAATTTCTAAACTTTTCTTTTGCTTTATTTCTCAGAGTTATGAGTAGCTTTATATTATCGGTGATCCATGAAGTTATATTTTATTGAATTTTCTGGGTTTTAATAGAGCATATTTGTGAAATAACTGCATGATACTAGTGTTAAGATAATTTATTTTATCATTGACATTATTCATATGAAATATGAAATGAAATGGGATACGGTTTAAGTCAGAATTGAATAAGTCCATATTAATTTTTGAGAAATTGCGTAATGTCCCGCAATAAGTTACGTTTTTATAGATACTTGTAAATTAAAACTACAATAAGGCATATCATGATCAGAGAAATGACGTTCAACCACACCACTATCTGTTATTGATATTGCTTCAGATTCTAAGATGAGGTCAATAAGCGAAGTTTTTCTGGTAGGCTGATTAACAATCTGAATTAAGCCTAGAGACTCCAACATTAACATAAATAACAGGATTACTATCAACTTTTAATAAATCAATGTTGAAATCTCCAAGGCATAGAACATGCTCCGTAATCGGAAGACAAACAGAAAGCGAGTTTTCGATGTCATTTAAAAATAACTCATAAACAAATTTTGGGGGCCTGATTTACCGATCCAACAGCTACTTTGACTCCTGAAACATTGACTAAAATCCATAACTGTTCAATATTACTGTTACTTACGTCAATTATAGAATAGGCGAGTGAGTTACGAACATATAGTCCTACACCACCCCCCCTTCCCAATCTATCTTTTCTCATAAAGGTATAACCTTCAATATAAACATCGGCATCGTGAATGTTAGGACTAATCCATGTTTCAGATATAGTTAAAATGTCTATGTCTTCGGAGTCCATTAGTAACCTTAAATCAAAAATTTTTGGCAGCAAAGATTGTACATTTAAATGTGAGACTTTCATTATTCTCAGATTACACTAAAATCATTATTTTATACGAGACTAAAAAAAACAAACTAATGACTAAAAAAATATACTAAATCGAAGTATCTTATAATGATATTAAAAAGAAGGAAAAAAATAATTACAATAAATAAAATATCAATACGAAACAAGTTATATCAATAATAACTAAAACAGAGGATAGTGAAAATATATTCTCAAATAAATTTAAATTTACTTAAGAGCGCGCTTGATAACGCGAAACTACAAATTCCATTGCGCCTTAATCGAAAATTAATTAGATAACCCATCTTACACGGGTTCTTTCCTTTCAGACAGAAGATATGACTAATTCAACATTAGAATTCCCAAATATTCCGACCAGGCCACTCGTAAATTACTGTGTTATAAACAACATTAAACATATTAGGTTTCATTTTCATTTTTATAAGCGTCAGTTATAATTGTTCATTTTTCTGTTTACCAAAATGAAAGACATTATTGAATGTCTACTGAAATCTCTTTCCTTAAATTAAAAGGATTTATTATTATACTATTAAGAATTACGAAATAAATTAATAATATTAATTTAGTTTCATATTATTAAAGGGTTTACGTTTAATTCCACCTATGGATGTCAAGGTTATTGCTATTATGCTTATCAACCATTAAGTTATAATAGCATAAGCTATTTAAAATACATAGTTCTAGCTATTTATAAAATAAAAGATTTCTAGTGGAAATCAATTTTTCAGTATGTGGAAGTTTCAATTAAAAAAAGCATAGAATGCAAAAGAGTTACATTTTGTTAAAAGACACAGTTAGAGGTTACTATACAGGGTGGCCTAATGAATACATAAGTATTTATTTTTCTAAACAAGAAAATCAAACAATTAAAAGAAAATATTTATTAAACATATTTGTATGTCGTAGGCTTTTGGTGTAATGCGTTATTCCGCGGAAAACATGGTAATATTATCTATGTGACACCATAAGAAGACTTATTTAAAATATTGTATTCGGCACATATTTCACTGGGCCATGGTGCTAGAGATAAAATGATTTTTGCTTTAAAATCAGATCAGAGCAGTGTAAAATTTGTCTTAAGAAAAGAAATGGTAAAATCGAAACAAACAAATTTGGTTACTAAACCTATAGTTTTAAAAGAATTTTGTTCTCGGGGCCAAGTTGATTTGATCGATTAGCAATCATGCCAAGATGAAGAATACAAATTGTTACTAAATTATTAGGACCATCGCACAGAATTTATTTGCCTACGTCCTTTGAATTCAAAGAAAGCTGTTGAAGTAGCTTAGAAGCTTTTGAAAATCTTCCTTGAATTTGGATCTCCAGCCATATTACAAAAGCGACAATGACCGCGAATTTTCAAACTATATAATTGCCGAATTAGTAAAACTATGGCCTGAGTTGGAAATTATTCATGGCCAACCGCGACATCCTTAATCACAAGGCAGTATTATAGCAAGAAGCAATCAGGATGTCAAAAATATGTTGCCAACCTGACTGCAGGACAATAATTACACAAATTGGTCAGTTGGCTGTTATTTCTAACAGTTTCAGTGAAACTGTTCCTTCCATAGGATTATTACATTGGATTGGTACAAGGCGAAATTTGGTACAGACCTAAAAATTAGACTATCCTCTACAAATCATTTCAATGAAATGATTAAATCCCTAGGAACTGAAGATGATCTTCATGAGTTACTCTAAAAATTACAAAGTCATTCAGTAAACGTAAATGTCAGTATTAGCCCATCTTGTAAATATGTACAAGAAGGCGAACAGCGGGAAATAACAAGTGGTGAAGAAGAAACAACAGAAATGTGTATAACTTGGTGGAAGAAACAAATGTAATAATATATGTAGAAAATGTAAGAATTGAATAACGTTGCTACGATGCCTTGTAACGAACAGGAAAATGACAAAAAACCTACAAGGAACAGATCAACAAATTATTTGCCTTAATTGGGAAAATCATAATATCATATGTTTTTTCAATGGAAGAGGGGTTTCTTACTTGCAAATCTCTCCCTCCTAATGACTAATCACTAAAACAATGGATTTGTACTTTTCATGATTTCCAACGCATCGTTTGTAGTGTTCTATTTGCCATTTTTCGGAAAAATCTATTTGAAAAGCGGCAGCTTTGGCAAATTCGAAAATTGATACAAAGTTGATACACTTTGAAATGTTAAAAACATATTTTTGCTGTGGGGAGTTTATGTAGACGCATTTGCCGCTAAACGCAACTGGGGACCTCAAGTGACTCAATCTGTGAGTGAAGTTCTCTGGTGGACTTGAATGACTCAAGTCCACCAGAGAACTTCACTTACAAACTTTAGTTACATAAAAGTCTTTCATTGCAAGATAAATAACTTAATAAAATAAGCAGATGTTATAAAACGTATGTACAGCCTCTTCCACCTGATAAAATCAAGAGACAAATCTCAAGGAAGAAATTGAGCATGATCTCACAATAGAATACACATTTTATTCAGAATTATTTATTTACCTCAGAATTTGTATATCGACTAACCAAGTTTTATAGAATCGCAATTTCATTATCTCTAAAATTCTAAAGATCAGTATTTTAGTTTCAATCATTTAAAAATTACATATCAAGAACTGAGACATTCAAAGTTTAATTTCCAAGTTTCTAATCTAAATCGATAATCTAAATTTTCAAAGTTTTGGTTTCCAAGTTTTCATTTTAAAATCTTTGGATGTTTCCAATATAATGACGCCCAGAACATATCAATGTAAACTACGGATATGAGTTGAATAGAGTCACTGCATCTAGCTACCTAGGCCAGCTTGTCGGCCAGAGTACTGAAAGATCAAACCTCTAATATGTCAAACACGTAAAACGTGGTTTTAATTTGCCCATTAGTAGATAAAAATCGGGCGTTCTGGAACAACCCCCCACTCCTGACATTGACCTTGAACCTATCTTTCTCTAACACATGGTGGCCTTGTATCTATATCTGTTACCTAAACGTGGCAACACCGCATTCTCAAGGTCAACAATAAGGCAACACCGCATTCTCAAGGTCAGCAATATGACAACAATGTTGTGACCTTGAACTAAAGGTCACTCTTCAAGGTCATCAATATGACAACAATGCATTCAAGGCCACGCAGGTAACTAAATAAGGTATATGCAAGGTCAAGCTGTAGACATACGAGGGTAGATTGAAAAGTTTCCGGAATGGGCAAGAGATGGCGCGCGTATCGTGAAATTGTTATGATGGTTGTCAAGGCTAACCTATTTTAGGAAAGCTGTCAAATTTTCAGACACGTGCGTCGTTCCGTTTATGTTTACTAGGATATCTTGTGAAGCAATTCAGGCACTTTTGCAAAAATGGATAAAAACGAATTTCGTGCAGTCATCAAACATTTCTGGATGGACGGGAAAACGGCGACGGAGATACGAGATATTTTGCAGAAAGTTCATGGCACATCCACACCTTCATTTTCGACTATTAGTTTCTGGGTGAGCGAGTTCAAACGTGGCCGTACGAGCACCAAGGATGAACCACGCAGTGGACGTCCAAAAACGGCCACAAATGAAGAAATGGTCGATAAAGTCCATGATCTCGTGTTAGCCGATCGACGAGTGAAGTTGCGCGAAATAGTAGAGACCACGGGCATCTCATATGAACGTGTGCAAAATATCGTGCACGAACATTTGGGCATGAGGAAGCTCTCGGCGCGATGGGTGCCGCGTTTGCTGACTATGGACAACAAGCGAAATCGTGTGACCACTTCGAAAGAGTGTTTGGCCTTGTTAAATCGTAATCCAACGGATTTTTTTCGCCGATTCGTGACCGTGGACGAACATGGATCCACCACTACACACCAGAAACCAAGCAGCAGTCGAAACAGTGGATTTCTCCAGGCGAATCTGCTCCGAAGAAGGCAAAGACTGTCCCATCTGCTGGAAAGGTCATGGCCACCGTTTTTTGGGATTCGCAAGGTGTGATACACATCGACTTTTTGCAGAAGGGAAGAACTATCACGGGACAATACTACAGCGATTTATTGGATCAATTCAACGGCATTTTGAAGGAGAAACGGCCTCATTTGCAGCGAAAAAAAGTGCTCTTCCATCACGACAACGCGCCGGCCCATTCATCCCGAATCGCCAATGCTAAATTGGTTGAATTGGGCTACGAGGTGGTGCCGCATCCCCCGTACTCTCCAGACCTGGCCCCGTGCGACTTCTTTTTGTTCACAAACATGAAGACTTGGCTCGGAGGCAAGCGCTTTACGTCAAATGAGGAGGTCATCGCCGCCACTAAAGCTTATTTTGCAGAGTTCCCGAAATCATATTTTTCTGAAGGCTTAAAAAAGTTGGAGCACCGCTGGGAAAAGTGTATCGCCCTGCAAGGATATTATGTTGAAAAATAAAAACAAAAACCTGTTCAATTACTGCGTTTTCTTGCCCATTCCGGAAACTTTTCAATCTACCCTCGTACAATGGAAAGCCTCGCTAAATCAATTGAGAATGCGAAAGCGCAAGCTTTAGAAAAGCAGTCGATGGCTCCAAACGAGCTTCCTAAGGATGCTAAATGGGTACCGCTAGTGAATCAATCAGTGTTTTATTTAAACAAATCAAAAAGTAAAGTTGTATTTGTTGGATTATGTGCTCATTTGGGATTCGCTCCTGTAATAAAAGTAGCTGGAGTAAAGAATCAGTGTATGCTGTTTGATGAAACGGAGTGGAACGCGTTAATAACCAATGAAGGAGTCATTAATAAGTACTTTAAAGCAGGAGAAGAGGTCGGGGTTCCTTTGAAAATTGGTACAAAACTATCTCGTTTGAGCGTGTTAACAGAAATAACGATAAAACAAAAATCGTAAAGATAACTGATGCAGGAGATGATGAATTGTATTTAGCGTGGGAGTCCTTATATGAGCTGTGGCAGTTAATACCGTTACTAACATATCGATTAAACCTTCTGAAGGGTTTGGAATTTTTCAATTTCTACCATAGCATAGTAGATGGTGTTGTAGACATGCCGGGTGACTGCATAGTGAACATCACAAACATATTGGAACCATTAATGTAGATGCAAATCCCGAACGTGTTTGGAATGCTAGAAGTTGTGCATTATCTACCAGAAAAGGTAATAGTGGATGTGGAAGTCAAAAGGTGTATTGCGTAATGGAAGAATGAAGAGGGGAAAGGGTGGGAGCGGGTGAATATAAGAACACACGATCTATGCGTAACGTAGTGAAACAGAATGGGGACGCGTAACAGTGAAGACGTATCAAGCAAATATAAATATAGCAAATATAAGCATATAGTATTGATAAACTGAATGCTGTGGAGAAACTACGGTGTGAATTAGAAGCGCTAGAGGAGGACGCGGCACACGAAGCTGTTCATGGTACGTGGATATTCAGTCCGGAATATTGTCAAGAGCTAGCACAACGATATAGAAATGGCGTGCAGTTGTGTCAAGACTTCATTAGAGGTGTGATTTGTGATGAGTGTTTGGTAAAAAAGCTCATTAAGCAACAGCTAAGGAACTTTGCATATGACTTAATAGAGGAGGGATTAAATGGGCGGTTTAGTGACATTTGATGAAAGTAAAAACAAAATGCATTACATGTTAACATGGGAGTATGCACATCGTCAAGCACGCAGAAGTCAATGGGAGATAATAGCAAGGGATACGGTACGATTTCAGAGACGAATAAGCTACGTGGAAAATGTAATCGCTCAAGTTTTGAAAGAAGAGTATAGAGAGGGTATCTATAATACACGTTTTAAAAGTGGTGGGGGTATAGTTTAAATAGTCACATCAGTCGCTTACCCTCAGTTACAGAAATGGGTTCAATCAAAGTGGGTTCCAAATATGATATGATTTTTGTTCAGTAGTTCTTGTGTATTTATTTTAATCTGGCACTTTAACCTTTTCTAGTTTATCTGTAAATCTTTTTGATTGACTATTTCACTCAATTTCGATGTTTTATGTTGAGAGATTTGCGTTTGTCTATTTATAAATGCCTAGTATAATCACACAACTGTATCAACTTGATAAATTGATTTATTGATCTGTATTGTTTAATGTAACCAAACTAAATAATCATTTGATCACATATTAAACTTGCAGCGTGCACGTATTTAAGCTGGGCTAGCATATAATTTCAAGGAGGTTTTTAGAGAACTAGCCATTGATTTATATCAGTTTAAATACGTCCCTCCTCGCTCAAGATTAAGAATAAATTAATAAAATAATACAATCATATTTAATTGTTCTTTTATTTGTGTTCTTTTACTTGTGTTTTCTCTTTCTCCGTCCTTATGAAGTAGATCAATCGTTATCAACCTTGGTCACATGTTATAAAAAATAATCACAACGTAGGATCCAGTTTGCTAAATATCCATTTTGTTCTTTTGTTATATTTATCATTATAAATGGTCATTTGTAAGGTTGGTAATACTGTGTCAATTTCCGGTTTGTTAAATATTTGAATTTTACGCGGGTAGAGTAAGATGGGCCGTGATCGTCTAGTGGGTAGGGACCCCGGCTCATTACAACATGTACAGAACATGGTTTGTTCCAACATCGTCATACTATTAACTTGTTGCCTAATAAATGTGATTTCATTCTTTTCAAATGTAAATGTGTTACACCGTATAGTGAATGGATTGCTGCAAATGAACATGCATGTGACAACCTAGCTGCCGGTTTTCCTGCCGGTTTGGTGCGTTATCTGGATTGGGAATTAAAGGGTAGTAATTGTTATATATTCAATTGTGAATAGTTATATAAGTTTGTAATAAACAATGAATAAATAGTTGTAATCATATTATGTTGTTTTAATAAAACCATTAAAGAATTTAAAAAATTTATTCTGAGAAATCCATTACATGGGTTTTATACAGGGTGTCTCAGAAATAACGAACAATAACGCAGAGGGTTAAAAAGCGGCCGAGGTAGAATCTAAAACTAAAGAAAAAAAAACTCTACCTTCAAAAAATCTTTTTTGTAAATTTGTTAAAAATTGTTTGCAATACTTTTTGCTAATACGGTCCTGTTATATTTTGCATCAATTTGATAATAAATAATAAGTCATCCAGCATTGGGATAGTCAAAACATTGTAAAGCGATATGTGTAGAGTTAAGCAAAAATTCGGAGAAGTCGATTTAAAAACACGTGTATTGGTCAAGGTTACGTCTTTATACACACCATGACATATCACCGTAATAAGCGTTTTTGTTCTAAACTGCATAGTTGCAAAAAAGTCCCAAACGTTTGATGATAGTTCATCAAACTAATAATTTTTATTATCAAGAGTTTATTTGAAGGTGTTTTCCGTTTTAAATAAAATAGATTAATGGTAAAAATTGCTCTTATTTAATAAATTGCGTTTTTTGTAGTTTTTTGAGTAAACCACAATCGGGCCGCAAATTCAACCTGGCGGCTCCCTAATAATGAAAATGTTCTTTTTAAAAGGTTAATTTATCTTCTGTTTATTTTCGAATGTTATTACAGAACGTAAAAATATATTTATGTTTTGTATCCTTTGTTTAAATTGCGTTTTGTTTATTTTACATAGATCAAATTTCACTATGTGTATTTTTGCGGAATGTTTAGTCCAAAATTTTATTTACAAGCACAGAATACGAAAGAAAGAATTGCTATAAATAAGGAAAGTCTGCGAAAGGGGATGTTTATAACAAAGAGAGTTTTTGATTATTGACTTACGTTCATTGAGAAATTTCGAGCCCAAGATCATTTTTGTAAAATTTTATTTCAGTTTTAATGAAAAGGTTTACTATTAGTTTTAAATATTAATGCTTCAGATTCTAGTAAAATGTATTAGCATCGCATTTTTTAAATTACGTTCAACGCCGCCACACATAAAGAATTCCCTTATTGAAATATGATATCAGATGTTCTCTTTAAAGTAAGATGTTTTAAGCTGTTATTAGACCTTGAATTTATTTTAAAATAAACAAACCATAACATGGCAAAACGGAACGTGTCTTATTTACGAGTGTTTTCAAGATCAACTCATTTGGGTATTTTGCGGCATTTACAAAATTGTGCTGTATTGACAAATGCTGTAAAGTTCAACAAACTACAGTCCTCAGCATTATGCGACATCAGGAGATTGTGGAGCAGAACGTGCGGGACCGGACTCAAAACTTGAACCTTAAATAACTCTGAAAGTAAATATTTTAGAAAAAAAAGTTATGGGAAAAACTTTCTCTACACATCATCAACTATCTCGTATTCACGTATTGTCCGTTATTTTTGAGACATGCTGTATAAGTAGTATACATTACTTAATGCACAATAGCAAAGTGAATAATGATGATAAAAGCATGATGGAAGCATAAAGGGAGGAGTGAATCCTTCATTCCAATCAAGACAATGATGATTATGCATTAACCAAGTAGCTTGTTGACGAAACGTGGGTGGTAAGTTGCGAAAGGCGAACGGAGGTTTGAAAACGTAGTGAGACACACGATGTCCATCAAACACGGCTAATTCCTTGGGCGCAAAGTCTTTTTCTGAAGTCTTGAAACCTTGCACATCGATAACTAGCATGATCGAAGCGTGCGACTATACTAATAAAGGTAACAGGTCCTTGGACGTATATAACGATTTCCTTTACAGTTGACGTACTTGCTTCGTTAATGCATTATACGTAAATACACGATCGTGCAAAATGAGACAGTAAGCAGTAGTGTTCGCTGGAATGCTTTTGTGAGTTTCGAAAGTAACTCGAAGAACGACAGCTTTCCCTAGCAAGGAATCTTTCTGTCGCGAACAGTCGATGACGATTAGAGGTGTAAGTGCCTTAAATCTATTAGGAGCCAGTAGAGGTTCGTTGGGTTTATCATAGTACGATCGTTGAAAGTTAGCATACATTTCGTATAAAGTAGCATATCGATTTTCACCATAATTAATATTTAATTGATCGTAAGGATATCTTTCCGTATTTAAAAATACGGTCACGTTTTGAATATCACAGACGTCGAATGCGCTCATATCTTTCTGCAACTGACCATCACGATCGGTTTGAAACCCTATATGAACGGGGAGTTCCAGAGTGGTGGATGTTTTAATAGACATACTGTGCTTATCCGTTTGCGGTACAGCGGGGTAAATATGTGTTTTCCAGCTTCTAAATGCCACTTCAGTGTCAATATTTTTCCCAATATATTTTGTTAATGATAATTCTTCCGCTAATCCCGGTTGAATATGTGGAACTTTCCAATATATTTTTTGCAAGTTAACCTTAAGCTTTTCATTAGCATCGGTGGATGTTAGGGCATCGACATCCGAATTGCTTCTAATTAATACCGATTCTTGTCGAATATTCATAATAATCTTTCCATAGTCTTCAGAAATCCCCAACAGTGTTGATAAAGGTATGCAGGCGCAAAAATTAACTTTACTATCTAGCAAGGTGCTGGTACCATCCGGAAACCAACCAGCGTTTTGTAAGTTAACGCTTTCATTCGAATTGTGGGAAAGGTAAGCTTTCATGATGGTTGTTAGACCAACTTTTGTTACCGAATCCACCACAACTCCATTCATTTCGTACAGAATCTCACTAAAAAGATATGCAATACCATTGTTTATAAATTTACCACTCGCTGATGGTTTACCATCTTCTTTCAGTACAGTACCTTCTACATATAAATAACTACGCGAAAGCAAAGTGGACATATCCTCTTGAATAGGTATTCGAATTTCGTCATTATTCTCAAAACGAGTGGTATAAGGTTGGTGAGTGTGAAATTCAGCTCCAACAATCGAGTTATCGACGAGCACTTTTTCGTTTACATTTAGCACATTCATTTTGGGATAACAAAGCCTAAGGTTTGCAAGAATAAGCGGTTACCCCTTGTCAATTGAGTAGCGACCGATGCCTGACTAACCATTTTCCGCTTCCAACACGATCTTTTATAGCCAGAGCGATCAGTGCTACATCGAGGAGTGTTATATTTGAACACCATCATCCACGCTCTTCAAATGAAGTCCTATCGTCACGGTTTCCCCTTGGAAATTAACCAAGTTCCCGTCTTGATCCAATATTTTAAGGGTAAAGTTTGAAATAGTATTGACATTAATTGGTAAATAGGGTGCAGTCTCAGGTGCTTCTATTATTTTGAATCCAGGAGGAACACTAGGGAAGAATTGTTGTATCACATGGGCAGGTGTACCATTAATATAATTTCCTGTTATTATATTACATTCTATCATTAGCGAGTTAACCTTGATAATTTTAACTGGAAAATCAGATATGTGACGTTCCTTAGCTTTTAAGATTCTATTTTTAAACCCTAACAATGTTCCGATAGAGTGTTCAACTGTAAAGTCAATGTCGTGAACGGCTTTTATAATCGATCTTAGGGTATTATGATTCGGATCGATGTTAACAGACTCACCGTTTACTTGAGAATTAATGTATTGAGCTATATCAGTAAGCTCATATGTCCCTGTAGGTATCTTTATTATTCTTTCACCCATTTTAAACACGTTGTTTTTATCCGTTACGTTCGGAATAGTATTAAACGTTTCGAAATTTGTCAAACGCATAACCCATTGTTTTGTAGGATCCAAATATATGGGAGGGTTAAAAGGAGAAGTTAAAACAGACGTTGTAGCGGAGAAGATGAATGTTTGAGACATCTCAAAATTCCCAGTAAGACCGAGGAAATGTTAAGGAGTGTTATCATATAAAAAGTTCAGCGCTAAATGTCCACAATTGTAGGAATTTAGCTTCTGAAAAGCATCGTAGTTGTAACGAATAACGTTTAGGCTACCATCACTTTTAAAGTAATGAACGAGTTCTAGTGGGGGTTTTAACTGTCCAATACTATCAAAGTATAATATATTTCGACCACGTTTAACATACGATGTCCAATGCGTACCTTCCCCATCTGTATCATCCAAATTCACAATTCCACATTCGTTTTTACGGATACGTTTCGGTAACCCGTTACGCATAAAAATACCTCTGAAGTATGGAATTTTTAACTCGTTTACGTACTTTGACAGATCGATATTGGTCAGTGGTCGGTGTGGTAGCTTTAAGGGTAGTTTTTTGGAGGTCGTAAATACAATCCTTATCCTTTTTTGTACGGTTTCAAATATAATGCTTTTTCTACAGGCGGTTAGGTTAGGTTAGGTTAGGTTAGGTTAGGTTAGGTTAGGTTAGGTTAGGTTAGGTTAGGTTAGGTTAGGTTAGGTTAGGTTAGGTTAGGTTAGGTTAGGTTAGGTTAGGTTAGGTTAGGTTAGGTTAGGTTGGGTTAGGTTCGAGAGTTAGGTTAGGTTACTTTAGGTTTATTTTCCGAGTCCGAAACTTTTTACGAGTTCGATATCTCGTCCCGTTTTTTAATCTCGCCTCCTCGGCGGGAGAACCGAGAAGAGGGGTAGGTAGTAGTCGGATTTTTCGTTCGGAATTCGGTTTTACTTTCGAGTTCGATTTTTTTAGTTTTTTTTTTTTTTCGCAAAGTCCGAATCGATACGCGGTCGGTCGGGTTTAGGATAGGTTAGGTTAGGTTTTTTTTTTGTTTTTTTATATTTCGACAAATATATATATATATATAGGTATATATTATATTATAATATTACGTTATAAAGATTTTAAGTTAAACTAAACTAATTGTGTGCTGATTTATAATTATTTAAATTATATTTTTATAACGGTCGTCTTTTTTAGTAGGTAGCCCTTTACGCGCTTTCTTCGTTTATATTCGTTAATTATACTTGTTTGTTGAGTATTTTTACCCGCCTTGATTTCTTTACGCCCTTCTTGCTTTCTTTACGGTATCTCCTACCGTTAAGTCTACCTTGCTATGATCGTCGTCCTGTAATTCGGTTTCTAGCGATAAACGATTAGCTAACGAGGTGGCTACGAGACGGGTGTCAGTTTTTTATTTTGAATATATATGTATCGTTAAAACTGTTATTAATTTCTTTGCATTGTTTTAATATGTCCGGTATAATTGGTTGGGTTAGGTTAGGTTAGGTTAGGTTAGGTTAGGTTAGGTTAGGTTAGGTTAGGTTAGGTTAGGTTAGGTTAGGTTAGGTTAGGTTGGGTTAGGTTCGAGAGTTAGGTTAGGTTACTTTAGGTTTATTTTCCGAGTCCGAAACTTTTTACGAGTTCGATATCTCGTCCCGTTTTTTAATCTCGCCTCCTCGGCGGGAGAACCGAGAAGAGGGGTCGGTAGTAGTCGGATGTTTCGTTCGGAATTCGGTTTTACTTTCGAGTTCGATTTTTTTAGTTTTTTTTTTTTTTCTCAAAGTCCGAATCGATACGCGGTCGGTCGGGTTTAGGATAGGTTAGGTTAGGTTAGGTTAGGTTAGGTTAGGTTAGGTTAGGTTAGGTTAGGTTAGGTTAGGTTAGGTTAGGTTAGGTTAGGTTAGGTTAGGTTAGGTTAGGTTAGGTTAGGTTAGGTTAGGTTAGGTTAGGTTAGGTTAGGTTAGGTTAGGTTAGGTTAGGTTAGGTTAGGTTAGGTTAGGTTAGGTTAGGTTAGGTTAGGTTAGGTTAGGTTAGGTTAGGTTAGGTTAGGTTAGGTTAGGTTAGGTTAGGTTAGGTTAGGTTAGGTTAGGTTAGGTTAGGTTAGGTTAGGTTAGGTTAGGTTAGGCTAGGTTAGGTTAGGTTAGGTTAGGTTAGGTTAGGTTAGGTTAGGTTAGGTTAGGTTAGGTTAGGTTAGGTTAGGTTAGGTTAGGTTAGGTTAGGTTAGGTTAGGTTAGGTTAGGTTAGGTTAGGTTAGGTTAGGTTAGGTTAGGTTAGGTTAGGTTAGGTTAGGTTAGGTTAGGTTAGGTTAGGTTAGGTTAGGTTAGGTTAGGTTAGGTTAGGTTAGGTTAGGTTAGGTTAGGTTAGGTTAGGTTAGGTTAGGTTAGGTTAGGTTAGGTTAGGTTAGGTTAGGTTAGGTTAGGTTAGGTTAGGTTAGGTTAGGTTAGGTTAGGTT